>VYXD01006952.1:107742-126481 GCA_013397195.1 Hylia prasina | reverse complement strand
TGGCCATCACATGCCATGTGTGTGCCCTCAGCTTGCCCGGTCCGCACTGCTCGCCCATCGCGTTCGCACTGTTTGCCCACTCTGGTCGTTGCCTGTCCTCTGTGTTGCCCACTACTCTCCCATCACATACATGCCCCATCCGTGCCTATGGTGCAGGGCCATTGCTTGCCCTTACGTGCCCCCTGCTTGCCCATCACTTCCCCTTGCACACCCGGTGTGCCCCCCGCTGCGTGCCCATCGTGCATCCTGCATTCCCTGCCTGTTCCTGCCCGCTCCCTGTCTCCAGAGGCGGCATTTTCTCCCAATTCCCTGCCTGCTGCCTGTCTCTGGGGGAAGCATTCCCATGCCCATTTAGGTGCCCATTCCCTGCCTGTTCCATGCCCCCCATGCCTGCACTGACCCCAGCCCACCGCAGGGTGCAGCTGGCCGTGAACCGCCGCACTGAGGAGGCCGTGGCCGTGAAAATCGTGGACATGAAGCGCGCGGCCGAGTGCCCGGAGAACATCAAGAAGGAAATCTGCATCAACAAGATGCTGAGCCATGAAAACGTTGTCCGGTTCTACGGACACCGGCGGGAGGGGGCCACGCAGTACCTGTTCCTGGAATACTGCCGCGGCGGAGAGCTCTTCGACCGCATCGGTGCGGCACGGGGGTACCCGGGGATTTAGGGGCAATGGGCCATCCTAAACTGTCATCCCCACACGGCTGAGGACTGCTCGTGTTCTTCCCCACACACAGAGCCAGATGTTGGGATGCCAGAGCCGGAGGCACAGCGGTTCTTCCAGCAGCTGATCGCCGGCGTGGTGAGTGGTCAGCAGCAGCACTGGGGGCGGTGGTGCTGCTGGTGCCAGTGGCAATTCCTACATGGCACTGACCCTTCCTGTGATTCCTGCATAGCACTGACCCTTCCCATGATTCCCCCCTTGGCACCGNGTACCTGTTCCTGGAATACTGCCGCGGCGGAGAGCTCTTCGACCGCATCGGTGCGGCACGGGGGTACCCGGGGATTTAGGGGCAATGGGCCATCCTAAACTGTCATCCCCACACGGCTGAGGACTGCTCGTGTTCTTCCCCACACACAGAGCCAGATGTTGGGATGCCAGAGCCAGAGGCACAGCGGTTCTTCCAGCAGCTGATTGCCGGCGTGGTGAGTGGTCAGCAGCAGTGCTGGAGGCGGCGGTGCCGCTGGTGCCAGTGGCAATTCCTACGTGGCACTGACCCTTTCTGTGATTCCTGCACAGCGCTGACCCTTCCTGTGATTCCTGCACAGCACTGACCCTTCCCATGATTCCCCCACGGCACTGACCCACTGACCCTTCCCGTGATTCCCCCATGGCACTGACCCTTCTCCTCCACAGGTGTACCTGCACAGCATCGGCATCACCCACCGTGACCTGAAGCCAGAGAACCTGCTGCTGGACGAGCGAGGTGGGGGCAGGCTTGTCCCTCTGCGACCCCCACTAAATTTTCATTTCTTAGTTTGTATTTTTTATTTGAGTGCTTAATTTAAAGCTTTAGTTTGAATGCTTATGTTTTGCGTTTGAGTTTTTAATGCAGGGGTTTAATTTTATTCTGAATTTAAATTTTACTGTGTATTTTTAATTTAAAGTTTTTATAGTCTTTTGGCTTCATTTCTTAATTTACACTTTTATTTGAATCTGCATTTTAATTTTAATTTCTTCTTTCAATTCTATTTGTATTTTAGGTTCAAATTTTAAGTTCAACTTTTAAATTTATGACTTTAAAATCTTAGCTTGAATTTTTATTTTAAACTTATTTCCAATCCAAATTTTTAATTTGAAACTTTAGTATTGAATTTTTAATTAAGTTTTTTACTTAGGTTGTGATTTAAATAGAAATTTTATTTTAAGTTAATTTTGTTGGGGCGTGGAGTAATTTCAACTTCCGACGTGAGGCTTTAACTCGGCTTTTTGCTATCATTTGGGCCCAGACAACCTGAAGATCTCGGATTTTGGCCTGGCCACGGTGTTCCGGCACAACGGGCGGGAGCGGCTGCTGAACAAGATGTGTGGGACCCTGCCCTACGTGGCCCCCGAGCTGCTGCGGCGCCCGGAATTCCGCGCCGAGCCCGTCGACGTCTGGGCCTGCGGCGTGGTGCTGACAGCCATGCTGGCCGGAGGTGGGAACGTTGGGATGGATGGGATTCACAGAGGGATTGTGCTGACAGACATGCTGGCTGGAGGTGGGAATGTTGGGATGGATGGGATTCACAGAGGGATTGTGCTGATGGCCATGCTGGCCGGAGGTGGGAATGTTGGGATGGATGAGATTCACAGAGGGATTGTGCTGATGGCCATGCTGGCTGGAGGTGGGAATGTTGGGATGGATGGGATTCACAGAGGGTGATGTGCTGATGGCCATGCTGGCTGGAGGTGGGAATATTGGGATATACAGAATTCACAGGGGGTGACACACAGCCAGCAGAGGTGAGAACACAGGAATGCCTCTAGGAACGTTTGGAATGCATGTGACATGTTCAGGGGGTGTGGGGGAAGTGCAGGAGGGGCACAGAGGACATGGGGGAGTGTTTGTGGAATGTAGAGGGGTGTGGAATGCAGAAGGGATGCACAGATGAAATGTGTGAGGAGAAGTGCATGGAGTGCACCAGGGGATGTATGGGAGGGGGAGGGAGTGCACATGAGATGGAAGGGACGTATGGAGTGCACAGAGGGAGGGATGTGTGAAACACAGAAATGGCCAATGTGAGATCCATAAGGGAGTTGTGAAATACATAGAGAGGGATGTTTGTATATCCGTAGGGATGTATGGAAGGAATAGAGTATGTGAGTGTAAGGGGGGTGTATGAGAGTCAGAGGGGAGGTATGGGATGCACAGGGAGGTTTGGGATGCATGGGTAGCACACAGGATCCGTGGCAGGGCAGGGTCACCTGGCACACCACGTCCCCACAGTGCCACATGTGTGCCCAGGGGGTTGTGGCACCGGGGGGTGACAGCAGTGGGATCTCCCGGCAGAGCTGCCCTGGGACCAGCCCAGCGACAGCTGCCAGGAATACAGCGACTGGAAGGAGAAGAAAACCTACCTCCCACCTTGGAAGAAGATTGATTCAGCTCCCTTGGGTAAGCACCCAGCACCTAGCAGCTCCCTAAATATATACATATATATATACACACAAATATATAGTATATATACACACGCACCATATTGTATTCCACCCCCTTGTCTCCCACAGCGCTGCTGCACAAGATCCTCACGGAGAGCCCGACAGCGAGGATCACCATTCCTGACATCCAGAAGGACCGGTGGTACAGCAGGCCCCTCAAAAAGGGTAAGGGGCTGCAGGGGAACGCGCTCGTGCCCCCAGATTTGGGGGTTATTGGGTGTCCTGTCCCTTTGCAGATGTCAAGCGGGCTCGGCTCTCCTCAGGGGGGGTCACCGACTCCCCTGGAGGCTTCTCCAAGCACATCCGATCTGACACAGACTTCTCACCGGTGAAGGGAGCACTGGGGTGAGCCTCTGCTTCCCTCCACGTGGCTTTGCAATTCCTTGCACACCTCGGGGCTTTCCCAGCGTTTTCTCCAGGAGGTGGTCGGGTGGAAATCCCGCACAACCCCTGTGATCATCTCAGATCCTGCAAAATCCCACGCAGTTCCCGCATCCGGCTCTCTCCAGCGCTCCTAACCCTTGTGTCCCCCCTTGCCTTGCAGTGAGGACAAGGCAAGCTATTCCACGTCACAGCCGGAGCCCGGCACGGGCGGGATGCCCTGGGAGAGTGGTGCGGGAAGCATCGACCAGCTGGTGCAGGGCTTCAGCTTCTCGCAGCCCGCCTGCCCCGAGCACATGCTGGTCAACAGCCAACTCCTGGGCACCCCAGGCTCCTCCCAGGTCAGGGGCTGCAGGGGGCACCTGGCACCACTTGGAGTGTCGGGATGCTGCCTTGCAGTGTTTGGGATGCGGCTGGGTGAGGTTGATCCTCTTGGGATTTCACCTCGCAGCGTTTGGGGCGCAGCTCGGCGTCGTCGATGGTGTCACGGTGCACCTTGCAATGGTTGGGGGCTGCTCTGTGGTGTTTGGGGTGCAGCTTTGCCTGATGGGGAATATCAGGGAGCAGCTTGGCAATATTGGAGGTGTAACTTTTTGTTATTTATCACCTCGGGTGCGACTTTGCAGGATTTGGGGCACAGCTTTTCAGTATTTTTAGCATCAAGGTGACACTTTGCCACGGCCTTGGGGTGTTTGGGGGCAACTTCACATCCAGTTTACACCACTGGGGTCCAACATTGCATTGTATAAATTGCATTGCAACTTTGCATCGTATATATGATGAGGAGGAGCATCTTTGCCATATTTATGACATCAGGGAGCAGCTTGGCAATGTTTGGGGTGTGGCTGGGTGAAGTTTATCATCTTGGGGCGCAACTCTGCAGCATTTATGGGGGCAGAGTCTCATCCAATCAGGATCCAGTATTGCACCTTTTATGCTACTGGGGTGCAACTTTGCCTTAGATGTGAAAGATGAAGAAGCAACTTTTGTCGTATTTAGAATATCAGGGAGCAACTGTTGTGGCTGTGGCTATTGAATATTTACCAGCTGAGGGTGTGAGGTGCAGGATTTGGGGTGCAAATTTGTGATCCTTTCAGTGTCAGATTGTCACTTCACCAGGGATTTGAGGGGCAGTTTCACGTCTGATTTACAGCACTGGGGTGCAGCATTGTGCTGTGTAAAATACTGGGGTGTAACTTTGCATCGTAAATGCCACATGATAGAGCAACTTTGCTGTATATGGAATATCAGGGAGCAACTTGACAAGGCTGGGATGCAGCTCTGAGTTTTATCACTCGGGATGCCACCTCCCAAGATTTGGGGTGCAAATGTGCATCATTTATGGCATCAGAGTGCACTTTGTGAAGTGTTTGGGGGCTGCTCTTGTGGTGTTTGGGAGCAGCTTTGCCTCAGGGAGCAGCTTGGCAGCATTGGGGTGCAGCTGGGCAAGCTTTGTCATCTCAGAGTGCAACCTTGTGGTATTTGGGTCACAATTTTGCAGTATTTTGAGTAATAAAATGCAGCTTTCCAGTTCCAGAGTACAGCTCTGCAGCACTTTGGAGGCAGCTTCACATCCAATTTACAATACTGGAGTCCATCGTTGTACTGTTCATACCATTGGGGTGCAACTTTGCATCATAAATGTGTCATTAAAGAGCATTTTGGCGATGGCAGGGGCTGACTTGGCGCTGTCTGGGACGTGGCCGTGCGGCATTTCTGGTGTTTGGGATGCGGTTGTTGGCTTGCGCCATCAGGGGGTGCAGCTTTCCAACATTTCCTCACGGGAGGCCAGGATTTGTCAGCGCTGGGGCTGCAACCTGGTGGGATTTATGACCTTCCTGGCGGGATTTGTAACCTCTGGAACGGTTTTTTGGGGCGGCAGAGCCCGTGGCAGCGGCTGGTGAAGCGGATGACGCGGTTCTTCACCAAGCTGGACGCCGACGGCTCCTACCGCGCGCTGAAGGAGGTGTGTGAGAAGATGGGATACGGCTGGAAGATGAGCTGCACCAACCAGGTGGGGGTCAGGGGATGGAATTTGGGGCTGGCTCTTTGTCCTAAATCCTACAACCCCATCCACATCCTAAATCCTCTGCTGCATCCCATGTCTAAATCCTAAATACTCTATCCTGCATCCTGAATCTACATCCTAAATCCTAAATTGGGGCTGTGCTGGGTCATCAGTGAATAATTTGAGGCACCCCCCTCCTCCCTTTGCAGGTCACCATCTCGACCACAGACAGGAGGAACAACAAACTCATCTTCAAAGTGAACCTGGTGGAGATGGAGAGCAAGATTTTGGTGGATTTTCGCCTCTCCAAGGTGTGCTGGGGGTCAGGGTGGGTGGTGGGGGCTGCACGGCAGGCGCAGGGTGGGGAAGGACCACGTAAAGTGGGTGCAGGGTGGGGGTGACCACGGGAGGCAGGTGCCAGGGGATGGAGGGGTGCAGGTGGGTGTAGGGAGATGTAAACCCCTGTCTCTCCCCACGCAGGGCGACGGCCTGGAGTTCAAGAGGCATTTCCTGAAGATCAAGGCCAAGCTCAGTGACATCGTCAGCACCCAGAAAGTCTGGCTGCCTGGCACCTGAGCCCTCACACCCCTTCTCTGCCTCTTCCTTCTCTTCCTCCATCTCCTCCTCCTCTTCCTCCTGGCTGGGCCCTGGCAGCAGCCCCCAAACGCTGTCAAGGTGTCCAGCCACCTGTTTTAAGTTTTGAAGGTTCAATAAAGCCCTGGGGACACAAAGCGAGGCTGGTTGCTGCACGGGGGAGGTTGCAGTGGGTTGTTCACTCTGAAACCTACTGATGGCGCAGCTTTGCTCAGCCAGCATAAACCCCACTGTGGGATCTCTGCCCAGCCATGCAGCCCTAAACCAGCCCCAAGGTTTGGGAACTGACCCCCCCCGCCCCCCACTCCTGCCCTGTCACAGGGCAGCGCCTGCCCTCATTTTCCAACCTCTCTAATTGCTTTTCGGAAGGACTAACGAGCCCGAGAGCTGCCAGGGGCTGTTAGCGCTGGAGCGAGAGAGGAGAGCCAGGGATTAACCCCATCCCCCCCAAAAAAGAGCATCCCCCCCAAAAAACCCACCTCAGGGTGCAAACCCTGAGATATCACCACAATTTCTCCCTAAAGCTGCATCAGTGTTTAATTACCGAACTAAAAAAAACCCCGCACTTTTTACTTGTTTTCCCCTTCTTAATTTTATTTTTTTTTTAATATCCCTTTCCCTGGCTTTTTTGTTTCCCTGGTGGGAACCCCCCTTGGGCGAAGCAATTAGCGGCGATTTTTTAATTGCATATTTATATTGCAGCTGGGGAGCGAGACCCCGGCAGCGGGCGAGGGGAAAGCAGGAAGACGCCGCGCTCCGACCTTGTTTGCTTTTCAGCTGGGATTAAGCGCTTTTAATTGTCCCAGAGATCACAGATTGCGGCCAGGGGGGATAATTAGGCTGAATACAGGGTTTTCTGGTTCATTCCCCCCAGGAATTTATATTTCTAAGGGCATAAAAAAGAAAATCTTTGGGAATGCCTGTGGAAGGGAGGGTTGTGGAGGGGTATGAGGCTGGACATAACTCGTTGCATGAGTGGGTCTCACTGTCAAAACAAATTAATTTTTCACCTGTTACCTGCTGTAAATGGGATATTCTGGGGGGTCATGGGCACGTCCCCTCCTCCCCAGGATGCTTCAGGGAAGGTTGGACACCGCTGCTGCTCCGCCGTGGACTCTTGCATTAACCAGGCTCCATTCCCATGGGAATCACTTTCAACTCTTAATTTTCAAGGTTCTTTCGGTTTTTTAACTCCGTGGAGGGGATTCTTTTCCGCTTTTCGGGGTGTGTGGGGGAAACTCGAGGGGGGATAAAAGGTTTGAGTTCCTCCGTGGCCGGGCGGGGGGGGCCGTGCAGAGCGGGGCCCTGAAAGCGCCCTTTGTGCGGCCCCGCCGGGGACCCGGCGCGCTCGGAGGCACCGGAGCGTGGCAAATCCTTAAACCNGGGAGGATTGAGCGGAGTTTGGGATGCAGAGTTAGGGGTGTGGTGCTGGATGCAGGAGGGAGGATTGAGCGGAGTTTGGGATGCAGAGTTAGGGGTGTGGTGCTGGATGCAGGAGGGAGGATTGAGCGGAGTTTGGGATGCAGAGTTAGGGGTGTGGTGCTGGATGCAGGATGGAGGATTCAGCGTTCAGGGATGGGATGCAGGATTTAGGACACGGATGGGGGATGGAGGATTTAGGATGTAGGTGTTGGTTGTGGGACAGAGAATTTGGGATGCAGATGTGGGACATAGGGTTTGGGATGTAAACACAGGATGAAGGGTTTAGGATGTAGATGCAGGATGTGAAATGGAATTTAAGATGGAGATATGGGACTTAGGATTTAGGCTGTGGATACAGGATTTAGGATGTAAATGCAGGATGTGAAATAGAATGTAAGATAAAGATATGGGACTTAGGGTTTAGGCTGTGGATACAGGATTTAGGATGTAGATTCAGGATGCAGGATAGAGTATTTAGGATTTAGACATGGGATGCAGCAGAGGATTTAGGATGTGGATGGGGTTGTAGGATTTAGGACACGGGTGCAGGTTTCAGGATGCATATATAGAACACAAGATTTAGGATGTAGATATGGGACATAGGATTTGGGGTGTAGATACAGGATCCGGGCTAGAGAACTTGGGATGCAGAGATGAGACATAGGATTTAGGATGAAAATGCAAAACACAGGATCCAGGATGCAATTATGGGATAGAACACTTAGGATGTAGATGTGGGATAGAGCATTTAGGAGTTATGTGGAGACTTAGGATTTCAGATGTAGATACAGGATGGAGGATTTAGGATGCAGATAAGGAATACAGGATTTAGGACATAGATGCAGGATGGGAAATGGATGATTTAGGACTTAGATGGGGACACAGGATTTAGTACATAGGGGCAGGACACAGGACAGAGATCTTGGGATGCAAATGTGGGTGTTAGGATTTAAAATGTAGGATTTAGGATGCAGGACTGAGAATGGAGATGTGTGATGGTGGATGGAGGATTCACGATGTAAATACAGAATGCAGGACAGAGAACTTAGAATGCAGATGTGGGACATAGGACTGGTGGTGTAAATGCAGGATGCAGGAGTTAAGATGCAGGGGGCGAGTGTAGGATGTTAATGCAGGATACAGAATGGAGAAGCCAGGATGCAGGTTTGGAATGGAGTATTTGGAATGTAAATGGGGACATGGGATTTAGGACATAAACACGGGATGAAGGATTTAGGATGCAGGTGTAGGATGTAAGATTCAGGACATAGATGCAGGACCGGGGGGATAGAGGATTTAGGATGAAGATGCAGAACACAGGATGGAGGATTCAGGATGCAGGTTTGAGAGACAGGATTTGGGATGCAGATACAGGGTGCCAGATGTAGGGCACAGAAGAGGTACTGTGGAAGCATTTAGGATGTGGGATGCAGGATTCAGGATGCAGACACAGGATTTAGGAAAAAGCAGGAATTTAGGAAGCAGAGAGAGAATTTAGGATGTAGACACACGTTCCCAGATGCAGGATGGAGGATTCAGGAGACAGATACAGTTTTCCAGACCCAGAACATGTGACATGGATGCAGGACACATGAGAGTGGCTGCAGATGTGGGATACAGGACACAGGACAGGGGATGAAAGGGTAGATGCAAAATATGGGATGCAGAATGTGGGGTCCAGAAGTAAAATTTAGGATGCAGAGGTGGGATACAGGGCACAGGAGATGGGATGTGGATGCAGGACATGGAATGCAGAAGTGGGATGTAGGGTGGGGATATGGGATGGAGATGCAGGACATGGGATGCTGCAGCACCAGAGCACCACAGCACAGCCCCAGCTCTGCACAGGGATTTTTCAGCAGCCCTGGAGGTGGGGAGTGCGTGCAACGAGCCGGGAAATGCAGACTTCCAAGGAAAAAGTTATCGCTTTCCAATCCCATACAGACATTTTGCAGCTCGTCCCCCATCTGGGAGGCAGATCTCGGCCTTTTGGCCACATCTGCCCGCCAGATGTGCTGGGAGGGGAACAGAGCCCCTGTGGATGGGAAACCTCCTCTCTCTGTGTGCAGGCCAGGTTGGGAATGCAGCTCTACCATATCACACCTGCTCTGGGGAAATGCCTGGATGGGACCAAGGAGCAGTAGGAACAAAGGACTGGATGGGACCAATCCAGCTTCACAGATGATTTTCCTTGCAATGAAGTTTTTGTCCTATGGCTGGGGAAGGTGGCAATGAGACACAGCCAGGGAGCAGCTATAGGGAGCACGGCCCAGTATGGCCCAGTGTGCCCCAGTAAGGACCATGGGCTGAACTTACCCAGGGCTCTGGGTGAGGTGGGAGCTCCTGAATGGGCCAACTGGACCATCAGGGGTTGCTGGTGCCCTTGGGAACCAGGCAGTGGGATGTGGATGTGGGAGATGGAATGGAGATGAGGGATGGAGATGCAGGAGGATGGATGGAGGCGCCAGGGGAGGGATGCAGATGTGGGCAGGAGGTGGAACAGAGATGCAGGATGCAGGGATGGGATGGACATGCAGGGGGTGGGAAGATGTGGAATGCAAATGCAGGGTTTGGGGTGTAGGCACAGGACAAGGGATGGTGAAGGTGCAGGTGTAGGAGGGGCAGGATGCAGGTGCAGATGGAGGATGTGAGATGAAGGCTGCACATGCAGGATCTGGGATGTAGACTTGATGGGCAAGAATCAGGGTGCAGGGTGCAGGATGCAGATGCTGGATGCAATAGGGCAGGATGTGGAATGAGGGGTTCAGATGCAGGGCATGGAATGCAGGGCATAGGGTACAGATACAGGGTTTGGGATGCAGATGTGGGATGCAGGATGCAGCTGCAGGGTGTGAGAAGTGGGATGCATGGTGCAGGATGTGGGATGAAGGGTGCAGATGCAGGACATGGGGTGCAGGGCTGACAGTGCAGAAGAAAGATCTGGGATACAGCCACAGGATGCTGATCCAGGGGATGGGTGTGGGGTGCAAAAGCAGTGTACAGTTGGAGGGTGCAGCTCTAGGATAGAAGAAATGGAATGCAGAATCCAGAGTGCAGGAGTGGGATGCAGGATGTAGATGCTGGATTCAGGATGGAGATGTGGAGTACCAATGAAACTCCAGGGTGGTGATGCACCACTCCAAGCAGAGAAGAATGGTGGAAGCATTTCCCATCTGATTTTTAGGGGCAAATGAGAGAATTTCCCAATAACATCAGCTTTTCAGAGACTGAAAATCCAATAGGATTCCAGAAGCATTTTCTAAACTGCCCCCATCAGCTTGGTCTGCCTCCAGGACAGAAATATTTATTTACAGAAAAAACCCCTAAAGCTGGAGCAATTCCATCTGAAGACACCCAAATCCAGCATTTCTCTCCTCTCTCCTTAGCATTTCCCACTGTGGAGGTGCCTGAGGGGCTGGATTTGTTGGATTTTTAACTCAGGAGATGTTTTAGCTCATGCAAAAGCATTGCAGCAGCCTCGGGAATGCCGCCACATTAATAAAAGCAAAAATGCAGAGGAGTCTGTTAAGGAAACTCCTGCAAAAATCCCTTCCAGAAACATCCTGGGGAACATTAGCTCTTGGTTTGAGCTGTTTTTGCTGTTTTATCTCATTGGGAAAATGAATTTTGGAGGTCTTCACATGCCCAGAGGATGGTGCAAGGTGGGTTTTTGCAGCGGCATTGGCCCCTGGATCCTCCTGTGAGTATCAAGGAGGGGTTTTGTGGGGAAAAACCTGGAATTTACAGCTTAAAACTGGAATTTTCAGGTTAAAACCTACAAGAGTCACCTTGAATTGGAGGACTGGAACTGTGGATGCAGCCTGGCAGTGGTGCCAGGGACACGGGTGAGGCCCCAGCAGTGCCTCTTGCCTGGCAGGCAGGAGAGGGAGAAAAATGCTTTAAAAAGGTAAAAAAAAAACCAACTCCAAAGCAAAAGGCTGAGGTCATTTTCTTGGCGAGGAAGTCGGCTCCTTCCAAATGCCTCCGGGTCAGGTTTAATATCAGCAGAAACATTCTTGGGCAGGGTGGGGAGAAAGTGCTGCTCTCACCATCGAGAGCAGAACCCCCAAACCCCCAAATGCCTTGGAAAAAAAACCCCAAACGTCCCCAAACCCCCAAAATCAGCTGCCCAACACCCAGACTGCTTCTTTGGAACCTCTAGGTGTGGAGTAAATGAGTATTGGGTTGGGAGAGGTGCGAAAACAGCTCATGAAGGAGGGGAAAATCCCCCCTGGGAACAAAGAACTGAATCTAAAGTGGCTTTTGAGCATCATTTGGCCACTTTGCTGGGATTTTGGGGATGTGGAGAGGAGGAAAGTGAGGGGGTCTGGCAGGGAAAATGCCATTTTCTGTCCTGGAGAGTTTAAAAACCACTTCAATCCCTCCTTCCCTCCTTGATTTAGCATCATCTCGGCAGGCTCAGCACCCAGCAACGGCCCCCTGGGGCAAAGGGACCTGCGTGCGAGGAATATCCTGCTGGAAAATACATCAAAAAGGAGGGGGAAAATTAAATGGGTTTCATCTGCTGTGCTCTGCTTGCAGGGCTGGCTGAGAAGCTCAGGGGCCTGCCAGTGCCTTGTGCAAGCCCTCGGCCGCCCCGCAGAGCTGTTGTGGCTTTTCCAGGGATTTTACACATTAGGAGGGGGTGGTTTGACCGTGTTTGTTTTGCTAAACCTCACCAAAACCCAAACCAGAGCTCGGAGAGAGGAGGAGGCGGGAGATGCAGGGAAAGGTTATTAAAAAATAGAGGGAAAACAAAAAACAGGAGCTGAAGTGGGGAAATGAGGTTGGGATTGCAGCAGAGCAGGGATGTGGCAGTGGGAGAGGTGCAGTGGGTGGCAGGGATGTGGCATTGGCAGGGATGCTGTGGGAAGCAGGGATGTGTGGGGGGCAGGGATGCTGCGCCTTGCTGGGGATGTGCACCCCACCAAAATCAAGACGGAAAAAACTTCCCCAGGAGGATTGGGAGGATAAGAAGCATCAGGAGGGCTCTGATCCCACCGGGAGGGAGGCTGTGAGGCGATGCTCTGGTGTGGAAAGGGATTTTCTTCCGTGCTTGCACATTCCTCCCGTCAGCAGTATTTACAAACGGCACCAGGAGAAATCCCAGGTCGGCTGGACCTCCTCCTGCTGGGGATCGCCCCAGTGCTGCAGCCTCACAGCCCCTTGCTCCTTAATCTTGGGCCTTTCTCCCTGATCCCTTTGCTTTGTGCTATCTCCACTGCACAGTTGCAATCCCTCCTATGCTAAAGTCCTGCTCATGACATTCCAGAGCAGCCCCTCCCAAAATTTTCCCCATCCCAGCACCCGCAGCTTCCCCTTCAGGGCTGCTGCAAGGCTGCTCTCGGGTGCAGGGTTTGGGATGGACTCCTCGGGGTTGCTCCATCTTCAGGCAGTGCTGGGAAGACCCAGCAGCGATGTCCTCTCCTGGAAAAAGGCCCTGGGAAGTGCTGCAGAGTGCAGAGAGGTTTGTGGGGTGGAGGGATGCAGCACACAGGGATGCTGGCAATGCCCAGGGATGTTTATGGGATGCAGCACACAGGGATGCTGGCAATGCCCAGGGATGTTTATGGGATGCAGGGATGCAGCACACAGGGATGCTGGCAATGCACAGGGATGTTTGCAGCATCCAGGGCTGTTTGCAGCAGCACGCAGGGATGCTGGCAGCACAGGGGAATGTTCAGGGTTTGAGGGATGTTAGCAGCACACAGGGATATTGGCCGTGCACAGGGATACCTGTGGCACACTGGGATACTTGCAGCATGGGGAGATGCACGAAGCCACTTTACAGGAACACCCGCAGCAGCTTTTCAGGTCTTCCATGCCCCAGTTTCCCCTTTCTGAGAGCCAGCACTGTTGGTTTCTCGAGGCTCAGCCTCACGGGACGCTGTGGCGTGGGGGGACCTGGCCGTGCCGCGGCTCCGCCTGGCTGTCGGCTCCGGGCGCTGCGCTTGGCCGGCGGCCAGGGCAGCACTGGGGGCCCGCTGCTCGCCAGATGCGATAAGGAAAGGTTTGGCCGAGGCTGGAAAGAAGNCTGGAAAGAAGAGAGAAAAGGAGGGGGGGGGGAGGAAAATAAAAAAATTAAAAGCAAAAGCAAAGCAAATTCCTTGGCAAATCAAAGCAAAATGCTTGCACACGGCCTTGCATCCAGCCATCCGTCCTGATAAGAGGCTCTGGGGAGGAGGAGGAGGAGGAGCAGAAGGCAAGCTGACACTGGGAACCTGACAGCAACCCTGCTTCACGGCAAAAAACCTGTCAGATTTCCCACTGCCCGCTGACAAGGAGCCCCGACCAGGCGTGCCTCAGTTTCCCCACTGCATGCACGCACTGAGGTGTGGCAAAAGGGTTAAAACTGCCTTGGAGGGGTTAAATGGGGCGATTTTCTGCCGGGTTTTATCCAAAACATATGTTTTCGCCACTATTCGAGTTATCTGGGATATTTCCTGCGTGTTTGCTCCTATGGCAACCGGCCCAGCATGAAAGGCCTATTTACTGGGCCCGGGGATAAGGAGCAGCCATATGGTGTCAATTTTGAAGGCGCTCCATCCCCTCCGCCCGACTCTGGCTCTCCCTCCACCACGGTCTTGGCCCCTCGAGAGGCGTCCACCACGAGCCAGGCCCAGCTGGGGTTGGGAATGGGCACCACCAGCAAGGTGAGGCGGTGGGTTGGGTTTTGGGGAGCTCAGGGGAGGTGGCCTGAGATCCTGCGGGGTCCTTCAGGAGATGGGGATGGAGTGAAGGTAACAGCAGCATCCACCTGAGAGCCTTCAGGAGACAAGGATGGATCCACAACACTGATCTGGGATCTGCCGGGAGGATAAGGATGGAGACAGCATTCCTGCTGCCTGGACTGTGGGCCCAAGGTCTGTCCAGGACACCAGGCTGGAGACAGCCTCCAGCAAGGCTCATTCCAGCTCGGCCTGGGGCAGGCAGGTGCTGGAGAGGTCACAGGCCACAGAAACTTTTATCACCCTCAGAACCCTTTACAGGGGTGCAGGGAGTTCTGTCCCACCCCAGCAGTCTGGGTTCTTCTCAGAGATAACCCCGGTGCCCTGGGAAACCCAACAATCAGTGCATGGGGAGGTTCACTGCTCCCTCCTAAAGACTGAGGCAATTTTTGGTGCCAAAGCAACTCCATGGAGTTAAATGACCAACATACAGGACAATGAGACAAAACCACTCTCTAGTCTGCTGGGGAAAAAAAAAATTAAAGTAAAAAAAGTGTTTCCTAATAATTCTAATTTTCTTTTGTTGCCACTGGGTGTTTGCTGCAGGGGAGATGATAAAGCTGGGCAGGACCAGGCACGGCATGGGACAGGGGATTTTGGGAATGATTCACTCCCAAAGCCTCCCGCAGAGGTATTTCTGATGAAAAAAAAGAAAAAAAAAAAAAAGGAAAAAAAGCCAAAATAGATTAGTTGGGGCTTTTCAAGAAAAAAAGAGGTTTTACAGAAGTGACCCTTCCCACCAACCTCACCAGTTTTCTTTTTAATAATGAATAAAAAGCCTTTCAGCCAAAAATCCACTTTGCCCTGGATATGTGTGTTTGGGTCAAAAAGGCACTTTTCATCGGGGGGAAAACTAAACCAACAAAACCCCCCTGACCAATGCATGAAGTGATGGGTTGGCAAAGCTCACAGGGAGATACAGCTTTTTCAGAGGCAACATCTCTCCTCCTTTTCCTCCTCTTCTTTCTACTTCTCTTCATCTTCCAGTCCTCCTCATCCTTTAGTCCTCCTCCTCTTTCCCTCTCCTGTTGTCTCGTCTCTTCTATTCTCATCATTTTCATCTTGTCTGTTCTCATCTCAACTTCATCTTCTCTTCCCAGGTGTTTCCATGTGTGCTCCATCCCAACATCCCTCCAGCCTTTGTGCCCTGTTCCTGGTCCACTCCCCTGGAGTGGGAATCCCGGTATTCCCCACTCACACACATTGCCTGCCACACTGCAGGGCACATTCAGCAGCTGATGCCACTCAATGCCACCTGCACTGCCAAGGCTGGGGGGCACCAGGCTGGCACCTGCTGTCCCCTTCCCAAAAAGGACACACAAACGTTCCCTCGCTGGAGATCATTGGATGCCAAAGGGCATCGGGGTGTTGGGCTGGTCCTGTGGAGATACACAGGGACTGGGACATGGGACTGGGACAAGGCACCTGCTGGGATCTGGGCCAAGGTGATGGAACAAGGACAAGGTGACAGGGACTGGGATGTGATGTTGGGGACATGGACAAATGATGGGGCTGGGATGAATGATCTGACGGGGACAGGGGTGGGAGGATGGGGACCTGGACAAGGTACTTGCTGGGGGCAGGAGAATGGGAACTGGAAGGAGGTGCGTGTCAGGGATGAGATGATGAGAACCAGGACAAGGAAGCTGCTGAGGATGTGGAGGTGGGAACTGGGATGAGGCACTGCCAGGGACAGAAGCAAGGGGACCACAACAAGGAACGCGGTGGAGCCAGCCCAGCATGGGGCGACAGTGACCAGACCACGGCGATGGGGAGACTCTCCCGACCTCAGCCCCTCCGCCCTGGCCGCGAGCTCTGCACCCAAACCAGCAGCAGCGGAGGCGAGTTCGGGGGTCTCCACTTGGCTCACCCCGAAGCGGCGGTGCCGATCGGCTCCGCGGGGACGGCAGCGCCGAGGGCCGGAGCGCCGGGAGCTGCGGGCTCCGTGCCGGGGCCTCACTCCCACGAGCGGATGAAAGGCTCCCTGTCCAAACGGCATTAGACGCGCTGCGAAGGCTCATTCCCGATCGGTCACGCTCCGAGGCGCAGCTGCAAAACCCCCTCCGGGAGCCCGGGATGCTCCGGGGGCTTTGTTCGGAGCAGCCCCGCTTCCCGGGGAACCGTGACTAGACGATGGGATTACGGGGCAGGAGAAATAAAATAAAATAAAACCCAACCTCGCTGGGACCACGCTGGCTGGGCGGAAAAACAAAGGGGACCCTCAAATTCCCTCGTGCTCCTGCCAGGAATGATGGCCCCACCTGGGCGGGGGGAAGGGGCACGGAGAGGGCTTGAGGATCCCCAAGGAGGGAGGGTGGCTTTTCGGGGGTGTCGCCCCCATTTCTGCTCCCAAATCCCAGCACTGAACCTTATGAAGAGAGGAAACTTTGTATGGAGGAAAACCGTGTGAGGAAGGAAACTTCACAAAGAAGAAAACTTGCAAGGAGGTAAAGTCTTAAAAGGAAGGAAACCTCCAAGGAAAAAAACCTTGCAAGGAAGAAGACTTTACATGGAGGATAAACTTTGGGTGGGGAAAAATATTGCAAAGAAGGAAGATCTCACAAGGAAATGAAACCTTGCAATGAGGAAACCCTTGGGCAAGGAAGGAGATCGTGCAAGGAAGAAAATACTTGAAGGAGGAAATAATTTCAAAATTATTTCAAAATTTTCAAAAGGAAAAACTTGCAATGTAGGAAAATCCTTGTACGGAGGAAAATTTTACAAGAAGGAAAACCTTTGACAAGGAAGGAAATCTTTCAAGAGGAAAAACCTTCCAAGGAAGGAAACCTCACAGGTTTGGAGGAAGTGAGCAGGTTGAAGGAAAGAGGTTCTGCACCTTCCTTCTGGGAGCAGCCCGATCCCTCCTGGCACAGGGCCCGGCACGGTTTGGCTGAAGTTAATTGGGTTAGTGAGCGGCTAAAGGGCGTAGCTTGTCCGGGCGCCTGCTCCCTAATGAGCATCTCATTTGAATCTATGCAAAATAGCAGGGAGCATGGAGACATGCTAATTAAAGTGATTGCTGTTCACTAATTAAGCAGCAATTCTCCTGCCCAAGAGGGTATTCTCATGCAAATGCGCTCAAGGAGGGGAAAACATCGCCCCAAAAAATTGTACAGGGAGAAATCGCAATTTGGCACCACCCCTGGCCTGCAAAACACCTTCATTATGATCTTAATTTTGAGTATTTTTATCCCAAAAAAACAGACTTGGCCGTTTCTTCTGTGCTGAGAACAACCCTGAAACCCTCATCTTTTCCAGTGGCTGCCAAAAATCAAGTAATTTAACTCCTCAGCTGTGCCAACCCCGATTTTGTTTTATTTTGGGGTGTTTTCTTCAGATTATGGGACTTTTAATCTGCTGAGGATTTTTCTGCTCTTCATTTTCTTTCTTTTTTTCCCCCTCTTTCACACTTGTGGAAATAATGACGTCCTACAGGAAACCTCCTGGGGGATAAAATTAGGGCTGGAAAACACAGGGTAGTGCAGAGTTTTGGTCTCACAGGTTTGTCTGAAAAACATGAGATTTTATTTCAAGTCTAGTTGGGTTTTTTTTGGGGGGGGGAGTTTAAGCTTATTTTTTCTTTACTTTTAGACACAGCAACTGTGTTTCTTTGCAGTCTGCTCCATGTGGTGCTGAAGCCCTTCCACATGAAACTCTCCTTGGGAAAAATCCCTTTCCAGCTACCACTTGTGGATGCGACCAAAATACGGCAAATACCGAAAAAACAAGGCATGTTGGGCATATTTTGGGTGTACTGGGGTTCTTTTGGAAGGGGTCAATGGTTTGGGCTCAGTATGAGCCCTTGATAAAGACACTTTTTCCTATTTTTAGCCTGAGTACGGGGTTCTTGGTGGCGTCATCTGGAGAAAAAATGATGCATGGAGGATGTGTGGCGTGCGGGGGCATTTCCCAGCCCTTTGGGAAAAGCGAGAGCCACTCCCTCACTCCAGCCACACTCTGAACATAAAACTTCTTGCGGGAGAGTCGGAGCAGGAACCGTGGGCTCTCCGGCGTGGAAATGAGCGTGCCGGGCACGGGATGACCTCTGCACTGGCAGAGGGGGAAGCTCCCGCAGGCCACACAGGTGACCCGCGGCGCGGCGCTCAGGTGCGCACGGATGGGGACACAGGGTGCCCGGCTGTGTGGGTGGCTGTCACACCGGCGCACGGCTGTGGCAGGTGGCGAGGCCGTGTGGGTGCGCAGCTGTGCGGCTCTGTGGCTGCGCGGCTGCACAAGCCAGCGGTCCCGAGGGAGCACAGGCGAGCGGGTGCACGGCTGTTCGGTGCCCGGTCACCCGTGGGCACTGCGGCTGGTTGGGTGCCCGGTCCCGGCCCTCCCAGTCCCGTGGGTGTCCAGGTGCACCTGCTGCTCGGGGGCGCGGTCCCGCGGGTCCCGGCGGTTCGGGGCCGCGCTCTCCCGGCCGTGCTCTGCCCGGCAGCGCAGGGACCCGGCGGCGCCCCGCG
>VYXD01006952.1:50207-103329 GCA_013397195.1 Hylia prasina | reverse complement strand
AGGTAACCATTGGAAAAAAAAAAAAAAAAGCCCCCAAGCCCCAAACTTTCTTGGATCTTGCCCCGGAGTTAGAGTTGCTAAATCTTCCCCTTGGATGACTGGGAAGGCCCTGGGGGGGTGGGGGGGTTGGGGGGGGGGGTGGCCCCTTTTGGCAGCACTGGCTTCTAAATTGGCCTTGCTGTCTCCTGATCCTGTGCGCTCACTCTGCTGCTGAGCCAAGGGTGGGTGCCTTGCAGAGAGGGAGGGGTTCTAGCCAGCTCCCTCCATCTCCTGACTCTGGAAATGCCCAGTTGAATCAGCACGGGAAAGGATAAAATAACTCCCTAAAGCTCAGAGTGNGTGTTCTTCTAGTAATTTCCTTGGTAGATGGCTCAGTACATCTTCCAGGGCTGAATGTGTCAGAATTTTCCACTTACGCTCCCCAGCTCACTTCTCCCTTTCTGGTGGGGATGATGATTCTCCAGTGACAGTGATCACTTTAGGGGAAATGCTTGTTCAGCCCAGTAAGGGATTGAGCCTTGTATGTCCAGACCACCTGCCATTTCCATTAAGCCCATACTCGTTCTTTCTGTGTGAGAAATATCTGCTGTCTTTCAACAGGAGGGAAAACAATCATGTAAGGTAGGTTGTTTTCCCATTTTCCATACCTATGACATATCTTAGAGCTCTTCTAGCCAGGTGGGAGTCTATTTTTTTTTTCTTTTTCCCCCCTTTTTTCCCCCTCCCCAGCTCCTTGGGCGCAGTTTCACGTTACAGCTCCATCTGAGGACTCGCTGCTGCAGGAGGTGGCAGGTACATTCCTGCCTCTTCCCTGCTGCGGGAATCCAGNAAAGGATAAAATAACTCCCTAAAGCTCAGAGTGAGCAAGACCAGCTTGGCTGGGATATTGCCATCAGCTTGGCAATAGGGAGCTGGGGCAGGGGAGCCGAGCCTGCCGGGAAAGGAGAAAGAGACCAGGGGAAGGAGAAGGAGACCATCCCTTTGGCAGTGGCTGAGCCGAGAGGTGAAACCACACCCTCAGCCTCACCTGTCTCTCTGATCATGTCTTTGATTTATACCCTGGGCTCTGCTGTTTAATTTTCCCCGCAGACTCCAACCATTGAATCTGATAATGAACCAAGTGGTTGAGTCTTATTTGTTTAATTCAAAGAGAAGTTTAATGCTTCCTTCCTCGCAGTGTATGGAGGCTCTGCCTCACAGCCTGTGGTTTTCTTTGCAGTGAACCTATAAAATGCCAAGACAAGAACTAAAAAGCTTGAGCCATGAGCAGCTCGTCATTGAAACAGTTTTGGCAAAGCAGATGAGTACTACCAATCTACATTTTTTGGAGGGGATTGGGGGTGCTTTGTCTCTGCAAAGAGGTGTTTGAGGGTTACATTGCCTATGAAGTATTCCCTGCCAGCTCACCTTCTGTGTGCTGGTGAGCCCTGGGCATAGTGGGCTGCCAGCTCCATCCAGAGGGGAGCTGTGGGGAGCTTCTCTGTCCGCCCCCCTTAATCTTAGGTGAAGAACAGACAGATCTGAATGTCTCTGTAATCACTCTGTGGCATCTGTTGAAGCAGTGAAGTACAGACATGCTGGAGATGTCAAACCTCCTGGAATTGCTATTTTATTCTCTGTAGGCACCTTGTGTTCGAGTGCAGCCTGCTCTAGCTGGAGATGCTTCTGCAGGGGAATGGTACCAGGGGGTTTTGTTTCCCACTCCCCAGTGAGTAAAAGAAACCATTTACCTGGGTAAAAGGCCACACTCTAAAGAATCTTGCAAGAAATTAATCTTTTTTCCATGCCAGTTTGGAAGGTAAGGACCCAGGTGACTGTTCTTTTCCTGGGGAACATCAAGGGAAGGGGACAGTTCATGTGGCCCCTTCTGAAACAAACAGTGATTGTTTGGAGTTGAAATCCCGTTTGTTTCCAGATCAGTCCACTTGAAGTTACTGTAGACAGGTGGTATGTTTTCAGTTTTTAATTTTTTTTTCTTGCTTGTTGTTAGTTGAGAGCTGATAGATTGGCCCAAATAAGGCCATGAGAAAGGCTGGCCATTTCCAGGAGGATCCACAGACAGTCAGTGCATGACTTGTTGCCTTTATCTCTGAGATCAGGAGATTCCTTTGCAGTGATGGATTAATCCACCCTTGAGTGAATAATATAACTGAGAACAAGTAGGAGTCAGCGCTCCAAACAGATGATTTGTTCAGTACATGTGTGCCTTCCCTCCCCCTCTGAAAAACGTCTTTCTTCACCGTTTCATTCAGCCTGTTGAAACCTCACAGCAACCTGTGTCTGCGCCAGCCCCGGCCCAGCGCAGGGCGAGGGTGGGGCTGTGCCAAAGGCCTCTGCTCCCAGGTGCAGGAGAAGATAAACCAGGATGGAGAGAAGGTGCCTGTGGGCTGCTGGGGCTGTGATGTCACCTGTCTGCTCTGGCCATGACATCACCTGTCTGCACGTTCTCCTGGCTGTAGGTGAGAGTGTTGATGCTGGCACCTGCCCGGGGTGAGCTTGCACAGCTCCAGTCCCTTGGCAGCAGTGACTGTACCCCAACGTGAGGCAGTGGGCTCCGTGTCCAGGAGAAGTTGTGTAAAGGAGCTGGAATATTGGGGTTGGGGGAGTGAAGTCACTGAGTACAAGGGGATGGCAGTAGGTGGCTTTGCACAGAAATATGATCTTTAGGAAGATGGTTCTTCACTTGTGCCAGGGTGGATCTGTAACTTATCAGCAGAGCCAGGGTTTCTGGAGCTGCTTGGGGGTGTCCTGGAGCTGGACACTGAAGACCTTCAGTGACACATGGGCAGTCCTTGTTAGCACACCTCCAATAGGATACAAGGCTGGAAGGGAGTTGTGCAGCTGTAGTGATGGAATTCCTGTAGTGAGATCTGTTATCATCCCTGTGGATACACTGGAATAATTCTTTGGCAGCTCATATGCTGGGTCTTGTTGCTTTAAATGCATCAAGGTCTGCTCCTGTTGATAGGCTCAAAGAGGGTATGAGGATGTGAGATGCCTGGGGCTCCTCCTGCTCAGAGACCCCCCCCAGGCAGTCACAGTCTTACTGAGAAAAGCTGTGATAGCTCAAGGATAAGTTGGTGGAAGTCCCCAGCTTTGGCTTTCCTTGTGTCATGAGTGCCAGTAGCCTTGCCTTGGTCCCATGCTCTTGGGGTGTGGGATTGGAAGCATTGGTAGCAGCTTTCAGCTGCATTTTGGTGAGTTTCTGCATTGTGTGTGGTGAAGATAACATACTTAAAATGGTGTTCTCCCTTTGGAGGACAGACTTTGCTACTGTTGGCTGTACATAATTTCTGGGAGCTGAGGAGTTTTGCTGTGTAATGTTCCAACTCCATGTAGATTAAATGTATTGTGGAGTCAAAATAAACAATAGCATGTGGTTTTCCTTTGTTCCCCCCCCTCTTCCCCACAATAAGAGTTCACAAAAGTTCTTGAATTAGGGCTCTGTGTGCCATACACTTGAGTGTAGGCTCAAATTTTCATAAGGCTTGCTGAGGGCTGTTACTGCTGGGGAGTGCTTTCACCTTTGGGATAGCTTTGGAAATCTCTGCTTCTCAGGAGCCTTTTCTGAAGGTGTGTTTCAGTGTAGCACTCTGATACTTGTTGCCTTAAAAGCTTTGCAGTGACAGCGTATTGCAGCTTGATGGAGATTTGAGACTCCTCTAATAAAATGCAAGAGAAGGAGGAAAACCCTGAGGGTTTTTTGGAACAGAAGATGTTTTCTGTTCCTGCCACTAATCTCTGTTGCAGAATGAAATAGGAATGTATACTTTAAATCTCTGTCAGGGTGTAGAAGGAAGCTGGCAACGGATGTAATCAAAAATGTTATTATCAAAACTCTCTAAGTATGTTGAAATTTCAAACTTAATGATATAATTTTAAATTCAGCTATTCAGACTCAGGCATGGTTTTGGGGTGCAGACTGCACTTGCAAATTGTGTGAGATGGACCAGAGAGAAGTTTGGAGCTGACTGTAGATGGTGGGTACTGCAGTGGTGTGGCTGAAGTTTTCAAGAGCCCTGTGATTTCCAGTGACTGGGGTGGAAGCATTAAATTGAGTTGTGGTTTTCTAGATTATGGACTTTGTGGATGAACACTTAAAAAAGGGTCCAGTTTCCAAGTTAGTATTTTTCCTAATTAGTGCATTTGTCATGGCTTGTACGTAACCAGCACAGGTAGAAAGTGTACATGTTCAGAGTTTGTCTGAAACAGCTCTGGGCACAGTGAACACAAGGAAGCAACACCAGATCTGATGTGCAGCAGTAAAGACTCTCCCCAGTGCGAGAGGAGACAGAAAGCTTCCAGCCTGAGACTTGGAATAAGGGAACTGCGAGTAACCTTCACCCTTCTGACCCCTCATCCTCGAGTGGAGAGGCTGCAGGTTGAGGATGCAGAAGAAGCTCAAGTCCTTCTCTGAGCCAAAGGTGTGAAGCTGTTTATTTTCACTGGGACAATGTATATATTGCAGGAGGCAGATGCTTGCCTGCTTAACTCAAGCACTCGCTGCTTATCTGGGCTCTGGCGAGTGTACAAGTGTTGTCCCTTCTAATCCCCCAACATTAAACAGTCCAGGCACCTTTCCTTGGCTGAGCCTGGGACTGCTTTAAAAAACACACAGAGAGAAGCCAACAAAAAAGAAACATTTGCTTTCTTTGCCAAGTTTAAATGAAGACTAATGCCGTGGTGCTGCTTAATCTTGTTTTTCTTGCTATCTGATGGATGCTAACGTGGGATGGAATCAATCCCGGCAGCCGGTTATCTTTGCAGGGCCCCCATCTTGCTGAGCTCGGCATTAAAGTCTCGTGGGGGAGTTGATGTGCTATGAAGAGGCTGGAACTTTCTTCCTATGTGGCGAAGCTGTGGTATCCATCTTCCTTTGGGAAGGTGTCTCCAGGAATTGCCGGTCTACTGTTGGACGTCCGAACAGAAATCCTGTTCGGCAAAGCGGGATATGCCTGAGCGAGTGAGAACAGGGCACAGTCAGGTGAACCTGGCGGAAATTTCTCCCTGGTCCCTGTGATGAAACTTAACTCCTTTCCTATCAGTTGCTCGTGTTTGAACTGGTTCTGCTGGGAACAGCTGCCATGGCCCTGATTGGCAAGAATAGGTTTGAGCTCTGACTCACGAGCTGCCACTGTGAGGGTGCTGCCCTGAGTGCCCCCAGCCCTGGGCAGGGGTCCCTGCTGCTGGCAGGGCTGAGTCGGCGGCAACTTGAGCTTGGCTGCAGCCAGTGAAGGGAGGAGGGCTGGAGGAGCCAAACCCTCAGGCCAGAGCTTCATGATGACTGCTGCCTCCCTCCCTTGGATCAACGCTCTCCTTCAGCTCTGCTGGCATGAGGAAGGAGGCGGGAAGCTACACCGGTGCTCAGTTGTGCAACACCACTGAGCAAAGCCAACCCAAAGCCTCTCTCTCTTTCCCCCATGTTCCACCACCGCTCTCCTTGCCTGGAAGCCAGGTTGGTTTGTTGTAGCAAACCTGGCCTGACCACCAGTTTTTTCATGTCTTTTTCTGCCTAGCTGCTCCTTTTATCTGGGCCTGAGGCAAAGGGGCTCCTTTTGCTAAGCAATATTGTCAGTTGTGTCAGGATTGCTTCCCTCGAGGTGAAGAAGTGCAGAAGTGTGTGTTTGCCGGAGAGCTCGGACTTCAATTTTGAAACCAGGTTTGGTCTTTTGAGCATGGGGGAAGGGAGGGGAGGAGAGCAGTAAAACTGAATTACTGTAAGGCTGGAGGATGGATTGTGTGAAGGCTTGTTTTAATCGGGGGAGGAGAGACCGGGGTCTTTCCTGCTCTCTCCCTCAGCTGTCCCTGGTTAGCTGGTTTGCTTTTTAATAAGCATTGTTCTGCCTGGAGCCTGGGTCCAGCAGCAGGGAGTGTTGGCATTGCCTGTGACAGCGTGTGGACAGCTGTAACAAGAGGGGAAGCAGTGACTTGGAGTGCAGGGCAGCACTTTTGTTTAGAAAGCAGAGTCCAAATGGGTCTGTTGCTCCAGTCTGTGCACAGTTCCAGCCGTCTGCAGGCACGGTGAATTCTAAGGTGACTAACGACTGCTGTAACACAGGCTTGGCTCTCTGGTTCCAGTGCACCTCCCATATCCTGCAGCCATGAGTTCACAGGCTCCTAATTGCCTATGATGTAAGACAGCAGTAGATGAGGTTGCTATAAATTCTGGCTGCAGGTGTGGATTTAATGGCTGTGCTTCCCTTTAAGGGCTCACGGATAGCATGGATCCCTGCAAGTTACAACAGACCGAGTTGGACTCGGGCTAGCACAGCTAAAAGAACCCATTTGTGTGCGTTTTTTAGAGCTGTTGCTTGCTGGAGGCTACCAAAGGACGAGGTGTCAGTGTTCGTCTGGAATTGCCTGGGGAATGAGCTCGCTGTCCTCTAACAGAGCTCAGCCATGGTTTCAATTCTTTCCATCAACGTTCTCTTGCAGCTAAACTTGCCAGGTGCGAGAGTGCCACTGGAAGTGGACCTTTAGGAGGCCTGTGTGAACACAAGCCCCTTTGTCTGTGAGTCTGACAGCTTTTTCTGATGACCAGAACAAGACTGTTATTCTAGTCCTTTTTATTTTTTATTCATGCTGTATTCTGGTTTTAGAAACTATAGACAAATTGTTATCATGGGTGATGGTCCTTGATGTGCAAAATACAAACCTTTTAGAGGGGAAAAAAACACCCCCTGAGGCAGTTACTCCAGCTTGCCTTGGTGTGTGCACCTGTAGCTGTACCTGTAGATAGTTAGGATGGCGAGTTCCCTTGAGAAAAGGGGCATGGCTCACTTGGAGTTTGCTTTTGTATATTTTTCTTCATTCTTGCAGTCCAGGGTTTATTCAGCATATCAGGGTGGTGCTTCGTGAGCTGAGCTGAGGCCTCACGCTGTTCAAGTGCAAAGTTCCTGTTCTTGGATGTCCATTCCCAGCCCCTCCTTTGGGCTCGTGCTCCAGGACTGCATGGGGAGCTGAAACTGCTCCCTCATCCAGGTGAAAACTGAACCTCATTTTTTTCTCTGGCTGAGTTTTTAGCTGGATCTGCCAGCAGATCTGACTCACTTGCTGGCCGTAGGATCCCTGGTGCAGATAGGAGAATGCAAGCCAGGTCCTGAAGGAAGGTGTTGCTGCCCTCCTCGGCAGCAGCCCATCTTTGAATTGGCTGAAAAACTGGTTGCGAAATCTCATTCTTGCTAAAAACCAGAGCTGAAGAAGTAAAGCAGGCGCCTCTCTCCGAGGCTGGGGCCAGTCCTGAGGAAGGAAGGGGGGGTTGTTGGCCCAAGGACCCTTGGAGACGTGGCTGAAGGCAGCAGAGCTGTCACAGGTGTCCCTTCAGTGGTATGGCACAGGTGTTGACCTAAATGTAGGGAAGAAAATGGAAATATGAGGCAAAGTAGTGCCAAAGCAGGAGAGATAAAGACAGGGGAGATCAGGGGGCCTCGAAGAGCAAAGGGTGAGAATTTTGTATGTATTTGGCCTACTGTGATAGAACTGTTAAACTAATGATACCCTTAGCTCCCTTGGGGGCTGAAAGCCCTGATTTAGGCATTTAAGCATAATTGCAGCCCAGCAGAAGTGTGTATCAGGCTAATGCTCTGTTCTCTCACTTCCCCGGAGGCCAGAGGAGGCAGGAGCCATTCCCACTTCATTAGTATGGCAGCAGGGGGACTGTCTCAGCTCTTTTGCTGAAGTTAATAATAAAATTGAACTAATTGTTATGCCTGTTTGTGGAGAAGGAAGTGTGGCTTCTGGGATGATTTATTTATTTTTTCTCCTGATGCCTGTCTTGCTGTGACCAGCGTTGGAATGGCAGGGTGGGAACCCCAGCTCTCCTCCCTCAGAGCACAGATGTCTCCAGAGCAGAGTCATGACTCGGGAGTGTTTTCATCTGTGTGTGCCGAGGCACAGTACACAAACTGTTAAATTTCCTTCCCTCAGCTCCCAAATCCATTCCTCCAGTCCATGCCAAAGCATGCGTTCTTCTATCAAGACCATATGTACGCCAAGACCAAGGTTCTAAAAGTCAAGGTGTTTTTGAAATATTGGAGTGCAAATTAAGTATCTGAGTAATCTTAACTGTCTTCTAAAAAAAAAGAACTCTCTATCAGCCTCACATATAACTCAAAAGATTAATGGAAGGCTAAACTTTGATCCAAGTCCAACAGCTGATACCAACCATGAGACTTTCCAGGCCTGAAAGCAAAATAGAAAAATCCAATAAAAAATACCTCCTCTGTCTTTGAGGCACACAGCCTCTTGGCCATGGTTTGGGCTAATACTGCTATTTTTTCCTTAGTTGCTTAACCTCTTCATGTATCACCTTTGTCCCATGCCACTGGACCATACCTAGGCCAGTTTGAATAAATTAATGACATTATTTAGGATGTTTCATAGCTTTGTAGGAAACACAGCTGCCTGATTATTGAGGGAGGCCATCAGGATGTGGGATCCCCTGTCCTCTCTGGGACTCAGTCACTGTTTTGTTTGCTCAGCATTGTTTGTTTTTCCTGCCATCTGCACCCGAGCAAACACTTGCTCTGTATTTTGACAAAAATATCAACTTTCAGGTCTTTAGGGTCTCTTCCAATTCAAGCCATTCTGTGAGAAGTGATGTGCCATTAGAAATTGCTGCACAATTGATAGGGGACTTTAGTCCCCAGAATTGTTCTTTGGATTCATGGGGGGTTTTAAAGGGCGGGAAGCAAGTAAAAAGCTCCATGCAAGACTGCTTATAAAAATATATGTTACCTAAAAAGAAGTAAAAATACCAATTGAATTCTTGGATGGAAATCAGCATAGGAAGCACTTGGATCTGTCTTAGCACTGTGGATGTGGGTGCCAGGCATGGGTATGGGCAGAAATGTGGAGGCATTTCTGAAATCCAAGCTGAGGATTGCAAAGTTTGAACAACTGTAATTTCTCTCCTTTATTCAGGAGATCCTTATCCTTCTGATAAGGATCTGGAGGGTGCACTTTCATTTGTTCAAAATGCAATAAATAAATATGAACAGAACATCAAAGGATGCTTTTTCTTGTAATTTTTAACTGCCTCTCCACTCTGTTTCTGCGGATCCCTTGGCATCCGTTTCATTGTGTTCTGACCAGTTCGTGTCTCTCACGCTTGGTTTATAGGGTTACTGTCAGCAAACTGATTTTTCTGGGGTTTTCCCTTTTGCATGTTTTTTTAGGGGATTGAGAAAATCCCAGGCCTATTGGACTGTTCTGCAGAGTTCCGTGTGTTTCCTAAAAGCACATGGAAAATCCCTTTGAAGAATGTAATTTTATTGCTTACACGCACGAAATCCTCTCTTTGGTGATGCCATAAGTCCAACACAAATGCTTAATTACGGTATTTTTTACAAAATCCCCAGCCCTTCTGTAGCTGCCTGGCTCCTTATCTCCAGCGCTCGGCTTCCTGTGATTTAGTAACACACAAACTGCAGCTCCAGTGCTCGAGGTTGAGAAGAGTAAAACGGGAGCACTTGAATGTTTTTTGCCCAAGCTGTGATTACAGCCCGGCGTTTCCCGGCGCTCGAGCCCTCTCTTCGGAGTGTAATTAGGAACACATTGATTCTTATTGCAGCTGGCAGCTGCTCGCTATTGCCTTTTTCAGCTTCTGACCCCCATAGTCCCGCTGACCTTTCCTGGGGTTAGTCGTAGGCCCTTTTCATTGTGATGGGCTCGAAGTGGCTCATGTGGAGTTGATTATTTCCTTGCTTGTCTGGCCTTTTTGGTGCCATAACTCCAAGTCACTTCCATTTTTTTCCCCTGCTTTTGGCTGACCACAGTGAAAGGAAATGCTTTTGCTGGCGACAGGATCGGTTTGCACGCTTGACTGACTCGATTGAGACCCTGAAAGGGGGGGAGGGGGTGGGTAATGAACACTGTAGGTGCTGCATTTGCTTTTTAAAGGTTGATGTTAATGATTGAGTGGTCATTAGGCATTCATAAAAATGAGGCTTCGGCCGGCTCCGTTGCCTTTTGGCACGGCGGGCCCCGCGGGTTGGCGTTAGGAGCGCGTCTGAGGCATCCCGCGGGCAGCGGTGGCTTTGGGAGCGGCGCGGTGAGCGCGGAGCTCCGCGGTCACCTGCGCGGCACCGCCGGGCTGTCCCAGCCCCGAAACGCCGGGAAGGAACCGGGGACGTTGGTCCGTGAAGCCGCGGGCAGGCTGCCGGTGGCTCCCGGGCAGGAGCCCGCTCCTCCCAGCCCAGAAAGCTAATGAAGTCTATGTGCCAGCTGTTACACTCATTTTGCCAGACCCCAGGAGGACGGCATGAAGACAGTCAGTGATCAAAGGCTCTGGAGATCACTGAGGAGCCGAGCGGCAGGAATGTCTGATTGCTTTCTCTTGGAATGCCACAGGCTTCAATACCTCCTTTTTTTTCTTCTTTTTTTTTTTTTTAAGGGGTCTTGGGGTGAGTTTTAATGATCTAACTCAGCTTGCTCACGCTGAAGCCAGAGTATTTTAGTTATTTCGAGGGGATTCATTTGCTCTAAATTTAGGTGGTTTGAAAATTTGTGGGTTTTGTTGTACTGATAGCAGGTTAAAATGAAATTTTTCTTAGTAATTCTAATAAATCACCTAGGGGAAAAAACCCAATTTGCTGAGCTTTGGGTGTTGAATCACATATGGTATTATAAAGTGATGTGGGATGAATCAATTTTGAGTTGCTGCTGTTTAGGAAAAATGAGAAATCTGTGTATCCAAAGCTGGTATACTCCAGAGGGTTGTCACGATGCAGCTGGTGGGCAGTGCCACCCCTGAGGCTCAGTCACTTTTTCCTTGGGCTTCCTAGCAAAGGCCGTCAGCTCCTGGAGGTGGAGTGGGCAACCTGAATAACTCCCTCTGTTCCCGAGCGTGCTGTTTCCTTCCTCCTCCTCCTCCTTCTGCTCTACCCAGCGTTTTTAGGACCTGGAGCGTTTGGGTGGTGCAGAAACGCTTCCTCATTTGGCTGTTCCTTGTGGAACAGCTCGCTGAAGGTTGGAAGAGTGTTGGAGTGGGGAGTGATGGAGCACGAGTGCAGTAACAGATTGAGATGGGGTGGTGGCTCTTGGGAAGGGAGGTCCTGGTGTTGTCCTGCCAGCTGGTCTGAGATGGCAGGAAGATGATTCAGGGAGCTAAACCAAAATGGGGATGAGATAATGCTCTTTTCATAGTGACTCTGCCCTCAGCTGCAAGGGTGGAGAGAAGTTCACGGTCCAGTAAATAAGTGGGGCAGGATCTCAGCTGTGTTTGGAAGGACACTGGAGCTTGGCACCATGGGAATGCATGGAAAACAGCATTTTGTCATCTTTTAGAGTGTGAAACCTTATTTGGGGGCAAACATGGGTAGGAGTGTGTTAATTTGGAGGTGAGGATTAAGTTACCTGGTGCCAGGACCAGAGCTGTACATTGAAGACCACTGGTTTCTGGAGAAACAGCAACAGACATGAAGCTTTGGGAAGAGACAAGAGGGTCACTGTCAGGGCTGCAGAAGTCTCAGCTGCTCTGGTGCCTGTGCTTCCCCATCGTGGCTCAGTAGGGTGATTCAGTGAGCCCACGGGCTGCTCCCTGGTCTGGGATGACCCATGTCCATCCTGGTGAGATTTCCAGGCTGTGCCAGGCATGTGACCCTGTGCCAGCTGCCCTGCAGCATCCTGTGTGCCAGGCTGATATGCCATCCTGGCCTTGGGGACAGCCCTGATCCTGCACTGGGAAACCACTGTTGAACTGTCCCTTCCCCTCTGTTTGGAGTTAGAGGTGATGGTTTATTTTTTGCCTGCACACGGCATTCTGGAGGTTGTGGGGCTGAAACTGGGAGCTGCTGGATGCCTGTCCCCACAGCTCTGTGCTCAGGGGTTGCTTTCATAAGGGGTCTGTGACAAATGAGGTGCACAGCTGGAATTGTGTCATGCAGAAATACTTCATCTTACTAATTACGTCCAGAAGTACCAGGGACAGGTTTCTGGGTGCCCCTGTGTGTGCAGCATGCTTCTGAGGGACAGGCATCCATTGGAATGGTCAGGATGACCCCTCCCCCTGACACAAGTCTGTTATCTTCCTTGTTTCCCTTGATCCATGAGCAATAACCTACTTTAGAGTTGACAAGGAGGTCAAGTGCTGCATGAAGATAACTGGAGGATGACTTTAGGTGAAGAGGTCTGGGTGGAAGGAGGAGAAATGTGGCCTTTGCCATGCTGTGCCTTTCTGCTGGGCTGGAGAAATGGCCAGTGAAAGTGAAACGTACATTTTCCTGATCCATGAAAACCACGTCTGTCTCTATTCAACCTTGAATATTATTTATAAGAATAACTCCTCTTTTTGTTTAAACTGCTCAGACAGTGACACCTCTTACTTCAAAGTAATTTTGATTATTTGATCCACAAGTGATGGAGATACATCCTCCCAGCCTAGGAGCAGTGAACAGTGGGCAGAGTTGTTCTGACCAGAGTTCATCTTGGAGTCTAGGACACTAAAATGAAGCTGCATCTAACCAAGGTGCACTTCTTTCAGACCCCAACAGGATTCCAGTGACTGGTACTTACTGTCAAAATGTCCCAAATTTGCTGTCAAAATAACCCCTCAGGGTTATTGAAAAGATGGCAAAGGGAAAGAGTCACGTTTTTCCATCCCTATGGCTTTTTTAATACAATATTAAAGAGGCAAAATTTCTCCACAGGATTTCTAAAGACCAAAAAACTACGAGCTGTGGTCTTGCCCTCTTTTCTGCATTTAACAAGGGGCTTCTGGAGTGTCATCATCTGCAGAAGAAAAAGAAAAGAAGGATTTTTGGGTTATGTTGTGTTGCTGGGTCTTATCTTCCCCTGTGTTCCCAGATCTACCAGTGAGCAAGATGTTTCTGCCATCCTGTCAGAAGCAGATGTTGAGAAGCTTCATTCAGATGCCTGAGTGTGGATGCTGAACAATCCTACTCCAGTTAAAGCCAATATTTTTCCTTTTTTCCCCCAGTCAAAGAACTTTGGTCTTTGTGGCTTGCTGTGTGTACTCACTGCTTTGCAGCTGATCTTACCACTCCGCAAGCCTGCAAAAGCCAAACTGGTAGGTCAAAAGAGGAGTAGCTGTTGACACTGGCAGTGAGGAACATGTAAGGAGAAAGATAAACAGAGGGAAATCAGAGCCTGGATAAAGTAGATCTCCAAAGATAAAGTTTAGTTAAAGATAATGAGCTGGCCTTGTTTAAAAAGACAGCTGCAAAATAACCCAGTAGCTCCATGTGCTGGGGTTAAAGTTGACCCAGAATATACGTTTCATTGCTTTTGATAAATAAATAGTGGAGGGAAGATTTGGCAAAAAGCAACATTGCCCCCAGCCCTCTTCAGCAAAGTGTTTGATGTTAACAAGTTCTCTGGGTGTTTACTTTGTCCTCTGCGTGCGCTGGTGGAGCGGCACTCCTGCCCTTGAACCGAGGGAGAATTCAAATAAACCAACCCCTTCGGCACAGCTGGGCTCTTCTGCCATCTGTGGCTTCCCAAAACAGCCCCGGCTCGCCTTGGGAACCAGCCTGGGCCACAGGATCGCCGGGTCCTCCCAACAGCTGAAATAAATTTGCCGGATCAGATAGAACTGCCCAGAAATGGGAGCAGAACTCGACAGCGTTTCTTGCCGCCCTCTCAAGCTGTCAGTGTAACCCGGAGTGCAGTTTGTGGGCAGCAGTGGCAGTGGGCAAACAGCTCCATAAAATCCAGAGTGGTTCTTTAATTATGATTGGAGGCTTTTCCTGATGCTTAATTTGCATATATACTTTATAGTGATGCTGTGATGATAAAATACGGTTATTTTTAAATAAACCACAGGAATAATTTTGCTGTTGGTATCTGGATCCAGCTTCTTGGAAAGCAAATGGCTCTGTGAACACTCAATAAACTGGGACTTATTCCTACCAAGCATGTGTATTGCTGCACTTGTTTCTGTGCTCAAGTAAAACTCCCAGTTATTGTGTGTGTGTTGGATACGTGTTTATATAGGCAGCTGATAGATGAGATGTTTAAAGTCTATGTTGAGTGTTATCAGCAGCGGAATTGTATGGCTGGGCTGATAAATGAAGTAACTGTGCTAAATGAGCTCAGATCTTATCCATCATAGCATTATGCAAGGCCAGTAGGACATTTACATGAACGACAGCTGTGGATTTATTGTTTTCTTGGAGAAACCAGGGTTTGATTGAGACTCAGAGTGTCAGAAACATTGTTCCTGAGATTCACCTTGTGTAAGTTCTGTTGCTGGTTCCATGATTTAGTTTGTATTTTGCTGGTTTAATGATGTAGTTTTTATTTTTGATGATGAAAGTGAGATCTCACACAGGTGAATGATCATGTGTGGTATGGCCAAGGAAAGGACTACTCTCTCTAGAAGCAGCTGTGGAGATAAAAGTGGATAATAATGGATGTCCCAAAAGGATATAGGAGCAAGCACCATTTTTTGGGGAATATAAATGAGAACAAGACTAATATTGGTGTTTTTTCATTGCTATGGTTTGCCTGTAAAGCCCAGCAGAAGGAGCCAGCAGATGACAGGTCTCAGTGAGCAGGTTTAGAGAAATTGAGAGCGGTAGCAGCATTGCAGCAGTAGATTCATAGAAACTTGTAAAACAAGTGCAGCCTGATGATAGATGGTCAAATGATTATTGTTTGCAAACAATATTATCTCCAATAGATAAGCTGTTTACTTTGGACTCCAGCTCCTCTGGGTGGAACGGAGTCTAATTTATCAAGGCAGAGCGTTCAATGCGGATGCCTAATGCCCCAGCTGTGGAAAAACTCTTACATTAAGAATAGTACTTGGAACCACAGTGAAGTTCAGCTCTAACTCACTTTTACAGATGGTTTCTATATTGCAAAGAATATTGGCTGTTTCCTGGTGGTGCTTTTTTTTTTTTTTTTTGTAAAACCCCAAACACTTTGTTGTAAGAGAGTTAAAAGACGAACTCCTGAAAGTCACAGTAGACATGTGCCTGTTTGTTTTGTAGCTCTTTCCGTGCCTCATCTTAGTGTGGAGCTTTGGGCTTTCAATTTGGAAAATCTGGCGCTATGCATCCAGCCCCCGGGCGCTTCCAGGCACTGCTCCTCATCGCTGCCACCAGCCTTGTCACTGTCACCAGCACAGGTAAGGCCTCGCCTAAGCCAGGGGCTTGGAGGTTTTGGGGTTGAGGCCAAACTTTGGAACAAACAACGCTTGGGAGTGCGTTTCAAAGTGGCCAACTTTAATGGGTATTGTCAATAAGCTGCTTTTAAGGAAGCAGGCAGCACTGAAACGCAGCCTTACACTCAATATATGACTTTGCTTGTGAAAACCTGGCTCGAGACAAGCGCCAGAACATGGAAGAATCTGGGTTACTTGGGTTTGTTCCTTGAGATCTCCATGGATTCAGCTGGACGCCGATTCTGCTGCATGCAGTGCATCTTGTGTTCCCAGGGGTCGGGAGGGGTTTGGATTTGCAGGGGGAGAGGGGAATCAGCCCTTTGAAATGCGAAAGCTGATGCGTGGCTGCAGTTGGAACAGCTCTGGTGTTGAAAAAAAGAAGAGGGATGGTTTTAATTGACACATCTGCTCTGTGTAGTCAGCTTGTCTTAACGTAACCACACAAAAAAGAAGCTTTTACTACTTTTAGCACTTCATAGCCAATCGTTATGAGCAAATGGGATAAATTTTATTTTTCAAGCAGTCATAGGAGATAAATTCCAGCTGCAGGGTCACTGCTACCAATTTTGCCTTTTACGCGAAGTGCAGTGTTGGTGTCAGAAGTGAGGGCAGGGGCGAAGATGAAAGTAGCAGTATGATTTCACAGCAATTGGTGGCAAGCAAACTGAAAGGTCAGTGCTTCTTTCTTATCCCTGGAAATTCAAACTGAACTAATAGGAAAAACAGTTTTCTAATTAAAGCTAAAAATGGACATCTGGAGTCCTGCGAAATGCCTGGATACCATTTTTATGGATTTCATCTTTTTTTGTTAAGTGAAGCCACACTTTAATTTCCAGTTTTATTTTATGTTTATGCAGATAGTTTATGGTTCAGTTAAAAATGTGCCGTTTCTCATCTGAAACTCATAACCAGAGCTGGGATGGACTGACTTGAGAAGAAAAGCATGAACCCAGGGCCCCACCTATAAGAAAACTGTCTCTGACTTGGATGTCATTTAATATCATCTTGACCCATACTATCTGGAATTCCTTAGATCCTTTACAAAATAGAAGTTGTTTTTCCCTGCCAGTGTGTCTATTTTTAATTTAGTTTTTCTCCTAATTTATATGGCTAACTAATTAAGTATTACTGGTGTTAATTGCCTTTTGCTTGCTTCCTTCATGCAAAATCTTTAGTGGAGAATTCAATAGAAAACAAATGGAAATACTTCCCAGTGTTTCATTGGCAAGGATAGGAAAAAATCTCTTCCAATAAGCAGGAATTTTCTTCTGGCAAATAAATGGATTCTCATAACCAAGTTCTGTGGAATTGAACCTTTTATTTATTAGCAGCTCTTCCTGTTTCTGTTCATCTTTACTCAGTAAAGATAATGGATGCCCAATTCATCATCCTTGTCCTGATGAAGTCCATGTATTTGGAATTAGCAAGAGCCTTTGCTGTTCGTCCAGCTTTTTTTATCCGGCTATTTTTAATTAGTTCTGCAGACTCGGAGACGGTTCTGTGTAAATACCTGGCAGGCTCCTGCCATTTCTAGCATTTTACAAGTCACGTCCAGGCCTGCTTCATATGGGACAGATCAGCTACAGCTGCGTGTTCCTGTGCTCCATCTCTTCAGGTGACGGGTGCTGTTTTCCTCTGGATAAATCCAGTGTGATTGCAATTTTTGCTGGCCCTGGCAAGTGTGACGTTTCTGCCTGGTGCACACTTGGGGATGTACCTCCCCCTTACTGCACTTACCTCCATTTAACTGTTGTTACTCCCTTTGTGGGGTTTGAATCTTGACATTTTCCCAGTGTTTGAGAGCTAGCAGGAATCTGTCTTGAGTTCCTCTTGCCAAGGAAAAAGCAACATTTGCTTGAGTATCACTTGCAACTCGGGAGTTTAGAGGCCCTTTATATGGCAAGTCTTTCTTACCAATCAGCACATTGTTAACCTTATCGTTTGTGTCCATGCAAAATTCTGGACTCTAACTCAACATATGTACATTTTTCCTTTTAGATATAACTCCCCATTTTATTTCTGAGCCCTCGTCTACTGTCCAGAAGTCTGGTGAGCCCATCCAACTCCGCTGCTCTGCCGAGCCCTCCACAGCTCACATTTCCTGGCTGTTTAATGGGGAGCCTCTGGACAGCAGGGTGGGAGAAGTGGAAATCCAGTCAGGATCTTTGACAATCGTGTCCCTGAGCCCGGCGACGTGTGGGCGCTATCAGTGCGTGGCGAGCAGCGGCGTGGGCGCCGTGCTGAGCCGGCCGGCCACGGTGTCCATGGGCAGTAAGTTCATCTGCGTTTCTGTTCCTTGCTCCTGGCCAATTCTACAGACCTCAGCTGGCTTGTATGGTTTGTTCTTCTTTGACTTATAGAAAACAGCTAGATCAGAATGTTCTGAGGTGTGGTTTTTTTCCTCAGCCAGTACGTAAAATATGATGGATAAGAATATGAGATGGATAAAAATAGGGTATAAAAATATTCTTGCCTTTTTTATAATTATATCATCTGAGACCTGTCAGGTGATGCAGCCCTGGAACAGATTCCCCAGAAAGCTTGTGGATCCCCATCCTTGGAGGCTTTTAAAGCCTCAGCTAGACCAAACCATACCTGATGGATTTAGTGTTGGTGTCAGCCTCATTTCGAGTTGAAGGACCGCAAAGGTCTCTTTCAGCAAACACAAATGTTATTCAATGAAATAATGTTCATTTCCATAAATTGGCCTGAAAATACAAGATGCCCAAATGCTTCCCTTCACAAAGGATGTTGAAAGAGCAGCTGAGCTGCCACGCCATTGCAGAAGCATGCTTGAGAGTTGAGGAGAATTCTGTGGGAATTGTTGCCTGGGAAATAAGTGGGAGCTGCAGATTTTCATTTTAATTTGATTTGATGAAACCAGTGTTGATGTTCTTCAGGTGAGGACAGTCTTCTCTCCTCTTAGGGACAGCTTATCTTCTCTTAGTTGCACTGGTTCTTCCGATCAATCTTTGCCTTGATGCTTGATCTGTAAATTATGTGACCTCAAGGGATTTGGAAGAGGAAGAACAATGTCATCCACATGGAAAGGACAGTGCAGTGCTGAGAATGGGAGTACAATATTCCTGCTTGAGCATGATTGTCTGCTTGGGATCTGTGGGCTGTCTGAATCAGGTCTTTGTCAAGCAGGGTTTGAGTGATTTCTCTGGAAGGGTACCTCATCTATGGAGCATGTCCAAAATCCCCATGGGAGGAAAATCTCTTATAAGTGTTTTGGTAAAGTACTGACCCATGGCCAGCCCCTCTCAAGAGAGCTCCAAGGGTGGCCAACATAGGAAAACTTCACAGCCTCCAAGAAGTTTGAACATGGAGGGAGTAGAAGAGCAGCTTTCACACTTCCCTTCTCCCATGGAGGTTTTGGCAGCACGCAGGAAGGTGTTGGGAGCTCTCTGCCTGCCTCATGGCACTGCTGTGTTCATTATCATCCCAGAAAGACAGTTCAACGTTTTTATGGACAGGATTCCTGCTGTCAGTGTGAATTGTCTTCTGTAGCGCCCACAGAGCCTGTGAGGAGTCCTGCAGCCTTTCCAGTGTCTCTGCTGGCTTTTCTGGGAGCAGTTGAAGGGATGTAGGAATTATTTTTTCTCCTCACTGTTCCCATGTAAAAAGCTGGTGCTTTTTGTAGTAAGGAAGTGGATAATTAGGGTTTATGCTGTTATGGGCTACAAGATAGACCAGGCCTGTTGATGTGAATGTCCAAAAGCTGCACCAGCGAAGACAATCAGCATGAAACCAACTGTATTCTGAACACAAATACTGAGCTTACTGCCCTTCCCCTCTCCCAAGCCGTGGCTGCTCTCACCCTGTTCCCAACTCTCTCCAGGTTTAGCTGACTTTGATGCTTTGGGGACGGCTGCTGTTGCAGCAGAGGAAGGAGGCACAGCTCTCATCGGGTGCAAGGTGCCAGAAAGTCACCCCAAAGCACAGGTTCGCTTCCAAGTGCGGGGGAAATGGCTGGAACAATCAACAGGTGAGGTGTTCTGTGCAATATAAGTACCCAACAAAAGCTTGCCTGGAGTTTTTTCTTTGAACCTAAAGGAAAAAAATCCTCTAGAAACTTGCAGAACTTCCTGTGCCCATCTCGTTATCTAAACCTGCCCTTGGAAATGAGTTCTCTTTGCATGGTGATTTCTTTAGGATTGTATATGTAGTATAAATAGGTATAACAGACAAATTAACTTTAAAAATAACAAAAATCTTTTGAAATTAGATTAAATTTAATCCTTTTTTTTCCTTCCCCATGTGTTTAGACAACTACCTAATCCTTCCATCTGGAAACCTGCAAATTTTGAATGTATCTTTAGAAGACAAAGGTTCCTACAGGTGTGCAGCATACAACCCAGTTACTCATGACCTCAGAGTAGAACACACTGCACGGAAGCTCATAGTCACACGTGAGTATTCAGTTCAGCTTTCCAGAATTAATACAGAATAAGTAATATCCCTAAGGTTTTTAGCAAGGGCATATCAGTACCTCCAACACCACATTCTGTAAGATCTCTCTTGCATTCTTTGCACATTCAGTTCTTATTTCCCCTCAGTGTGGAGGAGCAGTGTGACTGCTTTTCAAATCCCAGGCAGTCACCTTTGGAAAGGGAATACTGCTAATACTTCTGTCCCCAAATCTTCTGGAAGACAGTGTTACAATATCGTGCTCAGTCCCAAGTGCAGTGTTTGAAAGACATGGAGGAGGACGGAGAATGGGGTGGGAGGGTGTGGTTTAAAAGCTTGGTTGGTTTCTCCTGCAAGGAAAGCTAAGGAAATTGGGATTGTTCAGCCCATAAAATAAAAGGTTTAGGGGTGAGTTAATTGTCACCTTCCAGTACCTGAAGGGAACCTACAAGAAAAATGGAGAGAGAAGACCTGGAGTGACAGGACAAGGGGGAATGACCCTGATAGAGAGTAGGTTGATATTAAATATTGGGTCCCTGTGAGGGTGGTGAGGCCCTGTGAGGCTCTCTTCCAAGAGAAGCTGTGGCTGTCCCATTCCTGGAAGTTCTCAAGGCCAGGCTGGATAGGGCTTGGAACAACCCGGTCTAGTGGAAGGTGACCAGAAGCCCAAACCATCCTGTGATTATATCCCACGATTCATCTCCTTTCCTCCAGGCCCTTCTTCAGGTGGCTCCCACATCCTTCACCCGCTGGCTCCCCAGAGCCTGGCAGTGCCCTGGCACAGCGCCCTGACCCTGGAGTGTGTGGTCAGTGGGTCAGCTCCAGCCCCCATCCGCTGGGTGAAAGACGGCCGGGATGTGCTGAGCAGAGGCAGGTGGAAGCTGCTGCACTCTCACCTGGTGACGGACAGGCTCGAGCCATCGGAAGCTGGAAATTACTCCTGTGTGGTGGGCAGTGACTCTGCAACAGTGAAATATGTTAACTATTCGCTTACTGTACTTGGTAAGGAGTAAAGACATTTTCACATCCAGGCAGCAAACGTACCTTTTGTATACCTGCTGATTTTGGCATGTGCTTCCTAACAGCCTTGCATTCTTTTTCAGCCTTAAGCATATTAAAATAAAGAGTACAGATCTGTTTATAATCACCATATCTCATAATTTCTCCCAAGTTAAAATCCATAATTACTTATCTCTTCAAACCATTTGCCATCTGAAATAATGAAACAGTGAAGGATAACAAACTCCAAAGGAAGAACTGATCCATTTATTTTCCTACAGAGGGCCAGTGTCAGTAATGTGCCAGGGACCACATTTGCTTCTTTTGAGGTTGTATGTGAACAAAACGTTGGCGAGGGAAGGTGATACGTTTGGATGAGAACATAAACAAAAGCAAAAGAGACTTAATCATATATTTGGCCTCTTTTCTTTGACTGCTAGTTCTTCCTCACCTCCCCTGTCCATTGTAGCAGATATTCCTGGTATTTGAGTTTTTCTGCATTCATGACAGATTTTGTTTGGGTTTTAAAATGTGTGTGTTAGAGTTACTCAGGAAACAGCGTGTTGACACACAACACACCTCTTTTTGAGGGATGTCGCTAATTAATTGTTTTGAAAATAGAAGTGTTTTATTTACAAGATTAATGCAAACATGTGGCTGTTGGAATAAAAGGGAGAAACCATTCAAATAAGCCCATATGTAGGAAAACCAGCTTCAGGCTCTGCAGTTTGTGGTACTTGCTCAGCCTTTGGATGTGATAAGCCTGTGTAATATTTCACAGGAGTTTTTTCAGGACTTAGACTAAGTCATTTATGTAGAATCATTTCCCTTTCCAGAACCTGCCTCACTCTCCAAAGGACTGCAGGACGAATCCGTGGCTGCTGGAGCGAGTGTCCATTTCTGGTGTGACGTTGGCGGCAGCCCTGCTCCCACCCTCACCTGGCTCCACAATGCAGCTCCTCTCCGCCCCTCCCCACGACATTTCCCCTCAGGGAACCACCTGAGGATCTGTGGGGTCACCCTGGAGGACTCTGGCTTGTACCAGTGTGTGGCAAACAATGGAATTGGGTTTGTGCAGTCCACAGGGAGACTCCGTGTCCAGCCAGGTAGGAGCACTTGCAGCCCTCAAGAGTTCACATTAAGCATTTACACTTTAAGCTTTATTCTGTTGTGGTTTTTTTCCCCTAGATTATGTATTAATTTGTTTCTGAACACTAATCTTACAAAGAAGGTGCTTTCAGCAGGATATTAAGAGATGTAGGGATTTCTGGTGTAGTGTGGCTACTCGATATTTAAAACCTGGATTATCAGCTGCAATCAAATCAGCTTATGATTGGATTGGATGTGATTTAGTCTTAAATAGAATCAGGATCCTGTTGTGCTGGATGAGCTGGTACTCCTAGTAGTATTGGCTGCTGAGTAGTTAAGCCTGTTCCATAATCAAGTTTACACAACAATCATCAGGTTTGGAGTTAATGCATACTTGCCCTCTATCAGATTGGCAGGATCGGGTCCCAGTAGTCTTTTTGATCTCTTTTCTAAGATGCCTTCTAATACCCAGAGAAGTTGATTTCTGCTGGCACAAAGATGCTGGCAAGACAGTTGCTGTCCCTGTTCTCTCCCTGTCGTGCGTAGCTAAAGCTTTGAATCTTCTCTGGACCAGTTATGGTTGATGTGAGCTCTGGCTGGGCAGAGATTTCATGGCCTCTGTGTGTGTGGAGTGGACTAAGCCAGTCTGCCTGCACTGTGTTCCTCACTGACAGTCAAGTCTTTGAATTTAATGTGTGGTTTGAGTGTAGGTTTTTATCAGCCTTCCCTAACGAGTCTGTGCTGATGTCTTCAGTCTGGAAGGGGAGACTAGAGATGCTGTGTAGAGAAGAAATATTTGTAAAAATGGTTAGAAAGAACCACGTGATTTTTTAAAATTGTATTGACTTGTTCGGGCATTAAGTGTCATATCCCTCAGTTGAATTCATTCTTTGGTTGTATTTCCCCCCAGGCAAAGGCTCTGCCCCCATCATCATCTCTTCCCCAGCCAACACCACTGTGGTGGCTGGTGGGGACGTGACCCTGTCCTGCAATGCCACCGGCGTGCCCGCTCCTCTGATCCGCTGGTACGACAGCACAGGCCTCGTGATCACCCAGGGGCTTCCCCCCAAAGCACAGAGCCCTCCCCAGGCAGGGACAGAGCCCTCCTGCCCCTCAGTGCCCCTCCTGGGCTGGGGCTCCCTGCGCCTGCGGAACGTGACCCCGGAGCGTGCCGGGGAGTTCCGCTGCGAGGCCAGCAACGAGCATGGCTCTGCCCTGTCCACAGCCTTCCTTACAGTCGGTAAGTGGGGCCCCTCACTGCCCTCTTGACTCCCTGATTTAGGTGAGAAATGCCTCAAAATAAGAAATGAGTGGCGGGTGGGTGGGGTGGAGTCTCAGGGAAAGGAAGCAGAGGAGTCTTAGTTGTCTTCATGGACCAGGTCCTCCCTCCCACATTAGGCAAAGGAGGAATGATGTGTGCTTTGCATGGACTTAGCATCTTCTACGTGACAAAAACTATCCAAGGGTGTGTTTTTAATATATTTCTTGAAATTGCTACTAGGAAAAGACAGTACTTACACTAAAGCAAGACAGGAAAGAGCTTTTCCTTATATTATGTCATTAATATCAGGTTTGAGCTCCCCCAAATTCCCTTCGCAAGAACTGAGATACAGATTTTTAGTTACATAAAGTTACTTAAATTTCTCAGCTCTTTCAGCACCTTGCCTTAGTTAATTTAGCTGAATGCCAGGGAGATTTCAGGTCAGTGGGATTTCATATGTGGCCCCATATTTAAAGTTCTTTGGTTAGAGTTTAAAACTCCTGTAAATAACATGAAAAGATGCTTAAAGGTTCACTTAGGGGGAAAAAAGGAAGAAGAAACCTCAAGAAAGTGATCCCATCATGTAGTTTTATAAATCAGTTATTTTTGGACCTTGCTGAGTGGAAACACGAAACTAAATATCATCCCAGAATTCAGCCTGTGTTAAGGAGAAAAATCCCACTGCTTTGCCTCAGAATTTTATGGCAGTGAGTTCAATTTTAATGCTTTGTTTATTAACTTTTATCGGTTTCTAATACGTTGTACTGGCTGCTGATTATGGTGCAGAGGGTGGTTAAGGCATTTGGTTTTGATATAAAAGTCCCTGAGGATTTTCTGGGAGCTGTTATGGGTTTAGAACAGCTCCCAGCCATGCCAAAGACATGCTCAGACACTCAGCTGTTTAATGAAGAATTCCTGCCAGGTAACACTTCCGAAGCACCTGAATGACTTCAGCTGAAATTCCAGCGCATTTCTTTGGTAGAAGGATCAGCTTAAGCACCTCTCAGCCTCAGTACCCAGTCTTGTAATTTGCCTTGTCCCAGCACACAGTAAGAGAGCCCATTTGGCTGAAAAATATATCTTTTTTTCTTTCCTTCTGCTGGATCTATTCCAGGCTGTGATTCATTGCATGGTCTTACAGCAGGCAGGACAACTTCAGCTGCCATCATAGTGAGAAACCACCAAAATGTAAAATGATGCCTCTGGATCCTGTACCCACGGCCCTTCCTTTTGAGTCTTTTTTAGGTAGTTGTGGGGTTGGCCTGCATGGCAGGAGCTTCCCAGAGCCACTAAACACAAGGTTAAATCTCCAAAGTTTTCTCCTTCATTACATCTAATGGAAATGAAGGAGAAAAATACACTGCAGGCAGTCTGAGTAGCAGGAGAGGGAGTGAAAACACAAGGACCATTTAGTCTGCACAGGTGGGTGTTTCAGGAGCAAATGGGCTGAAGTTGCTCCCTTAGAGAAGCTCTGAGAAGTCCTAATATGATTTGAAACACGCGCCAGGTGTGGGTGACCTCACTGATGTGCTGCGTTCAGGTTTTCAGAGGGCTTTCCCAGCCTGTGCTGAGGTATTTGGAGAGCTTGCAAAGCAGGGAGGATCCTCTGGCTGTTAAGGAAGCAGGGAAGAAGTGCCTGGGGAATGTGACCTGTTTGCACAGCGCATTTACACCCCAGGGCACAGCCAGGGCACAGCAGCCTGTGGCTGTACCCTGGTCAGGAGAACAAGCAAAGGTGCTGTGAAACACAGCAGGTGGGGAAAGGTTTCTGCAGGAGGAGAGGCTGAAAAAGTGAGGGCTCTTGCCCTTCAAAATGAGGCAGCTGAAGGGGAGAAGCAACAGTGGGCAGTAGAGTACTGGGTATTATGGAATGTGTGAGTTGGAGCCAGGCTGGGAGAGTTGGGATGGTTCGTCCTGGAGAAGGATCTGGGGAGATCTTAGACCTCCTTCTCATGCCTAAGAGAGCTGGAGAGGGTTTTTGTATGAGGGCCTGGAGTGACAGGACACAGGGAGTTGCTTCTTGCTGCCAGAGGGCAGGGTTAGGTAGAATATTGCGGAGAAATTCTTCCCTCTGTGGGTGGTGAGGCTCTGGCACAGGGGGCCCAGAGAAGCTGTAGCTGCCCCATGCCTGGGAACATTCCAGGCCAGGTTGGACAAGGCTTGGAGCCACCTGGCCTGGTGGAAGGTCACTGGGGCATGCAACTGGATGGCCTTTGAGGTCCCTTGCAACCCAAATAATTCTAAGATTCTATGACTACATTCTTTTAATGCCCAAATTTGGGACATTCAGTCCTTCTCGGGTTGCTGGTGGGACTAGGATTTTGGATGCATGCTGCCTTTGGCCTGAATCAGCTCAGTGCTGCTGGTGTTCTCAGTGGGATTGGGAAGCTGAGGAAGAAAAATCTCCATGGCTAAGGGGAAAGGGATGGCACTGAGAGCAACAACCAAAAAAGGTTGCATAATGACACAGCAGCAGAGACAACGCTGATGTGCTGGGTTAAATGGGTAGTAATTATACCAGAAACTTTGCAAAAAGGGCTTAGATCTGAATTACTTAATGGGAATTGTCACCCGGGGGTTGTTTTCCAAAGCAAAAATACAACAGCCCAGCAGTTGTTGACAACTCCCCTCCTGCAGCAATGAACACAGAGCTGGCTGTGGGTCTGCTGTCACCAGCTGAAACCACAACTCATTCTCCACTCCAAGAGTCTGCGTCCCCAGTGCCAGCAGACGTCAAACCAAACCGTGCCCACCCACATCCTCGGGGTCCACCACGGTGCTGAGGGCCTTCCACCTCCTCCCATTTGTTTTCAATATCATGCCCTTCCCACTGCTCCACTGACAGCAGAGATACCCTTTCACTCAGGGATTGTTCTGGGAGTGTCAGGCATTTTAAGACCATCTGGGCTTTGGGGACATCCTCCCCACGTTGTTGCCTTCTTCCTGTCTCTGAATTTTGTGGCATTGCTAAATAAATGAGAAGAAACAAACAAGGAATGCTTGCCGAGAGCGTGTCTTCAATTTGAAAAGAGAACTTTCCTTCCCAGCTTTTTAAAAAGTGGCCAAAAATAGCAGCCACACTTGCTCTTGGTATTTTAATGGAGGTTTGAAGGAATCTGAGTCAGCCAGGCTAACACTGCCTAGGCTTTACATTACCAAGGAATTTGTTTGTTTTGTAAACCAAGTTCCCTTCATTCCCTTCCCCTTCCAGACCCCAGCACGTAACATAAACCTACACAAATCTGAAAGGACGGACAGGGCTCCGAACATCTGGCTGTCCCGCTGCTGCCGTGTGCTGCCTTGAGGAGCTGAACTGCTTCCCAAACCTTCTTGCTTTAAATTCTGTTGTTTTCTTGTCCTGGATAATCTCAGATGTCCAACCTGCCACCCTTCCCCTGCACTGAATTTTGGTGAGCCCTGCATCAGCCGAACAGGGCTTTTTTTTTTTGTCTTGTGACCTCTTTTAGACTACTGATACTATATAGATTTCTTTTTCATACCAGCAAAAGTAAATAGAATGGAGGAGGCTGGAGAAGGATTTCTAGAAATGCGTTGGTATTAAATTGCATGTAGATCTTCCTGTAAACTGAGTTTATTCTCAGCATAAATTTTCAAATGAAGTAGTTGAGTTGTACAGCTTTCAAAGCTTCTCTAAATTACAGCTAAAACCTCAGAAACTGGGGTAGGAGAATGTCCTCTTGTGTGCGTGCCAGTGCAGGCCATGAAAAGTTCCTTGTACAACGGTGTACAAATTACTCTGTTTGTCTCACAAATTTAGCTATATACGTATTTATTTCTTTTAACATGCATTGCCATGACTTAATTTAGTGGAGATACAGTCACACTGTGCCCGTAGACCTTGAGTTTCAGGTTTGCTACTGTGAAAAAAACTCCAAACCAAATAAAACAAACCGAACCCCACTGCTGTGCCCTGAAAAAACACCCAGGCCGCAGCTTGGCACCAGGCTCAGATCTGTGTGGACACCTCTGGACCTGGCGTTTTGCAGCGGGGCTTGTTTGAAAATGTCACTCAGAAATGATTTAGTGTCCCCTCGGCGTGGGGCGAACGTACGTCATCGTGGGGATGTAACCAGACCCTCCCTTTGCAGTTCCTTCAGCAGCTGGCACGAGAGCAGGAGAAACAGCTCCCCTGGAGCTCGCCCAGAGCGACGAGAGCGGCGCTGATTTTGGTGCAGAAATGGCATTTTTGAGCTCACCTCCAACAAAATCTCCTCTGGATGCGGCTGCGATGGAAAAAGCGTCGAGCGCGGCCGCCCCGCCCGAGGCGCCCATCATCCTGAGCCCCCCGCAGACGCCCAAGCCGGACACGTACAGCCTGGTGTGGCGGCCGGGCCGCGCCGGGGGCCTGCCCATCAACGCCTACTTTGTCAAATACCGCAAGGTACCGTCCCCAGCCGTCCCCACCCAGCCATCCCCAGCCGTCCTCAGCCGTCCCCAGCCATCCCCAGCCGTCCCCAGCTGTCCCCAGCCCCCGGGCGGGGACACGGCACAGACGCGTCGCAGTTCTCTTCAGTTTCCCAAGGAACCAGCAGCCCAGGCCAGGCAGAACGCAGCGGGTAGTTGAAGCACAACGTTGCTCTGCCCACACAGCTTGTTTGAGGGATGGCTGACGTTGTCACCAGTGCCCTGCTCTGTGTAGTTTTAAGTGAGATTTATCCAGGCTTTTCTGTCCTTTACAGTGTCATTACAGAGAATGGGGCTCCAGGGCATGTTGTGTGCAGAGTCAGTGGGGTTAAAAATGCATTTAAATGTGAGCCAGCTTGAATCTGTGAGTGAGAACAGAAGGGAAGCTGAGTTTTACCTCTAGTACATCACTGTTCTGGGTCCCAAAAGGAATCAATTAAACTGAAGTTATCAAATGTGAAAATGAACTGAAATTTGCAGGCCGGTACCTACTATGGCATTAAAAATGGTGTGTCAACACCGAGCTCTTTTGCTTAACATCACGTGGTGAGATTCCTGGGGTTTCTTGTGCAGAGCTAGGAGTTGGACTCCATGATCCTTGTGGGTCACTTTAAGCTCAGGAGGTTTTGTGATTCTAAAATCAGAACCAAGCAATGCCAGCAACTGTTCTTCCAAGCAAACCAGTTTTCTGCGTGGCAAAGCTGTTGTTTTATTTTTCATAAGCTTTTTAATCCTCTACATCCTGATCTTGTCTTAGCCTGGAGGGAATGCTTAGATTTTTGACCTGTTGGTTCCTGAAAACCAAGTGCCAGAGTTTGTTGGTGATAATTTCTTATCCAAAGGCAGTTGGTTCACATAAGCCCTGGAAGCTCTGAATGCTTTTTTGACCTTTTTGACGCTCTCCCTTCTCTCACATCAATCCTTTCCACATTAAATGTGCTCACTCGTGCATTTCTCAGCATTGAATTTATCCTGGTTTTTAGGGTGGTGCTCGCTTTATGTCATTAAATTATTTTATTGATTTCCCTCTATTAAGAGGAAAAAAAAGCTGGGGGAATAAAAGCCTTGGAGTGATTGCTGTAGAAGAAAATAGTTAAACAAAGACCTCTGGCATAACCTTTGATAATCCACAGCGTTTAGATCTGCCTCCAATGTTTTATTAAAGTCTTATATTGTTTAGTAGTTTATTTTTGGTGGAATCTTTGTCTTTTCCTTTGGGATTTGGGGTAATGTTTTTCTGCAAAGGTCAAGCATTAAGAGACTACCCAGAATGTCTTTCTTTTCTTTAATGTAGCTAGTGGTTTCACTGCTAAGTTAAAAAGTGTTTCTGTCTTAAAAAAAAGGAAACATGCATTGATAAACCCAAATCTTTGTTCTCCCTAATGTTTTTTTGCCCATCTTTAAGGAATAACTAAGACATACTTTTTGTTGCCCATTTTAGCCAATAGATATTTTAAATGCTGAAGTACAGGGAAAGCTGGGCTAGTACAGGGAAAGTCTCCTTCTCATTAGGGTCTTGGGTCCAGCCCTTTAGTAGCACACAGCTGAAGGCTGACTGAAGGCTTGAAAATCATTTGGGCTCTTGTAGTTTTAGCCACAAGTGAAAATGGAAAAAAAAAACCAAAACAGTCAAAACCAACTGTGTGCATGTGCATGGAGAGGAAAAATAAGTTTATCCAAGGAGTGCTGTGAAAGTGGGTGCAAAAATGGGTGATTTGTAGTAGAAGTGAGCATGCCGTGCTGATGGTTTCTCCCATGTGTACAGCTGGAGACAAACCACAGGTAAATGTAGGAGGAGTTTTGGCAAGGGGCGCAATGCAGGGTGTGAGGAGTCCCTTGTTCTGAACATGCCGTGCTGACGGTTTCTCCCTTGTGTGCAGCTGGAGACAAACCACAGGTAAATGTAGGAGAGCAGCAGGAGTTTTGGTGAGGGGTGCAATGTGGGGTGTGAGCAGTCCCTGGCTCTGAACATGCCATGCTGACAGTTTGTCCCTTGTGTGCAGCTGGAGACAAACCACAGGTAAATGTAGGAGAGCAGCAGGAGTTTTGGTGAGGGGTGCAATGTGGGGTGTGAGCAGTCCCTGGCTCTGAACATGCCATGCTGACAGTTTGTCCCTTGTGTGCAGCTGGAGACAAACCACAGGTAAATGTAGAACAGCAGGGGTTTTGCTGAGGGGTGCAATGCAGGGGGTGAGCAGTCCCTGGCTCTGAGCATGCCGTGCTGATGGTTTCTCCCATGTATGTAGCTGGAGACAAACCACAGGTAAATGTAGGAGAACAGCAGGAGTTTTGGCGAGGGGTGCAATGCAGGGGGTGAGCAGTCCCTGGCTCTGAGCATGCCGTGCTGATGGTTTCTCCCATGTATGTAGCTGGAGACAAACCACAGGTAAATGTAGGAGAACAGCAGGAGTTTCGGCGAGGGGTGCAGTGCAGGGTGTGAGCAGTCCCTGGCTCCGGGCGTGCCGTGCTGACAGTTTGTCCCTTGTGTGCAGCTGGAGGACGGCGTGAGCGCGGCGGGCGGCTGGCACACGGTGCGAGTGCCCGGCAGTGAGAACGAGCTGCGCCTCACCGAGCTGGAGCCCTCCAGCCTCTACGAAGTGCTGATGGTGGCCAGGAGCGCCGCGGGCGAGGGCCAGCCGGCCATGCTGACGTTCCGCACCAGCAAGGGTAGGTGCAGCACAATGTGCTCTGTGTCCTGGCCTTCCAGAGACATTTATTTAATGACATCAGTCGTTTAATGGCATCTGCTAAGCCATATGTGAAATATTCTGCAATTTATTTGCTAAAGAGCAGCCTCTAATAGCTAAAATTGCTGTAGGGCAAACTTCCCTGAGCGTGAGGCTGTTGGTAAGTAGAAACTATTAAGAGCTTGATAATATTATTTTTGGGGTGATTGTTAAGATTTGTACTGTGAGGTTTCTCTTGCTTTAAGGAGCAAAGTCGGGAGCAGCCTGTCCTTGTTGAGGTTTTTAATCACACAAGAAACTCTGCACCACTGAGTTTTCATGTATCAACAAAGCTGTTCCTGGTTTGCTTTGCAGACACCTCAGTGACAATCTCTGCTGACCACAAGCCAGCTGTTCCGATAGTTGTGTGCAGACAGCAACAAGCACAACATTCCTAATCAGAGCATTTTTTCTTTCAAGCTTGGACACTGGTGCCTGTGCTCTTTAGCACACAAACAAGTAGATATTTTTTGTACTACTGTCTAAGAATGGCTTTTAAGTGACAGAGGGCAGGGTTAGAGGGGATATTTGGAATAAAGTCTTCCCTGTGAGAGTGGGGAGACCATGGCACAGGGTGCCCCCTCCCTGGAAGTATTCAAGGCCAGGTTGGATGAGTCTTGGAGCAACCTGGGATAGTGGAAGCTGTCCCTGCCCAGGGGAGGGGGTGGACCAAGATCAGCTTAAAGGTTCCTTCTGACTCAAACCCTTCTGGAATTCTACAAAGGACAGGATAGCTTAAGCTTTTTTTAAGAATTTAATGTCTTCATGAAATTTGTGAAACATACTTAGATCCTTTGCTCTATCCATCTTTATCATCATTCTGTCAATGAACAGATACAAACAACACTGATGGCCTCCAACCTCTGAAAATCTCCCCTCCTCTAAAAATGTCAACAACTCCCTAATTGTGACCTACCCACCCCTCAGAACATCTCTCCCTGATGATACCTTGGGTCCCTCACAGGCACCTGCCTAACAACTCAAATCCTGACTGACCTACTACTCACCCCACATAGCCCAGCAGACACAGCCCCAGCCTGCACCAGCCTCACCCAGAGGCACAGAAATTGTTCAGTTTGGGTGACTGGTCCCTCACCTGCTCCAAAGGGAGCCTCATTCTTCATCTGCATCCATCAGCAGGCTGGGTGAGGATTCTACTTTGGCTCTACTTACACAAAGAAACCTCTAACACAGGAGTCCTTCTCCTGCTGCTCCTTCATAGATTGTGCCCTGCCATGAGGCCAAACATCATTCTGAGAGGCCACAGTCATCCATCCCCAGGCTGTTCTCAGCCATCCCCTTCCTTGCACAGACCCTCAGAGGATGAATCTGAGGAGGAGGATTCTCTGTAGAAAACCTCACACTTACCTGATTTTTTGCTGTACCCCTCCTCCCTTTACCATCACAGGTGCACATTCCACCCCACCTTCCTCCACAAGTCAGGTTCAAACAACCCCCAGGGTATTGTATCAAACTGTGGCAAAATCCCATTCCACCCATACTTTTCCATAAAAGACATCCTACTGTTCACACTCATGCTCCTCCTACTACTAACCCTCCCAGCTTACTGGGGGGCCAAGAAAACTTCACACCACCAAAGCCACTTGTCACAATCCATCATATTAAACCCAGATGATGCTTCCTCTTCACTGTCCTGTGGTCAGTCCCTGGAAAACTGGGAGGAGTCAGTACTGCCACCCCTACCCTGCTCCCTACTGTCCTGCTACCCCACTGCCACAGGTCAAAAGCCCTCTCAGCCTGGTGTACTGGCTCCAGCTGCTTCCACTGCATTTTTACTCCTTCTTTAGAAATGGATTTTGGTGTGTAATTTTCCCCACCTGGTGATGATGTGATGAGCAGGCTTGACAGCACAGGCACGACCTGCTGGCATCACCACTAAGCACTGTGGGTGTCAGTACTGCAGATGGACAGTCACTCACCCACAGCCCAGTGCCTGGGTGGGAAATCTCTCTTGCTCTCCCAGAGAAACTCCCTGATTGCTATCCTGACTGTTCAGCTATCCTGTGTTCAGCTTGGGATTTGGAGCCAGGGCAGCATGGTAGAGAGTGACCTTGTAGAGTGAGAATTGACAAAAAGCATTTCCTTATGCGGGCCCTACACTGATGTACTGTCTGTCAAATCTTCTTAGAAAGAACATCATCCTCGAAAAACACGCAGGCTCCATCTCCACCCATAGGAATCCCCAAACATCCCATTGTTCATGAAGGCACAAATAATTTTGGTGTCATCCTTCCGGACCTGTCTCGTCACAGTGGAGGTAGGAGTGTGGGTGGTTTGTGATTCGGGCACTAAAAATTGTGTTGCATAGAGCTGCATCTGAGTTAACCTGTATTAATTACTGCTCCAGGTGCTTGTATTACCTCCTGTTTATTGTATTTCCTGTTTATTCTGAGGTTACTGTGTTACATAGGACATTTCCAAGGATGCTGCTGCCTGCATGTATGGCTCTCAAAAATCAAGAGAATTTTCACTTACAACCCGTGTTCTTATTGCTCATTTCTAAACCTGTGGTTTCTTTTTGCTAAATACGCTTTCCTTCCACTGAGAAAGAGCCAGAGGAAGAGGAAATGGGAAATGGCTGTGTCAGAGATTTAAGTTCTCAAAGTGTGTGATATCTGTTCTGGATGTTTTCCTGCGGCTTCCCAGGGACAGGCTTATTTCTGATGGTGAGGAGATAAAAGCACTTCCCAGTAGATGTGACGTTTGGCCTGGTTTCCAGTGAAAAGAGCACATTTATGCTCCTTGTTCTCATCCCCCTTTCCCCAAGGCTTTGAACTCTTTGGCCTGGTCCAGGCAGATTTACTCAGGGGCTGAGATCTCAAAGGTATCTAAAATTTGGGGTAAAGCCAAAGGTGAGTGGAGAGGTTTAATAACACAGGTGAGGAGCTGAGCTTGTGGCAGCACTGAATGTCAGAGGAGCCACGCAAGGGCCTTACTTGTGCCTGGCTGCAAATGCTCAGCAGCTTCATGGCCCCAACCTGCCAGCCTACTGCTTCTTGCCCCACTCCTCTCCTCAGTACCAGCTCCATGCTCATGAATCCAGGCTGGTTTAGTAAAGCCTCCCAGCTCTTACAACCAGATTTACTAACACCCCTCTTTCCCTTCTCTCTGTCCCACTGCTGCCTGTAACTTCAGTGAGTTCCGTAAGTACAACCTGGTGCATGCTTTGTTCTCTCTTCCTTCTCATTTCTCCAGCACTCGTTAATGCAGATAGGTTGAAGTTTCATTGGGTCTGGGGGGATTTTGGGGACTTGAAAATAATAACCACGTTTTTCCCGTTCACTTAGTGTATGTGTCTGTTTTCATGTGGAAATGGTTGGAGTAGTGCAATACCATATAATTTTTTAATACTGTATTGATAAGATAATCAGTTGCTCTGTTGTCTGCTCATCATCCACCCTTTTCAGCACAGTAAGGGCAGTGGTGATTTCAGGAGGATTTAAGATTCTCCTTGTTAATACGTGAAATCCTACGTAATCATCAGCTACGAGTCTAATCTTCTTATAACCGAATTTCCCCTTTCAGTTCCAGAAGCTCCTGACCGGCCCACGATATCCACAGCATCGGAATCGTCCGTCTACGTCACGTGGATCCCCCGTGCCAACGGGGGCTCCCCCATCACTGCCTTCAAAGTGGAGTACAAACGTCTGGGTCGCAACAGCGACTGGCTGGTCGCAGCTGGCAACATCTCTCCCTCCAAGCTGTCTGTGGAAGTTCGGAACTTGGAGCCAGGTATTAGAGATGATCTTTCATTGCTGCAGCTCTTTGGTTTTTTTTCGTTTTCACTTCTGCTTGGATTACCCCGTTTCTGCTCAATTAGGTTTGGGTTTTGTGCGTGCATGGCCTAGGAGCTCGTTACGTGAATTCAAGTTGATTTCTGGCTTTCCAAGTGGAAAAAAACACCACCAGAATTTAATACTTGTTCATGTGGAGAGGAGGGTTGTGTATCACTGCTATTTTTAACTTAATTGTCCTTCTAGTGAACACTCAGAATTTGGAGAAAAAATGCATTCATGGAAAAATGACTGTCCCGACCTCTTCCAGTGTCCAGCCCTAAAAACTCAGGCAAAAAGCACAAGAGAAGATGGAGTGGATGGTGATAGGGATCCTTTGCAGCATCTTCTCACTGCCCACCAGTTTAGGGACTTCCTGAGCTGATGGCAATATCTCCATCTGTGTGTACAATAGCCTTTGGATTTTCCTTGAGTGACTTCTAGAAGTTGTTTATATCTCCACATCAGTCTGTGGCAAGCAATCCTCTCCTTTTCTAACTGGATGCTGTGCAAAAAGTACTTCCTAATCTGTTTAGTCTCTCCTTGAATCCTCTTTCCAGCGCTTGTTTTGCTACAAGGGCTTCTTTCTTTCCCTCTTTCCCTTAAAAGGAGAAATGTACAGGTTCCGAGTGATCGCAGTGAACAACTACGGCGAGAGCCCGCGGAGCGCGGCATCGCGCCCGTACCAGGTGGCCGGATTCACCGGGCGCTTCTCCAGCCGGCCCATCGCCGGCCCGCACATCGCCTACACCGAAGCCATCAGCGACACCCAGATCATGCTCAAATGGACGGTGGGTACAGCACTCGCCTGCTCTTCCCGCTGTTTGTTCTGCAAAGTTGAGGATTAAGAGCTGTTTGCAGAGTGGTGAGCGGGGGTTTTCGTGCCCCCGAGGCCTGGAGACGATCGTGTTCCTGGGATGGGGCTGAGGCACTTCATGTCCCTATGGTAGAACTGGAGGAGTTTGTTGCTAATGGGACATGTGCCTCTCGAGCCCTTTGCTGCCATTTCCAGACCCTTTTTCCTGCTCAGAGGCAGCCCTGTCAGTTGTCTGTTGCCTTTTGCACCACCTCCCAGCTTCCCTCCACCCCGCTCCCCTTCCAGCACCCCGGGGACCCCACACACCCCTCCTCGGGTTACGCCAGATGTGCCCAACTGGCAGCTCCAGTGAGAGGCTGCAGCCGCCCCAGTCCACCTGCTCTGGCACAGACATATCAGAGGCACCAGTGGGCTTAACTCTGTCCCAAGCCCTGTTCAAGTCATGAGTTGTGAGTGAGTTGGCTCTGTTTCCTGCAATTCCTGCTGCTTTTGTCAATCCAGGCTGGGGAGGCTGGGAGCGTGTTTCAAACCCGCCGTCTTCCCTCACATCCAGTGGAGGTTTCATGTTAGAGAAACATTTTCCTTTCCCCTGTTACCTCGTCTATTGTAAACAAGTACTTTAAAGTCCTTATTGAAACCCACAGAAATTCTTTGCTCTTGTTTTGAAATCTAACCCCCTGGTATACTTTGGAGGATTTAATGTGTAGAGTTCCCTGTGTTAGTTTGCTCTGCTAGCTCAGCCTTAAGAGATGTTAAGGATAATAAACTTAAAATAACCTCTGGTTCCTCAGGAGGCTGCATAACTTAAAGATTCTTGAACTGATTTTTAGAGTGACCTTAACTCTTTCTGAAGAGTTTTATGGTTTTAACTTTTCCATTTCCATTAATCATGCAGATTTTTAGGCTGTGCATGGTTAAACCCTAACTGAGGGTTTGGGAAGTGCAGTGGGAGGAAAATGTTGGCCCGAGCTCAGTCTCTTGTCCCCATCCTACTCCATGGCTACTCCAGGGAGTTCAGTCACCTTTGCTTACACAACATTATTAAAAACACTCATATTTGCAGATGATGAGATACTCGGTGATGACAACTGAGCAGGACTCGGTTAAAACTTTTCTTCTCTCATGCAGTCTCTTAAAATTCTTTTGTAGTACATCACATCGAGCAACAACAACACGCCCATCCAAGGATTTTACATCTATTACCGGCCCACGGACAGTGACAACGACAGCGACTACAAGCGGGACATCGTGGACGGTACGGTGCCGGGCACGCGTGCTTGGAGAAGGGGAAGGACACCCTGTAGCCATGTTGGCTGTGTTTATATGAAATCTAAACTGCTTTTCCCAAGCAGTCTTTATAATATATCTCATAGAAGGAGCTATCTCAACTCCCTCACGTCAGGTTTTGCCCACACGTGAGCTGGTTTCTTCCTTCTGAAGCCTCTTTGACTTGAGAGTCAAAATGGAGGCTTGAGAACTAAATGCTGGGTTTAAGTCTGGCTTGTTATACAGCTGCAAATCCTTAATGAAGGTGTATTTAAACTGGTGTAGCTTCAAGTTGTATAAAGAAAAAGCAGTGTAAATGAGGTTTAACCCAGGATAAAAACATATGGGTTACAGACTGTCCTAACAACTAGCTGGCTTTTAAAATTATTTACCCCAGCATGGACTTCCTAAGCTGGTAGTACCTTGTGTGTAATTGCCCTTCTCTTCTATTACCTCGCCTAATCACTTCTACTATAAGGAAGTTGCTTTTAGCCTGAAGTGCTGTAGCACTCCGCAAATGCAAGTATGTTTGTGCTTCATTTTGCCTTTTAATCAAGTTATTTTTTTCCCCTGTGCATATTAGATCATCATTTTCCTGGAAGAAGTTATTAGATAATGTCTATATTAGTCCAGAAGTGGAAAACCCTTTAAAAAATATTTTATTTAATGTCCTTATTGCTCGGGCTGAGCAAACGCAGTGATCTCATTCTGGCCCAATGACGTTAATTATTTTTTTCCCCCTCATTTATTCAGTTACAAGAGGAATGGACCTTTATTTTGAAAATTTTCCCCTGCCAGACAATACTGCACATAGTACTTTGATGCATGACATAAGCTTTTGCACACTATAAAGCTATTAAAGATCCAGAGTTTGAGCTCAGAGGCTTTAAAGAACCTTGTGCAGGCTGCACCTTCATCTGCAAATGTATTTTAGCTTTTGCTAGACAGAACTTGTGTGTTTATAAATCTTATACACTGAGCAGTTAGTTGTTTAAGTGGGCTCCACTGTGCTGTGAAATTAGCTTGTTTCGGGTTTTTTTTCGAGCGTGTGTGTATTGAACTCTTTGTGGCAGTCTGAAACCATTAGCAGCTGCTCTGCTCTGCCAGAGCCTGCAACAGAAATCACTTGGTGGAAAGATTTAAACTTCAACTTTTCTTTACTGTGCTCCCCTAAATTAGCTTTTCAGGAGGGAAAAAAAAAAAAAAAAAAGAGAGAGAACTATTTTCAATTAAGTTGTGATTGGAAGCACTTGATGTGAAATATGTAGAGGAACATGTGACTTAAGGTATTTTTGCCATAAATCACTTGTTCTTTACTTTTTTCCCCCTCTGTTACCTTTGAATTAATCTGGTTTTGACAGGGAATTTTATCTTGAAATGACTGCATGAGTTGTGGAAAAAGTGTTGTGATGCCTGTGCTAGCTAAGTGCTTGCCGCAGGCTTTCCTCACCGCTTCCTGTTAAGTCTTGTCTTTCGAGACATTCAAAACTCTGCAGAAACTTTTTTTTCCTTATAAATGCCGCTACGGGCAAAATCAGATTTTATTTGAAGGAAAAAACAAGCAAAAAGCTTGACTCTGATGGCTCCTCGGTATCTCTCGGCCGCTTAAAACAAAAGCAAAAAAAGTCACCTCTGTCCTGCAGCGATGGTCTGCATTTCTCTGTTTCTGGTCTGAATTTCTCTGTTTCGAGGGTCCTGGAGATTGAATTTTAAATGTAAATGCAGTCTGATGTCAGTTGTTTAAATGTTTTCCCTTGCTAATGGTGCACGAAGAGGACAGTTAAAGTGCCTGTACTGATTCCAGTTCCACTAATGGTTTGAAGCGGAAACCTAAAACCTGGTGTAGTAATTACCGAAAGGAATGCTTGGGGGTGGGGGCGCCGGGAGAACCGAGTCTGAATCTTGGGAAAACGTGCGATTTAGGGAAAGGCGGTTCCAGCTTCAGCCAGGGCTTGTCCGCCCTCACTGGGACGTGCAGCAGGCGAGAGCTGGACACGGACCTTGCTGGGCAGCCCCTGGTCCAGAGGGGCCCTCCTGGGTACCCCCGCCCTGCTGGGGCCGGGCAGAGGGTCTGGACCTGGGCTGGGGTCCCGGAGGAGTTTGAGCAGCATCACGGTGACAGCCCCTGCCTGCCGAGCACGCCCGAGCCTTTTTATTAATGCTTAAATCAGTAGGTGGTAGACAGTTCCTTAGAAACAGTGGAAACAGTTCAAGGTGGTATTTTCCAAGAGGGATTAAGAGCACTCAAACAGTTAATTAAACTCCCTAAAAAAAAAAAAAAAAATAGGGTCGCTGTTTAGTAAAATTTGTCACAAGCCCATGAAAGTAAAAACTGGGAGTGATTTATCCTGAAGTGCTCAGTACTTCAGGAGGGTGTCTAAATGAAATGCTGGCCGGGGGCCAGAGATGACAAAACCATCCTATTAGAGAAGATTGCTGGCTCAGGCTGGGACTAGGGCTCTGCAGGGGCAGTGGCACCGGGACAGCCTTGCTGCGTTCCCAGGATGGTTCATAAAATGCACGTTCAGTTATTTGGGGTTTTGGCCAAACTGAGCATTGTGTCCTTCCTGCGCGACACCGATGGCTGCAGTGGTACCTTGCACCTCGAGAACGTCTGCTCACAGCCAAGTTCTTCCCTTGTCCCAGGCTCTCTGTGCCAGTTTTCCTTGTTATTTGCCCACTGTACATGGTCAGCACAGTCCACCTCAAACCCATCCCTTTGGCAGTTGCACGTTTAGGGTGCACAGGGCTGCTGTTGAATTTAAATACACGTGTGGGCATTTGTATGTCTGGGTTTTGAGTTTAGTGAGTTCTGGCTTTTGTAGAGAAAGACTTTCTTTAAAAGAAAATACTGAAAAAACCCTCACTTTAATTCATCAGAAGGTCCTTCTAATAATCAATTTCACAAGATAACGCAAGAGTCATGGAATAATTTGGGTTGAAAGGGACCTTCAAGATCATCCAGTTCCAACCCTCTGCCATGAGCAGGGATGTCACTCATGGGCCACAGTTTCAGCTAAGTCCATGAACTGTTACTGAAGATTTTTGTGCTAACAAGACAAGCTGCAGTGCCCCTGCATTTGGTAGAAAAGGTCCCTGCAGTGCATTCGTCCATAATTCTGGCTCCTGTGGGTAGTTGAACTGCAGTTGATTTACTTTTTGTCCCCCCACAGGTACAAAGCAGTGGCACCTGATAAATCACCTGCAGCCTGAAACTTCTTATGACATCAAGATGCAGTGCTACAACGAGGGGGGGGAGAGTGAGTACAGCAACGTGATGATCTGCGAGACCAAAGGTGAGGCTGCGGGGCCGAGCCGAGGTGGCCTTTGGGACGGGAAGGATCCACTGGGGGAATTTTTGTGCAGCACAAAAGTCAGCTGCCATGATGACCATAATTTTCTGGAATGTTTCAGAGGATTGTTTTGTCTTCTGAAGCTGGGATTGTTTTGAACATATGGAAAGTGATCCGTTGCACTCCTGAGGCTCTCAGCAGAGCTCTGCAGCTTTGCCTGCCCTCAGAGATAGCGCTGCTGCCTCTGCGGTGCTGATGGCCTCTCCTTAGGAGACAACCATGCGCCTGAAGATGACAGAATTGATTTGTACGTCTGTTTTATGTCTTCAGGGCCCTGTGACACGTTGTATAAGTGCAGACCACAGCAATTGATGGCTGTGTTGGCTGCCTCCATCCCTAATCCTGCATGCCTCTGGCACAAAGTTTGTACTGTTCTCGGGAAGTGTCAGATATGGCAGTCACATTTATTTTGCGAAGAATTCCTGTCTCCTTTAATCTCTAAAACCAAGTAAGGCTGTAAAGGGAAAATGCAGACAGTAAACTTCAAATGCAGCGCTATGAAAAAATGTTTGAAAAAAAAAAAAGAAAAAGGCCCTCTGGGAGCGGAAGCATCAAAATTCAGCAAAGTGAGTAGTGAAACCTTTGAAGGAAGAAGTAGGAGCTGCAGGGCTGCAAGCAAGGCTGCGCACACAGTTGGTCTCCCTCCTGCAAGGAATATAACTTTCTTCTCTAATTTTAAAATGGGCAAGATGTAATCTGTCATTCACACTGCCTCTCCCTTAAAATTTATCTGCCTCAGGCTTACAAGGGTGATCCAGTTTATCCAACATACCTGCGTGGAGGTGTTTGTATCTCTCTGACCAGCTTCACTCTGAAGCCAGGCACCTCTTTTAGGTTTTTAGTGTCAAATTAAATAAATCTGAACAGTAGTGTACTGGAAACGAATGTCAATGCAATTTCTGGGTTAAACTAACATCTAATTTTCAGTGATTTTCTGTTCATCTCTTGGTTGATCTTCAACTGTGTGGTTTGAAAAGGGGGTTAGCAGGGTTCACATCAGATAAGAGTAGGTCATCTGGCAGAGCCTGGGCGAGAGAAATGAGTGTTGTGGTTTTTCCTGACCTCAGAAGTGGAAAGATTTGTGCTCTTTCCAGTTGAGAGTTAGAGCAGTTGCAGCCACGGGTACCTCGAGCGGCTCGTTAAAGTTCCAGTGACCTCAAAGAGCGGGTGAGCAGGCAGGATAATCACCATTTTCCAAGGCAAACAGTTATTACCCAATAGGAGCTGGCATTCTCATTGTAGGATTTAACACTGACTTGGAAGCTTTCTTTGCGAGGCATTGGGACTCAGACTCAGCAATAATTATTTTCATTTCATGATGAAAAAAACACACTTAGAAGATGCATTTAATGCATGTACACGTGCTTGTCTCTACTCATCCAGTGAAACGCACGCCAGGAGCGTCTGAATATCCAGTGAGAGACCTGAGCACTCCACCCAACCCCCCTGAGAGGGCTGGGGGCAGCGGGGCCGTGCCTGCCAGCGGCCCCGTGCGCAGCAGTGACATGCTCTACCTGATCGTGGGCTGTGTCCTGGGCGTCATGGTGCTCATCCTCATCGTCTTCATCGCCATGTGCCTCTGGAAGAACCGGCAGCAGAACGCCATGCAGAGTGAGTGGGCGGTTGGTTTCGTGAGGAAAATATTACCAGAGTAAAATTAGGAATGTCCGTGCTGCGTTTTATGGATGGGAAGGAGTTTCCTGTTAGGAGCCAACTTGCATTTCTGTGGAGACTTGTACTTCCAGGTGTGCCTTAGGTGCAGACTTGGGTTTTTAAGAGCAGCAATGTCTCCATTTCTTCACTCTGATGCTCCCTGTCCTGCAGCATCCCTGGAGGATTGTGCTGCAGTTTCACCCAGAGAATGGTGTGGGAAAGGCCTGGGCAAAGTTTCTGCAGTTTGTTTAACTTTAAGCTCCTGCATAGGTCTCTTGCAGAGGCAGAATGTGTGTAAATCATAATCACTCGTTAAAATTGTGGAGAGTTAAACCCTGGATCTCTCCCTTTCTTGAGTGCATCTGGAAAGAAAGAGAACTTGCAGCTCTAGGACAAGTCCCTTGTTACCTCTTAGTCCCTGCACAAGGAGATGGCATTCAATGGCCAAATCTTCCAGAGAGGTGTTAATAAGGAAAACCTGTTCATTAGCGAGCAGGAGCCTGGAGCAGGAGCTTTGCAAGGTGCTCTGCACCCACCAGCAACCCAGAGCCAGCAGAATCTGTGCACTGGCCTTTTCTGCTCCTTCTGCATAAATCAGCCTTGCTTTTGCCATGGCCTGTGGGTTTTTTTACATGCTCTTATTCTCCTACAGAGAGAAGTGAAACAAAACTTCTTGCAAGATAAGATAGTGTCTTCAGCTGCAGCCCAGAGAGATCTTCTGGAAGCAGCTTATAGCAGATATAGCAGAGGGGCTGTTGGTGATACAAAAGGCTCGGTTTTAGGATGCTCTTTTAGTGATTGGCATCAGCCAGGTCCTTCCAGACCAACATTTCTGGTCTGCTCTCCAGGATGTGGCAGTTCTCCATGTCTACATTTATATGCTAAGCAGTTGGATATCAGAGTTAGTTGACAAAAGCTGGAGAAAGAAAAAATAAGTTTCTTTATTTTTTAGGGATGCTCGTTTAGCTTCTCATTTAGCAATAAAAGTGCTTTCAGTAACAATGTCTTTTGCAGAATATGACCCTCCTGGCTACCTCTACCAAGGGGCAGATATCAATGGGCAGATGATTGAGTACACGACCTTACCCGGGACGAGCCGAGTCAATGGCAGCATCCACGGAAACTTCCTCAGCAACGGCCTCAGCAACGGCTGTCCCCATCTCCATCACAAAGTTGCCAATGGGGTCAATGGGATCATGAGTGGAGGAGGAGCAGGACTGTACCCAGGGCACACCAACTCCCTGTCCAGAACACATATGGACTACGAACATCCCCATCACCTTGTGAATGTAAGGTCCTGCACTGGGTGGGAGGCTCAGCCCAGACCTTGGGATTCATTCAGGGGCTGTGGAAGCAGGCTTAATTCGGGTGGGGGAATACTCATCCATTGACAGCAGCCAGTTCCACTGAATTCCTTATCCCAGAGGAAGCAACTGGGCTGATATTTGTGATACAAACATCATGGTTTTCATTTGAGAATATCAGATGACAGCAAGAATTCCACTTACTCTGGGAAATCTGCCTCTGCCCTCCTCCTAACAGCATGTAAGCTCTGAGAATGCCTCATTGCTGGGCTGAGATACTTTACTTGTACATATGGTATTTCTCAATCTCCAAGTTAAATACATTTAATTATAGCTGCTTATTCTGCAGCTTTATGGATCACCCGTTTTTCCCCCACCTGTTTCAGATCTGTAACTCTGAGCAATGCTATTAATTATGGCAAAGCACGAATGGCGCAGGAGGTTCCATGGAATGAAGTGCCCCATACATCTTGAGCTGCAGCAGAGCAGTAACACTGCATTTTTTTTTTTTTCAGTCCCCTGTTTGTGACTGTGGAGACAGGCTCGTTTTTTGTTTTGAAACTGAAAATAAAATTAAAAACTAATTTCAGTCTGCGATCCAGCCTTTGTATGCTGTGGAAAAATACTTCATTTGCTGAAACGTGTCCTGTTTCCAAGAGAGAATAATGATTTCATTATTGTCTATGGAAACAGATGGCTTGCATTCAAACTTACTAAACTTACTCAAAACTGTGAACATTGCCCAGGAAAACTGAAAGAAAAAGTTCAAAAGTCTGAATAACCCATGCTGTTTCTGGAGGAAAAAAACGAGTCTATTGTTTGTGTTGGTAATTGAGCACAAGCACTTCATTTTATTGAACAACAAATTAGCACTTGCACAGTAGTTGCCACTTCAGTTCCTTCCAGTCTGAGCCCAGACCAGTCAGTTCTTCACCCCATTCTGTCCTTGGCCTACCCATGTAGCAAGAAGTGCCCACTTCTGATAATTTTCAAGAGCAGCCAAGGCCCAAACTGGGTTTTTTTGACCTGTCCAACCTCCCAGTGGGTGTAACTCTCCAAAAATCTCCAAGCCTTCAGAAGGGAACATTTACAGTGCTCAAAAGCTTGCCTGAGAGAAGGACTGGGAGTTTGCATTATGTTTTGTCCTTCCCATTTTTATTTTTTTGGGGGAAAGAAGGAAATACATGTGTGATGACACAGGCCTTGGTGCCTGGAGCTCCTCTGTGCCATGAGGTGTCCACCCAACGCTGCTGTCTTGCTGGGAACAGGTGACAGGGTTGAGTTTTTCTTTCCCCACTCCCTGTTGTAGAAAGTTTGAGTCACACGATGTCACACGATCTCTGCCTGTGGAGAAGGGCTGGGACTGGCACGTGGGCGAGGCTAGGCAGAGGAACAGGATGTTCTGATCCTCGTTAGGTTGCTCTTTATTGTTTCAATGATTGGGCTAAATGAGGAAGGGAGAAACTGGCCAGGATGGCAATCAAGACTAATTAGGCAATTCCTCAGTGCTCCCTATCCCTCAAAAACTTCAAATACTCTGTTTTTTGCAAAAATAGGGATTGCTAGAAGTTCCCTAGCACTTGAGCTGCCAAAAGCCAGGTGAGCCTTCCCAGCCTGGCTCCCTCCTGGAGCCCGGTGCAGGAGCCTGGCTCTGCAGCCCTCTTGGAGTGGCTCCTGCATCACTGTCTGCCTGGTCCCTAACAATGAGGTATGTGTTAATCTGGGCATTTCAACTGGCTTGTAATGGCCCTGTTAGCCAAAACCAACAACACAAAATCCCTCTCACCCGGAGTCATTGCTGGCTGAGGAATTACCCCATCTGTACAAATATGAAATGGTTCAAAAATCAGTGTAGTGAAGTAAACTGATCTAATCGGAGTAATTACAGGAAAGTGGGATGGGTTTGTATGTGACATCAACCCTCCAAATTTAATCCTCTGTCTCCCTAGACAAGCCTTGCGTGCTAATGAACAGCAATTCGCTTTCGTGTCTGTCATCAGCGTTAAAAATAAATATATTTACAGTGTGTTTATTAAATTAAACCTCAGCATATTAAGCTGAAAACAGACCAGGGAAATGACCACATACTTGTCTAAGCTGCAGTTATTTACTTTTCCCTGACACACACACACTGGCAAGTCCTCCCCTGGCCTTTGGACAATTGCTCAGTGTTGCTGTGCCACGTACAGCCCCGAGCAGGGCATCGATAATGTGATCAGAGCGGGGAAACTGAGTCAAAGAGCTCCTGGGTGTCCCAATAGTGATTTGATTTCTCATTATTTATTATTAATCCTTCCTGCTGCAGGGTGGTGGGCTGTACACGGCAGTGCCACAGGCTGACCCCTCGGAGTGCATCAGCTGCCGGAACTGTCGGAACAATAACAGGTGAGAAATAACCTGCCCAGAGAACAGCCCTCCCTCCGTGTGCTGGGGTGGAGCTGGGGCTGACAAAAGCTCAGAGCTGAAGTCCTGGCTGGCTCGAGGGGCTCCATGGATGACCTGGAGAGCAGCTGAGGATAGGATAGAACCAGTTGTTAAAGCCCCAGAGCTCACCTTGCTCAACATGCTCCTCTGATGCTCTCTAGGAATTGAGGCAAGTTGGGCACTGTATTTTTAAAGATTCCGTATTTCCTGAGTTTTCTTCAGTTTTGAGATAACAGAATCATTCCATATGGAGATTGTCAAATCGGGTTTAATTGGTCTTCTATATTTTACACTTCCTGACATTCCCTTAAGAGCACTAACCAACTCACCTTCACCTTCACAATGCTATTCTTTGTAAAACATGGGATTTGAAGTTCTTGAGGCCTTCAGGAGGAGATTGGCCAGCCATTGTCAGAGTGGAATACATTTTTTTGCATGGGTAAGAGGATTCTTTTGTAGAGTAAGGGAAAATCTGTCTTCTGCATTGTAGCTGGGAGTCAGAAACCTAATAAAAATTGTTAAGTTTTCACTTTTGGAATTATTATCCTCCTAGGCTTCTGAATAAATCTCTGGTTATTTTAATGATTAGAAATAGGACTGAAAGTCAGACATGCTGGGCTGCTGTGACTGGTAAATTCTGGGCTTTTTTTTTCAATCATACTTTGGTTTTTCAGTATTGTTAAAATCTTCAGCTGCCTTTAGGTGTGCATCTGGCTAAGCTGAGTTGAAATTAATCATTGACTATTCTGAGTTGGGCCCACAAGCATCATGGAGTCCAACACCTGTTGAACAATAAAGCTGTTGTTGAAGGCAGAAAACACATTCACTTTATTTTCATAGTCTTACTTTTTAAAATACCACTTATAATGAGCTTTGAATCTTTCTTCCTTCCATAAATATGTGCATGACACTGTAATGCTGACAAGCTTCTGCTTGCAGGTGGAGCTGGGCACGCCTTGCCTGGCCCAGAGTCCCTGGCACGTCTCAGGAAAGCCCAATAAGTTCCCTCACACACTAATGCTGTGATTTTGAGCAGGCTGTGCAGCAGCTCTCACCAGGATGTCTGAGACTTGCAGTAATTTGGAACATGCCATATGTGTTACACTGTAATTAAGAGCTTGCTTCCAGTTTTAAATGCATTTGGTTTTTTATTTGCCTTTTTTTTTTTTTTTCGCTATGAAAGCAAGGGAAAGAGCTCTGTCCTCTGCAACTGCACTGCTCCTCCCAGACAGGTCATCAGCAGGGCCTGAACTTTGAGTTTTCACAGCCCCAATCTATATTTGACTGCTTGATGGAGAAACAAATTGTCCCTTGCAGCTGCCTTGCCCCGGAGGGGATCATTAACCTCGCTTTGGCAGAGAGCTGCACAGCAGGGACCGCTCCGTTCCTGTCCTGGCGCTGGGGGAATGGAAAGAGGACATGGGAGAGGGGAATGGAGAGGACCAGAACGTGCCTCAGCATTACACCAGGGAGCTGGATCTATGGCCAGGGTGAGGAGGAGGAAGAGGAGAAGGAGGAGGAAGGCCTGTTGGGTTACTGCAGTCAGCTCAGTAGGTTTTGGGAAGTGGGAATTTGAGGCTGGAGTGTTTCCCCGTTTTGTTTAACCTCATTGCACAGGTGAGGGCTGTCCCCCTGACCCAGTCTCTGTTGGTGGAAAGAGAACCTGTTCCTCATCCCACCCTGGAATCGTGTGCTGAAATCAGGCAGTTCCTCTGCACCCGCTTGGCAGGAGGGGAAGGGAGGTGCAGGTGGGCACATCTCTGGCAGGCTGTGCCAGATCAGGAGTGTGGCCTTGGTGCTGCAAACTCCTCACTGATCCATTTCCACCAAATGCCTGGAGCCCTGGAGCTGTTGCTGATTTGGGGTGAATGTAGCAGTTCTGTGGATTGTGACCACGTGCAAATGAATCCTAAAGGTTCAGCATTATTTCATAGCTGTTTTCAGCAATAGCCATCTTGGAGCAGGTTTTATTATTCCAGTGCTGAAATCCCTGGGTCTTCTGTTTAAATTAGCACTTTATCCCTCATAACTGCTCGTGGAGCCTTGCCAGAGGGAGAAGCTGCTGAAAACTGGAGACCCGCTTTGCTATAGTGGACAAAGCTTGTGGTTGACAGGGTTGGGAATTGATCTTTTTTCTTCTCCTGTGCCTTTGTGCTAAAGCTCTCTAGATACCTGACGTTTGCGGAGGAATTTACACTTTTGCAGTTCTCTCTCCTTTGCAAATTCACTGTATTTTGATCAGAAATCTTAAATGCACAATCAAATGTAGGAACATCAGTTTGTTTTTCCAGCTTTTTCATCCAAATTATTATTTTTTTCGATTATAATTTAGTAGGGTTTCAGTATTAAGAATTGATAGAAGATGTGTTTTCCACAGCAGGGATTTTACATCACTCCTCCCCACTCTGCTCTGGATATCCCCATGGCTAGCTTCCATCAAAATGTGGTTATTGAAGCTTAGAAGGCTGAACTGCTGTGTTGAAACATCCTTCAAGCTCTTACAATTATACAGAGAGCTCCACTGACCTCTGTATCTTTAAGAAGAAACCCCCAGAAACATGCAAACCGAAACATTTAGATGGGTTTCTCTGAGCCTTTTTTTCCTAAATAATAACTGAGTGCAGTCAAAACCTCTGCGGAGAGAAAGGCAAACTAATAAACGGATTTGTTTGAGGACCAGATGTGTTTCATGTGGATTCTTCAGTGGCTTCTGTGGTATTTTGGTACTTGGAATAATGATTTTGGAGGCAGTTACAGGAGCAGAAGGACAAAATAGGAGAGTGAAGGTTGAAACTTAGTACTGCTCCGTCCTCACAGCTTTTGGGAGGGGAGCAGGCATTTGTCCTGTTCTGGCTTTGCAGGTGAAGCATCTGCTGTAGGGGAAGCTCACTACAGTTCCTCCTCTGACAAGTTTATTTGTGTTGTTGGGTATTTTGTTGTTCTTTCAGTTCTGGCAATATTCATCCCAGTTTTTTCATCAGGTTTCAGGTATGAACTGAGGCTCTAGGCAGGGCTGAAGAAGGACGGGTCCCTCCAGTGTGTCCCTCCTTATTGCCATGACTTTTTTAATGGCATAAAAGTGGTTTCTGGGACTTGGGCAGGACTTAACTGAGACTGCCAAGCTTAAAATGTCCTGGTTTTAAATCCTTCTGAGCTCAGTGCTGGGCTGCTGTCGAGGTCAGCTCTGCTGGCTGCTGCCCTGGCACTGCTGGTGTCCCAGTCCATCTCTCCTTTTCTGGCAATTTTTCATCCACTCTGCTCAGTTTTCACTCAGAATCATTCTGAAGCAGCTGAGCAGGCAAGTCCCAGGGATCAATTTATATTTCCAAATGCCAGCCTTAAACAGCCCCAGGGATGATACACAGCAAGTGCACTGGGCTCATCCCTGTGAGCAAAGCAGGTGAGGGATGGGTTTACATCTGGCAGGAAAGAAAGAGAAGAAGGGTGCTCAGAGTGGTATCTGCACTAGCACATAAAGACCTGAAACCTGTTCAGCTTTTACAGGAGCATTTTGGGGTGTCACAGGAGGGTGTGAACACTCTCCATCCTTATTTCCATGGGTTTATCTGCGGATCTATCTCTGTCCTGCACTGGAACAAGGAGCATTTTGGCGTGTTGTTTCTCAAAGTTTGTGTTAGCTGTGCAAGGGAACCTTTTACTTTAGGGGTAGTTATGGCTTTGTTTTGGAGCAATTGTTTGTGTAAATGTTCCCTGAGGCCACATTGTTCACGGGGCTGCAAACATTGAGGTGTTTTCCCTTGTGCCACAATGGTACATGTGTCAAAGTCCTGCTCCTTTTTGTTTAAAGCTTAAATATCTCAGCTGTAACAATTGAGTCATCACTTTAACTTCAGTTCCACAGCTTTACAGAGGTATTACAGGGCCACAATCTGACTTATACAGCAGAAGGGGGGAGGTTAAATGTATTATATTGCATCTATTTTTCTAATTTGCATTCACTCCAATAACAGTTAGCATTTATTTTTCAAGGTACTTAAGTGTGCTGCTTGGGTTTCAAATTTGAGCTCTTTATCTTGGCAGTGAAAACATGTTTTATGGAGTTGCTTTGATGGAGAAATGGACTCACAAGTCAGGTCATTGGGTCTCAATTGATGGGGGAAGGAGCTGAGCGTGTTTTGAATGTTTTCAGCTGTCTGCTGGGAGAAAAAAAAACCTCAATCCTTTTCTTAATGTCAGAATCGCTCCACACATACATTTAAAACTGATTTGACAAATGCTCTGATTGTTGACGTGGTAAAACACTTAAATGTTGCAGGGGGAAGAAGAAAGGGAGGGAGAAGCCACTCTGAGTAACTTTGGCCTCTGTCCCTCCCGCAGGTGTTTCACCAAAACCAACGGCACTTTTGGCAGCAGCGCGCTGCCCATCGTGCCCCTGGGAGCCCCTTTCCAGCAGGAGGGTGTGGAGATGAAGCCCCTGAGCCCCCACGTCATGGTGGCCATGTGCCTGGCCTCTGCCACCCCCGAGTGCAGCGCCCGGCTGGAGGAGGACGGCAGGGAGAGCGCGGAGCAGCCCCCGGCACAGCGGCCCTGCTGTCGGGAGAGCGTGAGCCAGCTCTCTGTGGATTGCATGGACGGTGAGGCATCCCACAGGGGAGAGCACCTGGCTGGGAAGCTGGGAATATTCTGTAGGATATCTGTATGGAGCTTAATTTATTGCAGAGAAGCCAGTAATTAAACCCTTGTAAGAGCAGGCTTGGAGGAAAGTAAAGTGTCCCTCCTTTCTCATCGTGGAAAGCGGGAGCAGTGCCTGGTCCTGTCATGCCCTTGTGATTGATGCCTCTAAAAAGGGCTCATTGAGCACATAAGGAGGCTGTGACTTATGGATGCTGCACTCACAGCACACCCATTGGCCCCAGCACAGGACACGGGCATTTCAGAGCCATCCTGGAGGCAGGAACTGGCACAGTGAGGGTTCCAGTCTCTATTGGTGGAAAGAGAACCTGTTCCTCATCCCACCCTGGAATCATGTGCTGAAATCAGGCAGTTCCTCTGTGCACCCGCTTGGCAGGAGGGGAAGGGAGGTTCAGGTGGACACATCTCTGGCAGGCTGTGCCAGATCAGGAGCGTGGCCTTGGTGCTGCAAACTCCTCACTGACCCATTTCCACCAAATGCCTGGAGCTGTTGCTGATTTGGGGTGAATGTAGCAGTTCTGTGAATTGTGACCACGTGCAAATGAATCCTAAAGGCTCAGCATTATTTCATAGCTGTTTTCAGCAATAGCCATCTTGGAGCAGGTTTTATTATTCCACTGCTGGGCTGACCTCCTCAGTGTGAGCTCAGTTCAATATGAGTGCTGTGTTGGGATAGAGTCTATGCCCTGTGCTTGTGCCTGGTGTGATAGGAATGATCCTGAGCCCAAAGAGTATCTGGAATTAAAGAGTTTTTGGGGTGTGTGGGTCTGTTGAGCTGACAGAGGATCTCCTGAAAAACTCAACACTACCACCCACCCTGCTCTTGCTTTGCAGGCAGCAGCTGTGTGCACTCGGAAACATCGAACCACATTTTGAGTTGGAGTCCCCTCATTCTTCAGCCTGTTTCCAAGGACTGTAAGGAAAAACCAGGATGGAGTTCATCCGGAGTCACCCTAAATGGTTCTGGGGACCTTTGTCAGCTCCAGCTGCGGGAAACCTGAGGCAGTGACCATTGTCCCCACTTAACGCCAGGAACTGCACTGCAGCATCGCTGAAAGGGAGTCACGGGGGGATGTTAATTATAACAGAGAGAGTCACTATTTATTTTTTGTAGTAGTGTCATATGAATGTATCTTGGTTTCAAAATGGTTGCCTTTTTATATTATTTATGCCTTGAAATCCCTTTTTTGTTGGTTTTTTTTTTCCCTGCACACACACCACAAAACTAGCCTGGTTATGTTTATAAAAAAGAATTGCAATAATATAAAGAATGAGGATGGGAAATGTGGAGTGTGTTTCCGTGGCAATTAACCAACGGGACAAGCGCTTCTAAGGAGCCTGAGAGAGGGATTTAAGCAGGTCTGAAATGACCAACAGCTGCCACCTCCCTGGCAGATCTGTGACATGGTACTTGAACTCTCCTTTCCATGAACCTCCTGGCCTCTTTTGGTTTCTCTGGGAAGATCCTGATGAGGAAATAAGAAGATTCATAAGAAAGATGAGCCTCAGTTGAGTCTGTCCTGTGCAGCTTGAAGCAGAACTTGAGTCAGTGACTGTGTCATTAGGTGCTCAATAACCCTTCTGCAGAAGTACAGGTGGAAATCCAGCCTGTCTCACTTTCCCACTTGCAGAAGACAAAATCCAGTTCAACTCTTGGTTTGAGGGATTACTAACAGCTTGGATAGCTCTGAAATGAAACCAGTCATGTGAAGCAGCTCCCGCCAGCCCTGGGCTTGGCTGTCAGGAACCCGCCCATCCTGGACACTGCATGATGGAGGTGCTGCAACCTTAACTGCAGGGCTTGGGTGGGTGTTTTAATTTTTCCTTTCCAAATTTAATCCCAGTAATTAAACCAAACCAGTGCTTGCAAAACACTCCCCCCCCCAAGTCACAGTGCAAACCCCCAGAAATGAAGCACAATTTACAGTTGTGGCCACCCCGAGGTGACATGTACAGCCCAGAGCAGTGTGTCCCTGGCCAGTCTGGCAAGGGAGGGAGCTGTGCCAGCCTGGCTGCAGCTGCTCCAAAGCCCTGGAGAGTTCAGGGCTACTGGTGCAGCTTCACCAGTCACAGGGCTTGGGGGGTGATGTCTGTGAGAGGAGGAAGCCCTTGAGATCTGCTTTGGTAGCAGCAGCTCTGTGGGCTACTCCCAGTGTTGGGATGGGGATTTTTGTGTTTCATAGAATCCCAGAACAGCTTGATTTGGGAGAGATCTTGAAGCTCATCCAGTTCCATCCCCCTGCCATGGGCACTTCCACTATCCCAGGCTGCTCCAAGCCCTGTCCAACTTGGCCTTAGGCACTTCCAAGACTGGGGCAGCCACAGGTTTTCTGGGTACCTTGTGCCAGGGCCTCACCACCCTCACAGGGAATAATTTATTCCCAGTATCCCATCTGCCCTGTGGCTGTGTGAAACAGTTCTCACTTGTCCTGTCACTAGCTGCTTGTATGAGAAATCCCTCTCCCTCCTTTTTATAAGCCCCCTTCAGGTACTTGAAGGCCACAATGAGTTCTCCCCAAAGCCTTCTCTTCTATTACATTATTTGTGCTTATATTTATTCTTTTGCCTTTTGTTTTAGGGTTGTGCATCCTCCCAGCTAGAGCTGCCTTATTCCAAAGTTCTCTACACACCATGAACTTCACACCCATGGGCTTTGGCTGCCACGTATCCCAGAGCCACCACAGATCTCTCTCCTCCCCTTTTATCTCATGCTCACAGCCTGGATTCTCCTTTTGCAGAACCTGTTGCAAGGCTTTTCCCTTTTCCAACAGATTGGCAGGGGAGTGGTTGGGATTTAACTCTTGTCTGCTTCATTTTCCCCAAACACTGAAATTTAACCATGGTTTTAAACAACCTTGCTTAAATCTCCCCTGTATTGTGGGTGTGTCAGATAAAGATGCTGTGTTTTCCAGAGAAGCTGTTTTATTCCTTTGGAATGTTATGTGTTTGGAAGTGATGGTTTTGCAGGGGCTTTTGGGTGGGTTTATATTTCAGGGAGTGGTTTGATAAAGGGATCAGTGCTGCTTTATAGCTGGTGTGGGGATTAATACTCTGTGGGCACTGATCAAGGTTGGTTTGTGTGGCTTGATGGGTTATTCCCAATGGGTTATTATTAACCAAATACAGGAGAAAATGGCCCAAGGTGCCCTCGTTTCCACACACAGCAGAAGATGAGGACTCAAGAAACATGATACTTTCCTTAGACCCTGCTTCCCTTTGTGCTTGCACCAATGCAGTGAAAAACCATCTCCATTCACTATTTTTAACCTCTTGTGGTTTGGCCTGAAATTGGGGAGTTTGGGGTGAAGGTGAGGCCCCTTCCCACAAAAAGCTTTGTGGCTGTTTTTGTACCACAGAAACCTCAGCGTGGTCCCAAAGCATCATCCTAAGTCGATGCCAGCCCTGGGGCTGAGAGTGGCGCTTCAGCCCTCGGGCACTTTTTTTTTNTGTGGTTTTTTTTTTTTTTTTTTTTTTTTTTTTTTTTTTTTTTTTTGTTTTGCCATCGGTGAGAAACTATTTATTGTAGCCTAAATATTTATTTTAGCTCCAGCAGTAACTGCAGGCCTGAGGCTGAGCCGGAGGGGCTTTCTCCGGGTGCTGCGTTTGGAGCCAGCTGCCTCCCAGCCCGACGCGGCACAGGTGGGTGCTGCCGTCCCGTGGTTGGAAGAGAGGAGGAAAGGGAAATCAAGAGGAAAAGCCGGAGCGGTCACGGTGTCGCTGTCACGGTGATGGTGACATTAACTGGTGGGTCATCGGTGGTGCTTGGTGCTGCCGAGAGTGGCTCTGCAAGGGGTGGGGGGGCCCGAGTGCCGCCAGGT
>VYXD01006952.1:31744-49248 GCA_013397195.1 Hylia prasina | reverse complement strand
GCGGTGCCCGCCCCCCTGCCCCCGCCACTCCAGCCGCACCTCGGTGCGCGCCCGCGTGTACCGCAGCTTACTGATGGTGACGTTGGGAGGGGCTGGGTACCCTGCGGAGAGATGGCACCCGGTAGGAGGGGCTTGATGCCCCCAGCGCACTTTGATGCCCCCAGCCCACCCTTGCCACCCGTCCCAGGACTCACGGTCCACGCGGAGGCGGACGGGGAGGCTGGCAGTGCCCACGGCATTGGTCGCGGTGCAGCGATAGATCCCACTGTCCCCCGGCCACTCCGCATCCCGGACGGTGAGGTTGACCCACGCTTCTCCCTGCTCCAGCCGATACTTGGCTAGCCCCGGTGTCACCTCCCGCTCCTTCGGGTCGTACCAAGCCACTGTGGCACCGAGACTGGCGCTGCTGCCGCGTTGCCGGCACGCGAGCTGTGCCTCGCCGCCCTCCAGCACCGCCACCTCGCTCTCCGCCTCCAGCTCGGGGACCTCTACTCGGCGAGAAGGGGGGACAGTTCCGGCAGGGACGTGCCACCCCGCCGTGNNNTGCCACCCCGCCGTGATGGCACGGAGGGGGCACTGGGGACGGGTCCAGCTTCCCCAGCCGCAGGCGGCACTCGGCGGCAGCGGCCCGCAGCGGGTGCGCGGCCACGCAGACGAACTCCCGGCCCCCCAGGCTGCCGTCGGTGCTCAGCACCAGCACGGCCGTGGAGGGTGCGGGGTCGCCCAAGGTCCGGCCCGCACTGTCCCGCCAGCGCAGGGTGACGAGCGGCGCGCCCCCCTCCCACCGGCACCGCAGCATCACATACTCATCACCCTTGGTGGCCGCCGCCGCGCAGGTGGGGCTGCCAGAGGGGACCCCTGTGGGACGGAGCAGCGTCAGAGTGGGGCACTGCCACGCTGTGCCGAAGCACCCCCAAAAAGGAGACACATCCCCCCCCCCTCCCAGGGCGACGGGGTTTGGTAATCCCGGCTGTGCCACAGCGCTTGGAGCAAGCTGGAGGTGCTGAAGGTGCCAGGAAAGGCAGCAGCTCCCGGGAGTTCCCGTCCCATGGTTTGGCCACGGCACGGGGTCATTGCAGCTCTGCTGTGACACCAAGGGGGTCAGAAAGGGGTTTGGGGGGCCCATTGTCACTCACACAGGGTGGTCCCACATGCAGCCCCCAGTGGCAGCGCGGGGTGGGAGGCCAGGCAGGAGAAGGAGCTGCCGTTCCTGGTGGCTGCCCCTGACTGGATCCTGGTGGCCATGGAAAAACTGGTCCCCATCAACCCCTCTTCTTCCTCCTCCTCCTCCTGGGGGCCCACCCAGCGCAGCCGGGCCAGGGGGAAGCCCCCCAGCCAGCGACACCGCAGGGCCACATCCCGTTGATCATCGGAGGCCAGGGCAGAGCAGCTGGGGCTCCCGGCTGGTGGATCTGCCGGAGACCATCGGCACTGGGGGAGAGTGTGGGTTCTCCCCCAGCCCCACCTCAAATTGCCCCTCCCACCCCCATCCTCACCAGGGAGCTGCGCTGGTCCATCTCACCCCGTGGGGACCTACCGGCCCCCCCGCGGGGTTACTTACAGTAGACGGTGAGGACGATGGTGGCCTGGGTGCGGGTCTGCAGGTGGCTGTTCTCGGCCAGGCAGGTGTATGTGCCCGCCTGGGCACGGGCGATGGCAGTGATGACGTAGGTCTGGCCCACGTGCACCTGGGAACCGTTGTGCAGCCAGACGTAGCGGCTGGGGGGGTTGGAGGGAGCCAGGCAGCTCAGCACCACGTCCTCCCGCTCGCCCGCAGAGAAGCCCCCCTGTTCAGGGGAGAAGGGCTCCACACGGATGGCCGGCTCATCAGGGCCATCTGTGGGGACACAGCGCCCTTTAGACAGGGACGTCCCCACAGAGGGGGCACAGCCCTCCTTGGGGCTTCCTTCATTGGTGGGGACGCAGGGCAGCAAAGCCCCCTTATAAACGGTGCACCATGGGGGCTGTGAGCACACCACGATGCACGGTGGCCATGGATGCAGTGGCTAGAGAGGCATTACGCTGCTGGGGGGTATGATGGCCATGAATATGTCAAAGCAACAACAAGCCATACCATGGTGGCCATAGAGACGTGCTGGTGGCCACAGAGGCATCACGGTGGCAGGATACATGATGTCCATGGGTGTTCCATGATAGCTATGGACATACCATGGTGGCAGGGTGCACAGTGGCCATGGACAAACCGTGGAGCATTGTGGTGGCCACAGACATACTATGGATGTCACCAGCCTTGAAGATAACCCCCCCAGCTGGTGGCTGAGGGCCCCCCTGAGGTGAGTGGCACCCAGGGCACTCACAGACGATGTCCAGGTAGACGGGGTCGCTGGTGTGGTTGTTGACCTCGTTGTGCACGGTGCAGATGTACCAGCCCGTGTGGCTGCGGTTGGCAGGTGTCAGCTGCAGTTCTGCCCTGGAGCCCCCCAGCCCCACGGGGGTCACTGAGGGACCCCCCCGGGGCTCCTGGTGCTGCCAGGAGAAGCTCAGTGGCTCCGTCCCCTCCCGCACAGTGCACGTCAGGGCCACCGCTGCCCCCTCCGCTGCCGCCGCCGCCGTCGGCCGCACGAAGGGCTTGGAGACAGGCACTGGGGACACCGAGAGTGAGCAGCCCCCACAGACATCAGAACGCCCCAGGGCCCACCCATCTCCCCGCCCAGACGGATTGTTTGGCCAGTGAAGTGCTGTAGCAGCCAGTGGAATGGCCAGTGAGGACACCTGCAGGCTAGTGAGGGGTGCCCTGGCTGTGGGCATGGGTATTAGCTGGGATAGCTACCAGGACCAGTTTGGGGTGGTGGGATGCTTGGGGCAAGGAAATGAGGGTGGCTTAGTGGGCTGCTATGTTGGCTAGTACGGGCCCACACTAGTTGGAGGCAAGGGAGGTTTGCTGGCTAATGGCATCCTGTGGTGGCTACTGGGGCTCTGGGTTGGCTGATGAGTGCTGTGTTGGCTCATGTTGAGCTATGTTGGCTGACGGGATGCTATAGTGGCTAGTGATGTGTTGGCTAGTGGGATGCTTTGCAGGCTAGTGGCAGACTACATTGGCAAGTAGGGTATGCCACTAACTAGTGGGGTGTTTTGTTGGTGAATGGGGTACTACAGTTGCTAGTGAGCCACCATGTTGGCTAGTGGGACTCTGCATTGGCTAGTGGGGTACTGCACTGGCTTGTGCTACACTTCATTGACTTGTGGAGCCCATTGTTGGCTAGGGGGTGTTTTGTTGGCCAGTGGATGGCTACTGGGCAAGGGGCTGGGCTTGACCGTGATCTAGGGGCGTGTGATGCTGGCTGCTGCTGGCCAGCAGGTCCCCCAGGTTGGCCACAGCCAGGAACTTACCCAGGACACGCAGGAGGACGGCGGCATAGCCCACACGGAGCCGGCCCCGCTCTGGGAAGAGCCCCTGGCAGAGGAAGCGGCCCTGGGCGGCCACCCGCAGCTCCCGCAGCTCCAGCGTCCCGTTGCGCAGCGTCACCCGGCCCAGCATCCCCGTGCCAGGGGCCNNNNGGATCCAGGGCCCCCTCCAAGGCGGTGGCGGTGCCCGGCCACGCTCCATGGCGCCATGTCCAGCGCCGGCACGCCGAAGCAAGGCTGCGCTCTCCGGCACGACCTGCTCTCCGGTTACCCCCAGGTAATTAAGCCTGGCCCTGATTAACTGTTAATTATTTATCAACCTCACAGCACGGGGGGGGAACCCGATGCCACTGCTGCCTGGGCCCCTGCAATCTCAGGGCTGAGGAGGGGCGCACTTGCTGTGGGAATGGCAGCATCCTTGCATTCCCCTCATGTGGGAATTCAATTCCTGAGTGTTCCCTCCTCCACACACAAATTTTTTTTTGGCAAAAGGAAGGGAAAATACACTGCCAATCCCCTGTGATCAAAGCTGGGGGGTTTGGAGCTGGGGAAGCCAGGCAAGGAGCAAGGTTTGATATTTCATCTCCCACTGTCTGCCACGCCCCAGACCATCAAACATTCATAGGGGCGACTGTGCCGTAAGGCAATGCCAGGGGGCTGGAGCAAACCAGGGGGGATTTGGGGGTGCGCATGGTGAGGGGGATCACAGAACACTGAGCAAAATCTGGAAAACTGCCTGCTATCTCCCTCACTGATCCTTTAATTAGAATTTATTGCTTGTTACCAAAATCACACTGTTAATACCAAATGTGTGTACTCCCCACAGAGGTTTTGGGGCTTGAAATGCCCCAAAGGGTTAAAGCTGGCAGCAAGAAGCTGCAGAGCCAGGGCCAGGTCCCCAGACCTCCACGAGGTCCTGCTTCCACTGCCACATCCATTTGGCTGTGCTCTCATCACTTTTTGTGCCCGTTCAGGTCAGGTTTGGATAGAAATTTGGATGAAGAGAGCAGGGTGCTGTAGCCAACCCGACAAATGACATCACGGTCAACACTGAGCGAATCAAACCCCACCTGTGAGGGTTGATACATTTCAGAGACTTTTGGTAAAGAANCCAGGGGCCATGGCCACCTCCCTGCCCGAGCCCACTGCCACGGCCCGTGGGAGCCCCTCTCCCTGTGGCGTGAAGCTCCAGAAGACCACGGCCGGCGGGGCTGCGGCCGCGGGCCCACAGCTCAGCTNTTTTTTTTGGCAAAAGGAAGGGAAAATACACTGCCAATCCCCTGTGATCAAAGCTGGGGGGTTTGGAGCTGGGGAAGCCAGGCAAGGAGCAAGGTTTGATATTTCATCTCCCACTGTCTGCCACGCCCCAGACCATCAAACATTCATAGGGGCGACTGTGCCGTAAGGCAATGCCAGGGGGCTGGAGCAAACCAGGGGGGATTTGGGGGTGCGCATGGTGTGGGGGATCACAGAACACTGAGCAAAATCTGGAAAACTGCCTGCTATCTCCCTCACTGATCCTTTAATTAGAATTTATTGCTTGTTACCAAAATCACACTGTTAATACCAAATGTGTGTACTCCCCACAGAGGTTTTGGGGCTTGAAATGCCCCAAAGGGTTAAAGCTGGCAGCAAGAAGCTACAGAGCCAGGGCCAGGTCCCCAGACCTCCACGAGGTCCTGCTTCCACTGCCACATGCATCTGGCTGTGCTCTCATCACATTTTGGTCACTTTTTGTGCCCGTTCAGGTCAGGTTTGGATAGAAATTTGGATGAAGAGAGCAGGGTGCTGTAGCCAACCCGACAAATGACATCACGGTCAACACTGAGCGAATCAAACCCCACCTGTGAGGGTTGATACATTTCAGAGACTTTTGGTAAAGAAGCAGCCATCCTGGTGATTACAAACAATTCCATTTATTAAAGATTAACAGAGGCACAAACGCAGCCCAGCCCCTGGAGTCCAACTTCTGTTCTCACAGCTGGGACCCCAAACACTTGGATTTCAGGCTCCTGGGGTCCAACCTCTCTCCCCTGCTGATGGGATCCCAAACACTTGGATTTCGAACCCCCAGGGGCTCCAAACTCTCCTGCACTGCCGGGACCGAACACTCGGGGTTTGTCCCGGGATCTCGGATGGCAGCAATGGATTCCTGCTGCCATCTAGCGAGACGAGGTTCACTCCAGCCTTTCCTCAGGCAACAGAACAGAACTCAACATTTTCAGGAGGATACAAGAGAACCGGGAAGTTTTCCCCTGTAACTTTTCCTCTTGTTTAGAACTAGAACTTGGATTTGGGAGAACGAATCCCTGCTCCTCACTCAGCTGCAAGTTTCTCCAGCTCGTCCATGTCGTACGGATCCAGCTGCTTGATCGTAGTCTCTGTAGGAAGGAAAGAGCAATTGTTGGGATCTGAGCACAGAGCTCGTTCCCCTGAGCTGGTGTCCATGCCACCCGAGTGCCCCATGCCAGCTGGGAAGCTCCCAGAGTGCTCACTGCAGCATCTCCCTCTGCAGGGAAATCGACTGGGAGGAAGTGCAGGGGGAACTGGGACAGCAGGGGAATCAGCTAGGAGAAAGTGGGAAGGGAACTGGATCAGGGCAGCAGCCACAGCCCGGCAGCAATCACAAGCAGCAGCCCCATGGCAGCAGCAGGCAGAGCTCAGCCTCTGATGTGCCCCCGCTCCCTGTTCCCACCTCCACAGCCACGCAGGACAGGGAAGGTTTGTACCCTCCAACTGCAACATCACAACGTGAAAAGCACAAGTCAGACCACTGGGAGTTCATCCTCACACTGGCTTTCTCCTGGCCATGGCTGTGGTTGGGTTCATGCACAGGCCAGTTGTTCCAGCTGCTCATTGCTTCTACTCCACGGCAACAATCTTTGCCGGAATGCGTGGCTCGTGTCTTCTCTGCCCGGTGTCTGCCTCAGGCTCACTCCAGGTTCCAAGGACAGGTGGACATTTAAAGGAACCAAGAAGGCTGAGTGGCTCTGAGGCTGGAGATGAGGAAGGCACACCGTTTCCTGCCCATCAGAAGGCTTCCTCTAAAAATCACAGGGAAAACAGGCACTGGGATTCAAAAAGCCATCAGTGCAGCCGTGGCATCTGGCAAATCTCATGAAAATCCTCTTGATGTTAACAAGTGACAATCAATTTCCACTCAGGAAAGATTTCCACAGCTGCCATCTCCTCTCCAACAGCCAGGGCTGAGCTAAGCTAGGGCACCAGATCCCCTGGGACAAGAGCTTGCAAGGAAAGGCAGACAAAATGCCTGAAGGAGAGATACTGGGGCATCCCGGGTACTGGTAATGTCCCTTGCAAATTGCACACAACCTCTAGGGCTGTTTCTTGGGAAATTTGCCTGCTGGAAAGCAAAAATCACCCTAAAAGCTGCATCTGTCACTTATTCCCAGTGAGGTGAGCCCCGGGGAGAGGAGCAGCCCGACAAGGACTATTTGAGAAGAGGAAATGAGCTGGAGGGGATCACAGTCCCACCCCCGCCTCCCGGAGCGGTGGATCCGTGTGGACACTCACGGAAATACTCCTCTATCTTGTGCACCAGCCCCACGGCCCCTCTCTCCAGCACGCTGAAGGCGATGCCGCGGTGCCCGAAGCGTCCCGCCCTCCCAATGCGGTGCAGGTAGGTCTCAAAATCCGGCTCGCCGTCCTGATCCATGGGGAGGCCAAAGTTCACCACGGTGGTGACCTGCTGCACATCAATGCCTGCAAGAGAGGGAAAGGATCCTCTTGGGATACCTTGTCCCACAGGACCAGCTGTTCAAGCCCACGTGAAGAACAGCAGGCCTGGTGCATTTCGGGCGCCGGGTGTCCCAGGATACCTCTGGCACAGACGTTGGTGGCGATGAGGACCTTCTCCTTGCCCTCGCGGAAGCGCTGGATGACGCTGGCCCGCTGCACCACCGTCAGCTCTGCCGTCAGGACGGCCACCTGGTGCCCGTCCCGGCTCATCTTCCCCGACAGCCAGTCTGCCAGCCTCCGGGTCTGCACACGTGGGGAGAGGCTGAGGCCAACAGCTCCCCCTCCAGAGTCCCCTGCTCCTTTTGAGGGAGCTCATGGCAGTTTTCAACACTCCCCTGGGGTCTGCTCCATTGTTTTGGGAGTCTTGGGAGGAGCCCATTGTGCCCAAACTGAAAAATGACCCATTCCTGCTACTCCCAATGGGACAGAGGCAGTGTAGGGCTCTCCCAGGCAGGGGCCTTACCTGGCAGAAGATCATGACCTGACCGATGGTGAAGCTGCCATAGAGGTTGCAGAGGGCCCTGTACTGCTCGTCCGAGCTCTGGCACACCATGAAGTACTGCCTGATGTTGCTCAGGGTGAGCTCCTCCTCACGCAGCTTGATCACGATGGGGTTGGGGATGATCCGCTCCGCAAAGGCCCGCACGGGTTCCTTGTAAGTGGCTGAGAACAGCAGCACTTGGCAGCTCTTGGGAAGAGCCCTGGGGCAGGGAAAAAGCTCTGTCAGCCCCAGAGAGAGCTGCTGGCCAGGAGAAGGGCAGAAGTCCTAATTTAAACTGATTTTGTACTGCCCTCAATGGAAAGGGAAACCAAGACAAGAAAGATGGACAGGGACTTTTTACAAGAGTCTGGAGTGACAGGAAAAGGGGGTAATGGCTTCACACTGAAAGAAAACAGATTCAGATATTAGGAGGAAGTTCTCCCCTGTGAGGATGGTGAGACCCTGGCATAGGTTGCCCAGAGCAGTTGGGGCAGTCCCATCCCTGGAAGTGTTCAAGGCCAAGCCGGATGGAGCTCTGAGCAACCTGATCTAATGGAAGGTGTCCCTGCCCGTGGGAAAGGATGGGAACAAGATAGGCTTTAAGGTCCCTTCCCACTGAGGCCATCCTATGATTCTGTGAGTCAATCCGAGGCCTGTAACAGCTCAAAGGAAAGGTAAATGAGGTGAAGTGTCTTCCTGTGTGTCCAGTGCATGCAGTTTTACAGAAAGACAGGCCTGTGGACAAGCCTCTTTGGCATCACAGGGACACTCTTACAGCTCTTTGGTGACAGATTCCTTTAAAGCTAAAGAAGAAAAGGGAAAGCAGGGAACCAGGATGCCAGCTCTCAGCAGTCCTCACCTGTGGATGCGGATGCTCTGACAGGAGAGGCCCTGCATGTCGATCATGATGTCAGCCTCGTCCAGCACGAACAAGGAGATCTTTGTCAGGTCCAGGATGCGTTGCTTGAAGCACCAGTCCAGTGTGGTGCCTGGTGTTCCGATGATGATCTGCTCCTCCAGCACTGTGCCCTTCAGAACTGCAAGGGGGCAAAAGGCATTGGGCTGCCTCCAGGCACAGAGCTCTCTGGTGCTCTTTGTTTTCCCATGGCTTGCTCAGACCCTGACCGCTCAGTGATGCTTTCAAGGGGTCATCATGACACTTCCCTACAGCCTTGAGGTGTGGGAACCACCCCCATATGGGAAAAGGGACTCTGCAAGCAGCCAGTGATGGTCGAAAAGCCTCCTCAGTTGGAGAGGGGGACTAACACTACTTTGTTGCCCTTCATGGATGTCTGGGCAGTCCCTGGTAGCTCCAGACTCTAAGAGGGGATCTCTGTGCTCCCTCCCTGTTTCTGGAGCAGTGCCAGGCCGGACTCACCTCGGTTTCCCCGGACAGCGTAGTTCACCTTGATGTCAGTGCAGAATTTCCCAATGGTCCGCACCACCTGCCCGATCTGCAGGGCCAGCTCGTAGGTGGGAGCCAGGCAGAGGCACTGGCAGGAGAGCAGAGGAAGGAGCTGTCAGGCCCGGGATGGGGCACACCAGGCAGGGACAGCAAGAGGAGCTCAGGAGCACTGAGGCAGAGGGAATGGGGCAGCATGGCACAGCTGGAGGTTCAGGAGCTAGGCTCTGTTCCCAGCTCCAGCCACAGGGGCAGAAAGAAGTTGCTGATGCTGTTTCTGAGGAGGAAATTCCTCTCTCAGAAGCATGGTACAGTTGCTCCTGTGCCCTAGTTCAGTCACACTGTCCATACATACAAGAGGAAATCTTACATGGCTGGAAACAGCTGGCAAAGCTGGTTCTGCACCCAGAGAGGGGACTGGGGATATCTGACCACCAGAAACCAGCAGTGTCTGCAGTTGCTCCTCAAAACCTAAATTCCAGGATAACTGAAGCCTGGATTGATCCACTCTGGCAAGTCAAAGCACTTCCCTGAGGTGGGCACCATGCAGGTCCTACCTGCCACTGTGACGGGCCCTTTATCATCCCGCTCCAGTAGGTAAAGTCACACAGGAACAGGGACAATGCCCAGAGTTCTGCCCGTGGCAGTGTCCTGGGCACTTGGGCCAACCTCTCCTGCAGCAGCTCTCCCTGTCCTGCATTACCTGTGGATATTTCTCGTTGGCACTGGCTCTGCTCAACATGGCCAAGACAAAAGCTGCTGTTTTCCCTGTCCCTGACTGGCTCTGGGCAATCAGATTTTGGGGCCTGCAAGGCAAAAGCAGCTTAGTGGAATGCAGGGGTCAGGGCATTCCTGCTTGGCACCACAGGGCTGGGATGCCACGAGGAGCCAGGGCTCAGCCGCGCCGCGTTCCTACTCACGGGTATGCCAGCATGAGTGGCAGAGCCTGCTCCTGGATTTTGGATGGTCTGTTGAACCCCATCATATAAACCCCTTGCAAGAGCTCCTTCTTCCTGTGGAAACAAAGCATCCCGAGCACCCACGTGAAGGAGGCTGGTGTGCTGGAGCATGGTGGGGTCAGGGGCTGTGGCAACTCACAGGGGCAGCTCCTCAAAGGTCTTGATGGAAAAGAGTGGGGAGCTGGGATCCCGCTGCAGGATCTCCACATGCTGCTGGGACTCCACCAAGGATGTGTGGATCAACTTGTTCATCAGTGACAGCTCCGCCAGCGGCACTGGGAAAGGCAGCAACTCCATAAATAAAACAAATGGACTCACACAATCATTAGGGCTGGAAGGGATCTCTGGGAATCATCCAGTCCAAACCCCCTGCCAAGGCAAGGTCAACTGGAGCAGGCGACACAGAAATGTATTCATTCCTTTAGGTCTGGAATGTCTCTGAAGAGGGAGAATCCAGGACCTCCCTGGGCAGCCTGTCCCAGCGCTCTGCCACTCTCCATGTCAAGAAGTTCTTCCTCATGTTGAGGTGGAACTTCTTGTGTTTTAGTTTACAACAAAAGACTTGCAACGAGACTCCTCTTCTCTCTCCAGAGGATTTCTTATTGTTCTGTGGGTTCATTAGAAACACCGCAGGTAACATCCATTATTCCAGATTTACTATACCATACTCATAAATGAGCATCTCAACACACTGCACTGAGCCCTTCCCTCCTCAGGAAGTAAAACACCCTCTTGATGAAATTACGACTAAATATTGTGGGCCGCTCCTCCCCTCCGTGCTCGGCGGGGCTGACACCGAGANGGAGCGGGGACGGCCGGGCGGAGCGGAGACCCCCGCGGTAGGGTGCGCGTCCTTGGGGTGCTGGGCACCCGCACCTCATAGGGCGGGGAGGGTCCCCTGCTGCACACAGGGACTCCAGAGAGTGCCAGCACTCGTCCCTATAAGTTTGAGGGGGTTCCTGGGGCCCAGAGCCTGTCGCATAGGGTGCTGGGAAGCACTGGGGAGCTGGGGACAGGAACCGTGGAGGAGGGAGTGTCCCGTGCTGTAGAAACGGACCCTGCAGGGTTTGGGGGCTGTGTATGTCTCCCCTCCGTAGGATACTGAGTCCTGGGACACCAAGAGGGAAGGAGGTGTCTCCAGGTTGATGGAGATGCAGGAATCCCATGGGGCTTTGGGGGGTCCCTGGGGTGTTGGGGGACAGGGACTTCGTGGGGCAGTGAGGGTCCCCAGGTGCACAGAAGGCTCCTATATGGTGCCAGCACCGGTCCCCATAAGGTTTTGGGGATCTCTGGGGAGTAGAGACTGTCCCATAGGATAGTGGGGTCCCTGGGGAGTTGGATGACAGGGACCCTGAGGAGCAGAAAGGTCTCTGCTGCAGACAGGGACCCCACAGGGTCTGAGAGGGGAGGGAAGGAGCCCTTGGGTGCTATAGGAGCAGGGAAGCTATAGGGTTGGAGGAGGTTTTCAAGGGTTCTGGGGACCCCTTCACAGATGGATGGGGATCCACAGGGTGCTGGAGAGCCAGGGACCACTAACCTGGAAGGTCTCCCGAGATGCCAGAACCCCTGCACTGTGGGGTGACAACCAGGTCCTCAAGCTTGTGTGTCGCCCATCTGGAATCATCTTCAGTGCAAGTTCAGGGGAAGCTGGACACAGGACTCCAGGCTGCAGCTGTCACATGCTTCTCATCATCCTGCTCCCTTTTCCTGCCATCCCACTGAGCTTTTGGGGACCCTTTCCTGCACCACAACTGCCACCTTTTCAGTCCATTCCCATATCTGGGAAAAAATTAATGCTAATAATAGTAATAACACTACTAGTAGTGCTAATAATACCTTGCTTCCATCCTAAAGCTCCTTTATTTTAAAGATGAGGTAAAATAAGCCAAAGGCAGCAGAGTTAGGTGATGCAGAGATAAGTCTGGAATAATGGATGTTGCCTGCAGTGTTTCTAATCAACCCACAGAACAATAAGGAATCTTTGCAGATGCTTTATTGAGGAAGAAAGATATTGCCGAGACGTTGCAAAGAAAACCTCCTCCACACCAAAACTTAACCTGCTTGAAGTGCACCAGGGGGATTTTCCAGACTATGGAGGATATTGAGGAGGAGAAAGCAGCAGGGCTGGGGCTCTAGGAGGAGCTGTTCCGGCGGGGCATGAGGCTGTGGGCCAGGTCCCAGCGCACACCGAAGCGCAGGGAGTCACGCTTCTTTGTCGTGGGCACCTCGTACATGTTGGGGGTGAGGCGCTTCTGCGCCCGGCGCGGCAGCCCCGACTGGAGCATCTGCCTCCGCACGGCCCAGCGCAAGCTCTGATGTGTGTCCTGCCCGGGAATGCTGAATCTTTCCCAGTCTTGTTTATATCCCTTCAGTTTGGCCACTGGGTCAGTTCTCTTCTGTCTAACAGCCTGTGGAGCGATGTAGTTTGTGGGCGCTCGCCCTGGAATGGGGTACTCGGATATAGTGTCGCTCCCAAAATCCCCGCGGAGAGAGTAGGGGCTGTCCTCAGGGAGCCGGTCGTCATCATAGTGCAGGTAGTCCTCCAAGGTGCCGCTGCTGGTCTCCATTTCCCCTTCGGAGATGGTGTGATCCACAAAAGTGCTGCGATGCCCCAGCCTCCGTGGCTTGGCGTTCGGTGACTCATCGAAGACCTCCACCCTTCCATCGGGTCTGTGCCTCAGCACCTTCCTCTTCATCACCAACGCCCTGGTTTCTGACTGATCCATGGGATGGGCTGGCTGTGCGTCAAAATCGATGGATGAGTAGCCATAGGGATCATCGTAGGAATGCGATGGCCCCTCGCTGCCTCCCTGCCAGGTGCTCAGCTGGCTCAGACTGACTGCCAGCATATCCTCACTGTCGTCCTCCAGCATCCTCTCCATGGTTCCCACCAAACTGGGTGGATTCTGCAGAAAAAGAAACCAGGGTTAATCTATTGCAGTAAATTCAAGATGGCTAAAGATGACCAAGGGGCTCTGACACTCAATTTGGGTTCAGGGGTGTTGATTTAGGTTGGGGGCATCCTCAATGCGCTGCTAAACTCCTGCTGCCAGCAGAAGGCTCTTCCCTACAGTAACACAGACACAACCCCTAAATTCCTGCTAGAAAACCACACTAGAAATAATTATGTGATAAACTAAGTCCTGATGGAAAAACACAGGCCAGGTTCCATGCACTGGGCAAGTAATGCTCTTTTCTTGTACCTCTGCTTCTAAACCCACAATAATTAGTCATAATTTAATCAAAAGACATCCAAGAGGGTGTTTTACGTCCAGAGGAGAGAAGGGCTCAGTGCACTATGTTTAGATGCTCATTTATGAGTCTGGTGATAGTAAACCTCCAGCCCTGTGACGAAAAGGGATCCAGACACAGATTCCACTCTCAGCACAGGTTTAGGATCTCTTTAAGGCAATTTGAAAAGCCGCAAGTATTGCCGGTGCCGCTGGGAACAGTGGGAGCAGATGGTGGGGCGGGATGAGTGGCAGCCATCAGCACTCTGTCTGCAGTGGGGATGCAGGTGTGAAAGTGACAAGGGCTCCGTGATGGCTCGCCGGGAACGTGCTGCTGCTGACAGAGCAGATCCCATCAGCTGGGGGAAGAGGAGTGATTGAAGAGTCCAAAAAAAGAGATTTGAGTGAGATGAAGCTGCCCTAGCTAAGCACCAGTGGCTTTGCCCTGCCTGTGGTCCCTTGGGAACACCAAGGGGCTCAGACAATAAAGACTGACTCTACTGGTAACAGTGATTTTGCAGAACAAGCCTAGAGATCTAATCAAAACCACATAAAAATGCAAATCCACCATTTTTTTCTTTCCCTGCAGACCTCAAGGATCCACCAGCAACAAACTGACGCTCCAAGGTGGTGGCTATGGCTGAGGAGAGCACAGCTACTGACCATGAGCAGCTCCTGAGGAGGGTGCAGGAGCTGGAAGTGGAGGTGAAGCGGCTGCAGGAGAAACTCCGGGAGGACAAGGAGGGTGCTGGGAGGAGAGAGGCTCCTCCAGCCCCTGGGAAAGCCAGGAAACGCCAACAACGGCCCTTCGATTTCGGTGCCCACAGCCGCAGACACGTGGCACTGCGCATTGCCTACCTGGGCTGGGGCTACCAGGGCTTTGCCAGCCAGGAGAACACCCCCAACACCATCGAGGAGAAGCTCTTTGAAGCCCTGAAGAAGACACGGCTGGTGGACGACAGACAGACGTCCAACTACCACCGCTGCGGGCGCACGGACAAGGGTGTCAGTGCCTTCGGGCAGGTCAGCATCTCCACCGAGGGTCCTGTCGGTTTTTCTGGGTGGGATGGAGTTCTGATGAGATTGCTGTTCCATGGCACAGCTCGGATTTGTTCTTTAAAAGCCATCAGCTCTTAACCCTGGAATTGAACCTGGTAATGGCTTCCTGCATGTGCAATGATGATTTCAGACCTTTGAAGCCTTTTTAGTGCCATTTTCCCCCCATATTAGTTGTTTTCCAGGGCCATGTTTTAGGAGGGTAAAACGTGTTTTAGGCTGCAGATTCTCCAATAGCTCGGTGATGCCCTGCCCTCTCAGCTGATTTAACTTACCAACCATACAAAAACCAAAAATCTCCAGGAACTGGCTCAGTTCCTGCAGCATCAGGCAGCTGAATTCCTGCACAGAAGGGTCTGAGGGGAGCTGCAGCCAGCGGAAGGGAGCGTGGGAGTGGGAGCTGGAGGGAGGGAAGCAAGCTGGCCCGCTCGGTGGGCACGGAGCCATCTGGCTGGCTGAGACACAGGGGAGAGCACAACCTTGGTGGCTTCACTATAGGGCTGGGTCTCCTTTCTTCCCTCCCAGCACAGAAAGCAAAGCTGGCAAAGGTTTAGCTTCAAATGGCTGCTCTGCTCTCCTTCACATGATGAGCCACATGAAATCAGGGCATTTGGTGCCTTCTCTTGCACCACTTCACCACACAGCACCCACGGTGGGAATGAACTTGTTCCCACACCAGGCTTCCCAGCCAGCCAGGCTGTTACTGCCTTCTAGTCATCACCTCCAGCGTGTAAAAAAAAAGGACATTATAACCCAGTGACTAAAGATGAAGCCATTCCGAGACCGTGCCACGTAGGCAGCCTGCAACTTTCCCTGTTTTATTAATGGAATCCATGGCATCTGCTCAGGTCCTCAGAGGCACTCACAGCTCTGCCATGGCAGGATTGCCTGTCTGAAGCCACCTTCATCTGTAGGATCTGTAGGAGATCCTAGGTTTATTTCCCAGAGGTGTGGGAAGACTTGGCTCCGCACACCACTGTGCCTATCCATCCACGCTCTAATCCTGGCTTTTCTCATTTCTGCAGGTGATCTCCCTGGATCTCCGCTCCAGCCTGCCAGAGGGGCAGCAGCTCAACGGCCACGAGGGTGAGGGGCAGCAGGAGGAGCTCCGCTACACCCACATCCTGAACAGGGTGCTGCCGCCCGACATCCGGGTGCTGGCCTGGGCCCCCGTGGAGCCAGAGTTCAGCGCCCGCTTCAGCTGCCTGAGCCGGACCTACCGGTACTTCTTCCCCTGCGCCCAGCTGGACGTGGCCCTCATGGACACCGCGGCCCAGCGCTACGTGGGCACCCACGACTTCCGCAACCTCTGCAAGATGGACGTGGCCAACGGGGTGCTCAACTTCCAGAGGACGATCCTCAGCGCCAGAGTGACGTGGGTGGACAGGGGAGGAGAAGCCGGGCCACGGGATCCCTTCCGGCTGTGCCAGTTCGAGGTGACAGGACAGGCATTCCTGTACCACCAAGTCCGCTGCATGATGGCCGTGCTCTTCCTCATTGGCCAGGGCATGGAGAGCCCGGATGTCATTGACGAGCTGCTGAACGTGGAGAAGAACCCCCGGAAACCACAGTACAGGTAGGGATTGGTCTGGAAAACCCAATGGGCCGCTCTTCAGAGCAACAGCTGTGTGTGGAGTGCTGCTGGCAAGCCATGCCAAGACATGAAGCAGTCTCACGCATGGAAACAGGCTGCCAGTGGGCTCACTGGAATGTGTCCACAAGGATCTCTGTTTTCTTGCTCTTGAGCAAAGTTTTGCTAGCTCTAGTCCTTGGTATTTGGTGAAAATTAAGTGACTTTTTACTCAGAAAGGAAATTCTGTGAAGGTTAGGGCTGGTTTTGGCTGATATATTGTTCTTGAGCCATTTTGTGGTCCCACCTCCTGTCCTTATCCCCAGCATGGCGGTCGAGTTCCCCCTGGTCCTGTACAACTGCGAGTTCCCAGATCTGCAGTGGCTCTATGACCCAGAGGTGCAGGGCTTCAACGTGACACACTTGCAGCAGCTGTGGGCCAGCCACGCAGTCAAAACCCATGTGCTCCGGGACATGTTGGCAGGGCTGGATGCTGCTCCTGTGGCCACCACAAAAGGTAGAGGGGGTTTGGGGGAATAACTTGGAATGCATGCTGACAGACAGCAGGGTTATATAAGACATGGGGAAGAAATTCTTCCCTGGGAGGGTGGGAAGGCCCTGGTACAGGGTGCCCAGAGAAGCTGTGGAAGTGTCCAAGGCCAGGCTGGACAGAGCTTGGAGCAGCCTGGCATACTGGAAGGTGTCCCTGCCCATGGCAGGGGGTGGAACAAGATAAGCTTTAAGGTCCATTCCAACACAACCTTTATGGGATTCTGTGAATTACAGAAGATTAACTTGCTGTTTTTCCATGATGTCACAGGTCCAGGGAACAGCCTGGTGCCCTGGGGTGAGCTGCAGCCTCCACTCCACAGCCAGATCAGCGGCTTCGTGGAAGGGGTCCAAGCCCGAACGTACAAGCCCCTGCTNTCCCCGGACTACAACTCCCAGCGTGCACAGCGCGGGCGGCCACGGGGAGGGGGACTCGCGGGTGAGAGGGATCGGGTGGGACGGGAGAGAAAACATTCAGGCCNGGGGCCGGGGCTGCCGGGGGATTGGGAGGCCCCCGAGGGCAAGCGAGGCAGTAGTGGAGCCCCCGAGCAGCTGCCCAAGAGGATCTGTATGGACACCGAGTGACAGGACACTTCGGCATGGAGGGCAGCTGAGGCTTTACCCTTTTTTAAAATTACTGTTATTGAAAAAACAAATCATTTTTTCAGTGCTATTTTTTATAAATCTCAAGAAAACCGGTGTAACGGTGTCGTGTTCTGGCTTGGGGGCAGTGGGAGGGGCTCAGCGCTCAGTAAGGCAGCACTGAGGGGGGATGGCTGAGGATGTACTGGACCGGNGGCGCGGGGTTGGCCCGGGCGGTGCGTGGCGTCTGCGGGAGCGGGCGGGCGACAGCGGCTCTGCGGGCCGAGGAGCTGGCGGAGCGGCTGCGGAAAAGCGAGGAGCAACAGCGAGAGGTGAGCGGAGTGCGGGCCGCTGGGCCTGCGGTCCCCGGACTACAACTCCCAGCGTGCACAGCGCGGGCGGCCACGGGGAGGGGGACTGGCGGGGGAGAGGGATCGGGTGGGACGGGAGAGAAAACATTCAGGCCTATCCCTGCCATGGGCAGGGACACATTCTCCTATCCCAGGTTGCTCTAAGTCCTGTCCAACCTGGCCTTGGACATTTCCAGGGA
>VYXD01006952.1:14309-31076 GCA_013397195.1 Hylia prasina | reverse complement strand
ACGCTGGGGGCTCAGCCCAGCACAGGGGGGTTCTGGGCCAGGGCCTGTCCAGCTCTCACCCAGCAGCACCACAAGTGCTTCTCCTGGAGCTGCTCTCCATCCCTTCATCCCCAGCCTGGAGCGATCCTGGGGTTGCCCCAACCCAGGTGCAGCACCTGCCCTTGGCCTTGTTGAACCTCATGAGATTCCTCAAGGCTACTGACTGAGCCTGTCCTGATCCCTCTGGATTCCACACTGTCCCTCAGTTATGGAGCAGGAGCACATGGAAGGCGAGCACGTTGGTGCAGGTCACAGTGCAGGTTTGTGTGAAAGCCAGGAGCTGTTTAAACCCCACCACTCGTGTCTCGTCTCCTCAGATCCCCAAGGACCCAACACAACGATGGCTCCGGGAACTCACTGCACTGAGCCAGCAGCTGCAGCAGGTTCACCCCAATGTCCTGGCCAAGATCCTTAAGGAGAGAACTGTGTACCAGAATGAGGAGCTCGTGGTGATAGACAAACCCTATGGGCTCCCTGTGCATGGTGAGGGGCAGTGGGGAATGGAAATGGCTCCGTGGTGCTGACGGGGACCCTCTGTCTCTGTCCTTCCTGTGCTGGGGTTTGCCTTCCCAGGGAGGGTTCCAAGGACTTGGTCACTGTCAGATCTCGGCCTTCCCCTCGCATTTTGGGGTGATTTAGGGTGCATGGGGTGTACAAGAGGTGAGACTCCTTGCTGCCCTGGGTCACACAGGAGGCCCCGGCATCAAGAACTGCATCGCTGATGTGCTGCCCATTTTGGCCAAGATGCTGGAGAACATGAAAGCTGACCCCCTCCACCTCTGCCACCGGCTGGACAAGGAGACCACGGGTGTGATGGTGCTGGCACGGAGCAAGGAGGCAGCAGAGAAGATCCGTCTGCTCTTCAAAACCCGTCAGGTGGAGAAGATCTACTGGTAGGAAAGGTTTGAGTGAAGAAGGGGCTGTGAAGGGGGTTTAAAAAAAGGGTGGGTGCTTTGTGGAAGTAGAGGGTGTTGCTTAACTCCCCTCTTCAGCACCATTTTATGGGACTCAGTCATGGGAGAAGGGCTGAGGGGAGGGTTCCCATCCTGTGAGAGAAACACTCTGCAGACCTCCACTTTCCCTTTCCAGGGCAATTGTCCTGGGGGACCCAGACCCTGTTGAGGGCATTGTGGAGATCCCCATTGTGGAAAAGGAGGTGCAGAGCCACCAGTCCCACTACAAGGTGAGTCCCCTGTTCCCTCGGCCACCATTCTGGCCAGGCAACCCCAGCATCCCCTCCTGTCTACCCCAACTCCCCCTCTCACCACCCTTCAGATGACGCTGGCTCCCAACTACCGCCTGTGTCCGGAGGATGGGAAGGTGGTGAAAATCCGCAAGAACCGGAACGCTGAGAGCGCGGTGACTCGGTACCGCCGGCTGGCCGGTGCCTCCGCCTGCTCGCTGCTGGAGCTCCAGCCCATCACCGGTGAGTGAGGCCTGCCCGCCTGTCCTGGGGCTGGATACACTCTCTGTGCAGTCAGCAGCAGCTCTGGAAGGGGGAACTTGTCATTGGACATGACTGGAATTCTTTCTGGGACAAAGCTCTGCTTTGCCGCCGAGCTGTTTGCCAGCTGCCAGCGATTTTGGCACGGCTTTGTCCAGCACTGAGCGTGGTGGGTGTCAAGGCCTGGCACAGCTGGAGGCCACCTTTCTCTTCTTCTCCTTTTCTCCTCAGGGGTGAAGCACCAGATCCGGGTTCACCTGGCCTATGGCTTGGGATGCCCCATCCTGGGGGATCACAAATACTCACACTGGAGCAAACTGGCACCCCAGGTAAGGCAGGTCTTGCACTGTGGAGTAGCTGGAGCTGGATACAGTTCCTTGTGTCCCCCAGCTCCTCGTAGGCTGGGGATTTCAAACCCCAGCTGAAAAGCTGCAGTTTTGAAGGGAGCATTTTCTGTCCTTGCTGCAGAAGCTTCCTGAGCTTACCCTGAGGAGGCTGAAGCTGGAGCAGAGCAAGGCTCGGCACCTACCCCTGCACCTGCACGCCCACCGGCTCTGCCTGCCCCTGGGCCAGCCCTTAGACTTTGTCTGCAAGCCGCCCCTCTTCTTCCAAAAAACCCTGAGGAAACTAGAGCTGGACATCCCTAAGGACTGACAAAGCAGGACTGGAATGGTGTCATGTATCTCTACATCTCCAGCACATGGCAGTAGCTGTGCCCACCTTGGAGCCAGTGGTGGGTTGAAGCCTGCAGTCTCTGTGCTGGTGCTGATGTTGCTGGATACAGAGTGGGTGCCTACATATGCTTCTGGCCCAGGAAAGGAGCTGGACACACTGCAGAGTCTCTAGTTTGAGATGAACAAGGCTGGGTGGAAGTTGGGCTTTGCCTGATTCGTGTTTTGAACTTGTCTCTGGGCAATAAAAGCTCCAGTTCCCTTGAGGGAAGGTGGTGTGTGTCTCTGTGCTCTACCCAGGTGGGACTCAGTCCCTGTGGAGGTTTGAGCAGACCTGGTTGCAGCCCCTCCCAGATTTTGGAACTGTCACTTGTCTCTCCAGAGTTGTTTAGCTCAGATTTGGAGAGTCCCTTAATTGGAAAATTCATCGAAAGTACAATTTGGCAGTGGCTGTACTATTTTTTTGTGTGGAGAGACTGCACAGGGAGTTCCTTGGCTTAGCTGGGCTGAGCAGCTCTGAGACTGCCCCTGCTGTGTGCTGCCAGTAGCATCAGTGTGGGTTTCTCAGCACTGTGCTGCTGGGAAATGCTCTGTCCCACTGCTCCTTCAGTTACTCTATCCCTTATTTCTAGAAGCCCTTACTGGGATCCCTTGCCCTTGGGTGCTTTCTTTGGAGCCACATTCTTCCCCCCGTGCCCTGAGAGGGAGGCAAGAGTAGGGATTGATGATCTGGGGAATTGCAGCTGACATTCTGCCTCAAAATTACCTCATTTGGTGTCTCCTGACCTGTCTGAGGAGCTTGGGGCTGGACAGCAGGATGTTCTCCGGCCCCTCTGGCTGATTTGTGTGCTGGAAAGGGCTTTCTGTACCCCATGGATCCACTGTGTATCTGGCTGGGGCTTCTTGCTGTGGGAGGGCCCAGTCCCCTGGCTCCCTGCTGAAAATAGCTGGGGACCCCCATGCCCTCAGGCCACAGCGCCAGAAACCTGTTGGCTGATGAGAGAGGGACATAAAACCATGGGAGCCAGGAGCGGCTGTGGCCAGGCAGGAACGCTGCCCTGCAGGAATGCTGTCAGGGAGGAAAGCTGCCTTCCCAGCCTGCTGCCTTCCCAGCTCACTGCTGTGGCTGCTGGGGTGGGTTTTTCTATTTCTGTTTGTGAAAAGGCTTCCCCTGTAATTACGAGGCGATTTAACGCCCTGCCTGAGCTGTTGTTCACAGCTGCCGGACACAGCACTCAGCGGGCTCTCAGCAGGGACTCCTCAGCCCGGCAAAGTCGCTCCTTGAGCCAGTCACACTTCAGGCAGCCCTTGCCGGTGTCTCCTCCTCACTTCAAAATGTCCCTCTCACACACGGCTGCTGAGTACATGCTCTCTGATGCTCTGCTCCCGGATCCCAGCAGTTCCCGAGCCAGGGGCTTGCGGCTGGAGCTGCCGAGCGATCGCCTGCTGAAGTTTGTCACCGTGGGGCTGCCCCTCTTCCTTGTCTCACTGGCTTTCGCCCGAGAGTTCTCTGCTGGTGAGTTGCAACTTTTCCAATGTGTTCTTCGGGTCGTGGGCGATCACCAGTGGTGGTTTGGTTGTCGTAGCAATACCCCTTGAATTCTTGATGGTGTCGTGATCCAAAGTGGAACAGCCTGGAAGTCTGTTTAGGAGCTGTTCTCCCTCATGGGTGTTTACTGATTGTTTTTAATGGATCATAATTCACTGGGAGAGTCTGGGAACAGCCGTGCTAACCCCAGGAGCAGCACTGAGTCAATGCTCAGCATCAGTTGCTTGCAACACCTTTGGGTGCCACGGGCTTGTTTTCCAAGAAGGAAGAAGAGGAGGAGGAGGGTGCCAGCAGCAGAGACAGATGCACTGTGACCTCAGGCTAAATCTGGCCTTGGCCAACATCCAGCTGTTCTCCCTGAGGATTTGGTTTTACTCCAGTTTCTGGCTGGTCAAGCTATAATTCCCTACACACCACTACACACAAAGAGTTTGTGTTTGGGAAGAGATGGAAAAGTCACTGCTAGAAATGCAGCAGCTCCAAAATCACCATGAAAAAGGCTTTTTTTGATTCAAAGGAATGCCTAAGATGTAATTACCCTCCTTTAAGGCATTGGCTCGTGGCTTTGGAGTGTTCCTCCACCCTCCATGGCTGAGGTTTGCTCTCCTCCTCCTCACCCCAGGCTCCCAGATCAGCTGCTTCTCTCCCACCAATTTCACGGGGAAGCAGTCCGCCTACACTGACACGGCTTGCTGGGACTCCCTCATCCACCATGGCTTCGATGCCGAGGGGCGTGCCATGACCAAGTCCCTCTGGGCTCTCAAGGTAGGATCAAGGTTACGTCTGGGTGCCCCTGTATCCCACCTGGACATCCACAGCAAGAGCAGCTCCACATCCTCAATGACCATTCGTCTTCTTTGCCCAGGTCTTCCCCTACTCGCTGCTGGTGGTGGCGGTGCTGATGTACCTGCCATACCTGTTGTGGCGTTACGCTGCTGCCCCTGCCCTGCACTGCGACCTCCTCTTCATCATCGACGAGCTGGATAAATCCTACAACCGCTCCGTGCGCCTGGTACAGCACATGAAGAAGATCCAGCAGGCCAGTGCCGAGCCGGAGCAGTTCTGGGAGGAGTACGAGAGGTGAGGCCAGGCCAGGTCACTGTGACCCTTGGAGTCCCTCCATGTGGCATTGTGGCTGCACCCAGGATGGAGTTGGGTGAAATGGGGGGTGGCTCTCACTCCCTTTGTCTCTCCACTCCCAGGGCCCGCCGGGAGAGGTATTTTGAGTTCCCATTGCTGGAGCGGTACCTGACCTGCAAGCAGCACACCCATGCCCTGGTGTTCATCTACATCCTGCGGAACCTGCTGCTGCTGCTGTTCCTGGCTGCCACCTGCCTCTACCTGGTCTTCCTCCACCTTAACATCTTCTTCCAGGATGAGTTCAGCTGCTCCATCAAAACGGGGCTGCTCCAAGCAGAGCCGCACATCCCCCCGCTCATCCCTTGCAAGCTGGTCTTCTTCTCCGTGTTCCAGATCATCAGCCTCTCAGTTGGCAGTGTCTATGTCCTCCTCATCCCCGTTGTCATCTACAATGCCCTGCAGCTCTGCCAGTGGGACAAGGGGCTGCTCTCTGTGTATGAGATGCTGCCTGCCTTTGACCTGCTCAGTCGCAGGATGCTCACCTGCCCCCTCAACGACCTCAACGTCATCCTTCTCTTCCTCCGCGCCAACATCTCCGAGCTGACCTCCTTCAGCCGCCTCAATGCCGTCAGTGCCCTGAAGGAAGCCACTGCCAACAAGGAGGACATCGATACTGTCATCGATTTCATGACGCTGCTGGCTGGGCTGGAGACCACCAAGCCCAAACACCAAGCTTGCATCCCCGCGGCCGAAGGCAGTACAGCCCTCTCCAATGGTGCAGCCCTAGGTAAGCTTTTTGGGTAGTGACAACTTCTTCCCTCTTCTCTTGGCTCCCACACCACCCTTGAAATGTAGCTGGACCACCCAAAATCCTTTGCCAAGACCTTAAGGTGTTTGGGGCATAGCTGGGGGTTACTGTGAGAGCTGACAAACCCTGAAAGGCATCCAGAGTGTGATGCTACTGCGATCCAAGGTGTGGGCAGGGGTTGCTATAGGAACAGCAAGCCAAGAGATTGCTGCTTAAATCCAAGCTCTGGGCAAACTGCAGGGCTGGGAGGGTCCCTGTTTTTGGCAGCTCATCCTACTGGGAGTGGGGCTGGGAGTTTTAAATCCTGGAAGGCTGATGCCAAGGATGCCATGTCCACCCCCTTCTCCCGTTCGCAAGGCACTGGTGAGGCTGTGTGGAGATGGAGATGGGTTCCAAGATAGACCTGCATTCCCAGGACCTGCACTGCTCCCTCTCCCACATGCTTTGGGTTTTGGGGAGCTGGATGCCCCCTTTGGGGTCTCACAGGGACCCCTGGTGCCCATGGCAAGTGATTTGCAGGCAGTGTGAACAGCCCAGCCCCACAGATAGGAGCCCACAGGACTGGGGTTCATTCCTGGCGCTAAACACATAGTCTGAATTATGGTTTAAAAAAATCCAGACGGAGCTGGATTCTGCATCCTTGCTACCATGGCAACCCAGGACCAGCACAGCTGGCTCCTGGGCCAGTTACTCAGCGCTGGAAAAAGCCCAGATCCTAGTCTGCCATTGCCCAGCTAATTAACTGCCTGCTCTTCCCCCTCTCGTCTAGAACCAAAGCCTGGAGTGGAAATGATGGGAAAAGCCTCACGGGACTCACTTGGCTCTGCCTGACCCAGAAGAAGGCAGCAGGCAGGGATTGTGTGATCCCAGGATCCACTTTTCTGACACAGCTGTCCTGCAGCTGCCAGGCTGAACCCACCTGCGCTTCCTGCACCTGGCCTTTCCCTTCTTATGTACATTTGTCCAGCAAAAAAGGGTTAAACAATCCATGTTTTGTGCAGAACCTCTTGGGTCTCTTATTTTAAATGCTGGGTGCCACACTTTGCCTCTTCCACACAAATTTCCCTGCTCTTATGGCAAGAGGTAGGGAATGGAGGATTACGAATGCTCCTCTGAAGGAATAAAAGGATATTATTAAAAGGAATAAAATGAGGTGGTTTATTAACTGTTTTGTAAGAGAGAGAGGTGGAAGGCACTCACAGCCCTCCACAAGTCCCTGTCCCAGCCCAGCCTTAGTGTTTGGCTGTGTTTTTTTTGGCAGAGCTCCTCTCTCCCCTTCTCCACACTGTGGCTGATCCCTGGATCCTGTGAGCACCCTACCCTGGGGATCAGCAGCCCATGCCCTGTGAAATGGGGTGTCTGGGGGGCCAGGACCAGCTCCATGGGCAAGGGAGCAGCAGTGAGGGGTTCAGCTCCCATTGGTGTCTTGCTGCTTCTCCTTACATAATTTTTCATATATTTAATTGTAACTTCTTTTTCCCCTTCCCCCCACCCTGTAGCCTTGGCTTGAGTCCACAGAGGAGCTGAAAAGTTGTTTAATTAATAAGGTACTAATGAAGCCTCTGATTCCCTGGCTTGGGAAGGGACAGTGCCAGGAGCCATGAATGCTTTGCCAGAGGCCTGAGCTCACTCATGTCCCTAATTTAGAGGGAACCTGGAGCTGGGGAGGAGCAGCAGCTCCTTCCCTCCAGCAGCATTCCCTGCAGGGAGGGTGTCCAGCAGGAAGGGGGGTGCAGGCAGCCCCTGGGGGTTGTAGAGGGGGCAGGCCAGGTATTCACAGGGCCACTCAGCCCAGGCATAGCGCAGGCCCAGCACCAGCATCCTGCAGCCACTCAGGGCCAGTGTCACCATGTGGGACCCTACTGCCACCACTGGTGCCGGCAACCACTGGCACAGGGATTCCTGGCTGGAGCAGCACACCTGGGGAGGGGAGAAACCCCCATCAGTGTTGCCTTCCCTTTTGCAGCTCTTTGGAGAGGATATCCCACTCCTCACCTCAAATGCCTGTGCATCCCTCTGACGGCAGATGAGCTCCTGGCTGTAGGTGACATTCAGCAGCCCCCTGGTCACCTCCAGGATAGCGCGGGTGGGATATGGTCCCTGGAACACAAGGTCCTTGTCCCCATACGCCACAGCCCTGGCACCCAGCAGCAGTCGGTGTGCCACATTCTGCTTGTCCCGGGGGTGGATACTGCCCAGGAAGAGGAGGAAGATGGGGCTGGTACCCAAAAACTCCATCCCTATGCCCTCACCCCAGCCCAGGACTCACCTGCCATAGGGAGACCGCTCATCGCCCAGATCCATGGCTACGGCCATGAAAGTGCTGGGCATCCTGGCATTGGGAACAACCCCCAGGTCGGCTGTTTGGTGCCAGCGGAGCCGGGCAAAGGCGTCATCTGCACTCTGGCGGCGGTAGGTGGACAGCTGTGAGGCACAGGGGAAATGGGGGAGTGGCTCAGATCCCAAAACTGGCCACTGTGGTCCCTGCCTGGGACTTATAGCACTTGGCAGGATCTGTCCATGTGCTTACACTGTCCTCTCCCTGGGCATCCCCCCAGGACAACGGGGGCCCTTGCCTCTCACCCTCCCCACACCTGCACGAAGCCAAAGGGGAGAAGTGGCTCCGTCTGTCCAGCTGATCCAGTGTGGAACGCCCGGCGCCAGTCGGCGATGAGTGCAGGGAAGGTGCAGTTGTATTGGTCTGTGTTCAGGAAGGCATTGGCCTCACCTGTCCCCCAAAAAGAAGTGCTGGTGAGAGCTTGATGGGACAGTGGGGGCTGCTCCACCCTGGGGGATAGAAATGGGGGCTCACCCTGGTACCACGCGACACCCCGCAGGGTCATGTTGAGCAGTGGGTGGATCATGGCATTCCAGAGCACTGAGGGGATTTGTGGGCCAGAGAGATCCTGATGTGGGGAGGTGCTGGAAGACAATGCTAGTTTTAAGGGTGGGGGGGGGCAAAGCACAAGGCAGGCTTTAGGTTAAAGCAATCACCATGACAAAGGGAGATCTGGGGTCCCTCCCTTCCCACTTTACCCATCCAGATGTGCCTTATGCTCTTGGCACGGGAGAGGTTTTTACGCAGAGGGGGCATAATGATGCACAGAGGGGGCTGTGAGGTTCCAGGAGAGGAGGTGTGGTGGGAAGGGATGAGGATACTCCCTAAAAGCAGTGTGGCATGAAGCAGGAGGTGTTTCTACAGCACCTTCTCTCACCTGCCCATGTCCTCTGAGAGCCCACATGCCTGCAGAACTCGGCGGGAGGACCAGGCCTCGATGGGGGTTCCCCCCCAGGCCACCTCCACCAGCCCGATGGGGGACCCCAGAGCCTCATACAGGGAGCGCCCCAACAGCCAGCACACGGCCGAGAAGTAGGTGAAGTTCCCGTGGCCCAGGTTTTCTGCTCAAGAAACAGGAGGCTGCAAAGGGAAACAGTGGGGAAAAAGCCATTTCCAAGCTCTCTTTGGAGGCACATGATACTCACCAGCCGTTGGAATGGACCATGGCAAGTCAATCTGCTCCAGGTCCTGCAGCTCCACATCGGAGCGGGCAGGCGCCGCAGCAAAGATACGGACGTAGGGATAGTGAGCGGCGGCAGCGAGCTCCTGGCTGGCATTGGCCACCTGAAGAAGGGCCAGGAACGTGTAAGATGCCTCCCTGCCTGATCCCTGCCTGGTCCCACCTGATCTCTGCTGTGGGGCCTTACTTGCAGCACTGTCATTGCCATGTTGCTCTGCCCACTGCAAAGCCACACATCTCCAAAGTAGATGTCCCGCAGGGTCACGTTCTCCAAGCCCTGCTCAGCTGTCAGTGCATAGGGACCGCCCTGATCCATTGGGTCCAGGACAGTTGTCCAAGTCCCAGAAGGTCCTGGAAGAAGAGGATGGTGCTTATCTTCCAGCACCCTTTTGAAGGCCTCAAGACCTTCATCAGGATGTTGGACGAACAGTCAACAACCAATGGGATAGGACAGGCAACAAGAAAACCATTCCCCACCATATAGACAGGTTGGGGAAGTGGATTTCAGAAGCTCTCTGGCATTAGAGGGACCTTCCTCCTGCAGGAATTTAGGGGTTAAAAAAGAAAACTTGGAAAACAAATGTGTGTCAGAGCAGAAGCTGCTGGGAGGAACTGGGATTACAGGAGCAGCTTGGTGTGTGTGACACTGAGATGTCTCTGGCTAATTTTAGAGGCGCCAAATCAAAGCGTAAAGATATTCTGCTGGAGCTTAGTGTGGATTTTCTGGTTGGATCCTGCAGATCTCCTGGATTGCTGCTCTCCCACAAGACACCTCCAGGCTCTTCATCTTATGGAGGTGCCCTTGGGCAGCACTTTCACCCTCCAATGGTAATGAGCTCCCTCCCAACTCTTCAGGCAGGGATGTAGCTGGGATTGGAGGTGCCCCTGAGCCCTCCCAGGTCCAGGAAGGCTCTGCTTGCACCGACAACATCCTTCAGGGCTTAGAGATCCCACAGGATCCTCCAAGGTGGCACAGATCAAAAAAGAAGCTGGGAGTGCTCTGGAGATTCCTCAGACCTGGTTTAGACAGGGAGAGAAGCTAAATTCCCCTTCTCCCCTCCACAGCCTCATCGCTCGGCTCCAGGCTGTGCGGTGCCACCCACTCCAGCAGCAGCTCGGCTCCCGCTGGGCGCCCACGGGATCTGCTGCTGGGAACCAAAGTGAGCAAAGGCTGGTGCTGCTGGGGAGGGGAATGGCTGAACCCTCCCAGGCCTCCTGGAGAGGGAAAAGCATGAGCTGGAGATGTCACCAGCACCTCTGCAGCCCCAGGGCAGCAGTGTGACAAACAAAGGGACAGTGCCAAACCCTGTCTCACCCCACCATCAGCTCTGATTGGGGCTCAGACAAGTTCTTTGGCCACCAAGACCATCAGCCCCAGCTTCAAGTGAAAAGGTCAGTGGGACTGACCTTTAACCTGTGCTGTTTTCTCCATGATGATGAAGCCACTGGCCCCTGAGAGAGTCACGGTCACCATGGCCCCCAGCTCCCCGTGGCCCCACACCACGGCCCCTGAAGGCTTCTTCTGCAGCACCATGTGGTCACCATAGTAGGAGGCAAAGCGGAGCATTCCCCCTGCAAACAGAGAAAACATCAGCTCCGAGAGAAAAATACCCTCAGCACGGCCTCTGACCCCCTCTTAAATACAGATTATTTGAGATTCCACTTAATTTACAGCTTCCTGGTCAGCTTTAAGGTGGTTAAAATCACCACAGAGCTGAGGAAGAGGCAGAATTTAAAGTCCACAAGAGGGAATTCACCTCCCAAAGAACAGGGAGCGTGTTACATCTTGTATTACTCTGTTTTGGATACAAATTCTGGTAAAATTTTCTCTAATAACAGCATGGAAGTGTCTCTCCCAGCCCAGCCTTGCTAATGAATGTTCTGATGTATTTTTCCCTTGGAAAAAATTTGTCAAGGGGTGGGAATGGAAAACATCAGGTGAACAGCATTGGCAAAGGCACCCTCAGTGGGGACAGAAGCAGAAGGCTCAGCCCTGGAACCCCCAAAAGCCCCATTTTTGCAGTGTGAAAAGAAAATCATGTTTGAAAAGGGGGTCAGGAGCAATGTGTGAGGGGTGATTTGAGCAGAAAACCCCAGTGACTAAATCAGAGCTCATGGAGCCTCATCTTCTCCGCAGCTCATCCTAGGCTGGGTTTTAGGAAGGAAAGGAACGATGTCCTTGGCCCCTCAGGAGTCAGCTGCATCGCTGGTCCCACTGCCTCATGCCATGAGGCTCCGGGAGTTATATAAAAAACAAGTCGGAGGAGAAAAAAAAAAATTAAACTGAGACGCCAGGGAAGAGTGGAGGCTATAAAAAGCAGCTGGGAGGAGGGAAGGGAAGAAGAAGGGAGGAGGGAAAGGAGGAGAGCCCACGAGACACCACCAAGGAGCCGCATGCGGCTCCCACCTTACGTAAAGCATCGTCCCACGGCAGCAGTGCTGGGCCAAGGGCGTTGGGGAGGGGCTGGGGGTGTGAAGGGTGCTGGAGAGGGGCTGGGAGTGTGAAGGGCATCAAAGTGGGACCCAGAGGATGCGAAGGGCATTGAACTGGGGCTGAGGGGGATGCCATGGGGGTCAAAGTGGAATTCAGGGTGTGCAGAGGGCATCAAACTGGGGCTCTGGGTGTGCAGAGGACAGAGAAGCAGAGCTCTTGCAAAGAGCATGAAAGACAGGTGAGGGGTAACAAGGGCATCAAAACTGAGCTAAAGGGGATGCCAAAGGCATCAAAGTGGGGCTGGAAGGGCACCAAGGGCCCCAAAGTGGGGCTCAGAGTAGTGTCAACATCATCAAAGAGCTTCTGGGGGTTCAAAGGGTGGGTATCAAAGCAGCTATAGGGCTGGGGGGGTTTACGGGAGGTGCCAAGAGGGGCACCCGGAAAGCGGGGCTAAAGAAGTGCCAATGCACATCCAAGGCTCGGAGTGTGCACAGGGCACCAAATCAGGGCTTGGGAGGGCTTAGGGAATTCCTTGGGCATCGGAACGGGGCTGCTGTGATGCCAAGGGTTCTGGCGATGCCAAGTCCCTCGAAGCGGGTCTCGGGGGGGGTCTCAGGGGAGGCCCGCTCCCAGGCCTGGCTGCAGAGGGTGCCCGCGGAGCTGGGAGGTCGGAGGTTGACCCTCCCCAGCCCTTTACCTGCCGCCGCCGGAGCCAGAGCCAGCAGCGCCAGCAGCGCCCACGCCGCCATCCTGAGGGGACAACGGGCTGCGAGGGCGCCGGGACCGCCGGTAGTTCTCGGGACCCCCCGGTACCGCCCGGTACTCGCCGGTGCCCCCGGTACCCCCGGCCCGCCCCGCAGGCGGGCCCAGCGCGGGGGTGTGGCCTGTGCACGCACCGCCCATGGCGGGGGGGCGGTTGCCAAGCGACGGCGTCCGCACCGCGGCCTGAGGCGCCGGCGCGGCCCGGTGCGGGTCTGACGGGAGAGGCCGAGGGGAAAGGCCGAGAGCGCGGGGCCGAGGGTTGCGGAGCTGCGGGAGGGGAAGCCGGGGCACACCGGGGAAGGGGAAGCCGGGGCACACCGGCAGAGGGGAACCGCGGCCCCCCCGCACCCGCTCGCCCCGCCCAGGCCGGGGCGGTGCGCACGCAGCGAGAGACACGCGCGTGCGCGGCGGGCAGGGAGAGCGTCGCCCCCTAGCGGCGGCTCTGGCCCCCGCAGACGTTGTGGGGGGACGAGTTCGAGTCCCGACGCTGCCCGGTGGCGCCGGGCGCTGTGGGCTGTGGTTAATCTCGGGCTGTGCCGCTGCAAGGAGTCCGGGAGAAGCGACCATGTCCATCGCCTACTCCAACACCAACATGAGGGTGCCCACCGGCTTCCGGAACCTGCTGGAGGGGCTGGTACGGGAAGTGCTGCGGGAGCAGCCCACCAACGTGGTGGCCTTTGCCGCTCAGCACTTCCAAAAGCTGCTGGAGCAGAGAGAGGGTGAGTGGCCTTGCCCAGCACCCACCGTCCCAGTGCCATCCCCTGCCCCACGCTGCATTGCCTGCCCAGCCTGCTCTGCCCATCACCAGGGCGTCAGGCCTGCCCCACATGTCCCTTGCCCAGGGTGTCAGGCCTGCCCCATTTGCCCACCATTTACAGCATCAGGCCTCTCCTCTGTGCCCATCACCCAGGCATCAAACTTGCCCCTTGTGACCATTGCCCATGGCCTTCTGCCTGTCCCAAATGCCCACCACCCATGGCCATCAGGCCTTCCATTTATGCCATCACCCGGGATGTTGTGCCTGTCCCATGTGCCCATCGCCTGTGGAACCAGGTGCCCACTGCATGTGGCATCAAGCCTCCTCCTTCCCCAGCTGGTGGCACTGACCCGGTGGCGTGGGGAGCCATGCTGGAGGACGACCGTCTCACCTGGCCCCCTTCTCAGGTAGGCTGCCCTCCACTCCAGGCCCCTCCAGAGAATCTGAGGTGCCAAAAGCTGCACTGGGTCCCTGCTCCTGTCCCTGCCACCCTTGTGCCACATCATCTAAATTTTCTTCTTTCCTCCGGGACCTAAAGGAGGCCAAGGACACGGAGGGGGAGCGGGCAGCACCAGGGGGAGCAGGTAGCACGCACATCTCTGGATCACCGTGACTCCGCCCCAAAATGCTACAAGAGGAGCCAAAGGGGAGCACGTCCCCATAACCCTGATGAACTGGGACACCTCTCTGGAGATGCAACCGCAGCGCTTGCCCCAAATCCCCCATTTCCCACCATCCAACCCCAAAACTAAAAAAACCCCCTTGGTCCTCCCCTGGCTCCTGCCCTTTTCCTGTGGGTGGGTGCTGCTCTCCCATCCCACCCCTGCGGTGCTGTTTTAATGAGAAACTTTATTAACAAGGTCCCCGCCGTTATTAGCGCCGATCACCTGAGATTTCTCCCCGAAAAATCCTGGGTTTGGGGCTGAGCTGAGCACCAGATGATATTTTTAGCCTCTATATTTAGGCCCCTGCATCCCTGGAGGTTGGAAGAAACTTCATAACATCCCAGCGTGAAGGAATGATGTGACATTGCTCCTCTCCTACCACCCTCCATAAGCTCCTCCATGAGATACCTCCATGGAATTTCGGGGTGCACACAAGGGCCCCCCAGTCCTATTCCTACCTGTGAAATTCATATTTTCCCACACAGAGTGGTTTCAAAATCCCCCCCAAAAAGTGGGGTTTGCATTGAAGCCGGCTGCTCTATTTTTGGAGAGGACTGAACCCCCCCATCCATACTCACCCCATTTTTACCCCCTCTTTCCTGTTTTCCATCGCCATATGTGGTGCTCGCCCACAGCACGGGGCATGACAGCGGCTCCCCCGGGAAAAACAGGAAGGAGGGATGGGGAAAAAAAGCTGGCGGGGACCCCGTGCCGGGGCTGATGCCAACCAGCTACGCCTTGACCCCCCCTCCAGCACCGCCTCGCCGGCTGCTGGCTCCTGCTTCGGCAGCTGGCAACACTGCCCGCCCAGGGCATCATTCCAGCATCCAATTCCCTTCTCTTTTAAGGATTTTTTCCCTTTTCTTAAAGGATTTTTTAGCACCTCGGTGCCACCATCTCAAACCACGACGGCGGGATGTTCTCAGCAGGTCTCGCCAGCTGCACTTCCCGTTCTCCCCTTCCAAAATCTGAGTTGTTTCCTTGGAATCCAAATTTTGGAGGTGCTGGAGCACCTGAAAAAGCATCATCCAGATGAAGGGGTCCAGGGAGGAAAAATGCAGAGCCTGGAACAGGCTCAAAACCCGCCATTAATGATTAGAAATGTTCTGGCATTTCGCGTCCCTCCTCCGCAGCCACAGCCTGCGGGAGACGGCGGCGCTCGGCGGCTGTGCCAGGACCCGGGTGCCACGGATGGAGCAGTTTTTGGGGGCTAATTGAGGGACTAATCCTAATTTTGGGGCTAACGTCTCAGATCCATGACGGATGAATCACCCCAAAAACACTTCCCGCTTAACTCGCCCAAAACACACAGTCTTCTCTCATTGGAGCAGGTTGTGATGGATCTGGAGGGTCTAAAATCCAGGGAAAAGGAGCTCTTCCCATGAAAAATCCCAGCAGAGCTGCCAAGGCTTCTCCTGGAAGCTGGAGCAGGGTTTTCTGGAGCAGAGCTATTCCCATCCCCCCTCTCCCCCAACTCTGGTGTGCTGGTGGGAAGAAGTGACGGTGGAAAAGTGGCTCCAGTGGGAGAGCTGGGTGCCAGAGGCTCACGGGGGAGTTTGAGGGATGCTTGGGAGCATTTCCCAAGGGGCAGTTTGGGTGACTGGCTGGTGCTGGAGCAGGGGTGACCCCCTCAACCTCTAAGTGTGGGTGAAGCAGTTGAGGGAGGTGGCAGTGGTGGGATGTGCCTGGGATGGGGAGCGGGGTGTGTCGGTGTCCTGGGGAGCTGGGGTGTCAGGGAACAAGAGGTGCCACCACCTGCGCCCAGTAGGAGTGGCCTTGGAGAAAGAGATGGAGATGGGATGGGAATGGGAACAAGGATGGTGATATGGCAGGGGACAGGGCCAGGGATGAGGACAGAGAGGGGGACGAAGATGATGGGGTTGAAGCTGGGAATGGGGGCANAAGTGGGATGGGGATCATGACAGGGTTGGTGATAGAGATGGGGACAGGGACAATGGTAGGGATGGAGAAGGTGGTGGAGGTGATAGGGATGAGGTCAGGGGTGGGGGCAGGGCTGGTGGCAGCAGTGGGGACAGTACCTGTCCCAGTGCCAGAAGCAGTGCTGTCAGTGGGGCAGGGATGCTAACGGGGATGATGATGATGATGGTGATGATGGTAGTGGTGGCAAAGAGGAAGGTCAGTGCTACCAGGCCCCCAAGCAGGATGACCCCTGTGAGCAAACTTGGCCAGGGAGAGCCAGTGGGGCCCGACTGTGCAGGTGGGTCGGGGGGTGCTGGTGCCTGCCTTGGGGGGGCCACACTGTGTTTTGGGGGCTGGCTGGAGCAGCTTAGGCACGGAGCCCACGGGCGATTTATGCAGTTGCTTAGCAACTCCCAAACCCGGATTAGAGGCGAGCGAGGCAGGCGATGGGGGGGCTGTGGGCTGCAGCCCCCCGCATTGCCCTGGGGGTCCCTCCTGTTTCCCGGGGTGCCCCAGCCCATCCTGCCGGTCCCAGCACCTCGGCATGGTTCAGGGGCAGCAGTGGGGACTGCAGGGAGCACCAAGGGCTGTGAAAGTGGCTGGGACTGCAGGTCTGGTTGGAGAACACCCCAAATGTGGGGGGGTCAGATGCGCCTGTGAGTGGGGAAGGGACCCCCAGACCCCAGAAGTGCAGCCCACTCCTCTGCTTGGAGCCTGCAGCTGGGCACATCACCCCTGGGGTTCTGTGGGTGCTCAGTGGGATACTGTGTCCCACCATGCCCAATCTTCCTCGCCATCTTCATCCTCGCCCTCCTCATCCTCACGGTTCTTCAGGACCAAGTCCTAAATAGGTCAAAAAGGAATTTTTCCCCCCGTGCAAGTCAACCAGGGGGGCAAAACCTGCCTCCAGCATCACTGTGCGTCATATATCCTCCCCAAAATGAACCCATTGCCCCCATTTGCTATAGCTTTGCCCCCCAAAAAACCCTCCACGCTGAAGGCAAGGCTCATCACATCTTGGCTCACATCCTCTGCATGTGATGTTGTGTTCCACGAAACTCCAAGGCGAGCTGCCGGCTCCTTTAAATGTTAGGAGGGAGTTGGAGGCTGTGAAATAAAA
>VYXD01006950.1:0-58110 GCA_013397195.1 Hylia prasina | reverse complement strand
CGTGTCCGACTGCATCAGTTATAAGAACACAGAACCTATACGCGAAATAGAAATGCAAGCCAGGTTTGAGATAGAAGAAGCCAAGCTACTGTGTGACAGGAAAACAAAGATTAAGCCAGCTGAAGACAAGATTCCTATGGTTGAGCAATGCCCCAGAAGACAAAGGGATACCAAGGGGAAGTGGTCCTGTCAAGGTGGCAGGGAAAAGGAGTTTAGAAATTAGCTTTTAGGGTTTAGAATGTGGCACGGTATGGTAATGTAGTGGTTCTTATAGGCTGTATGTAAATTCTATAGGATTTGCAGTTTGCACGGGTTGGTTACTGTAAATCAGAATATTCAACACGGAAAAAGATAAAATGGACTGTAACAGGGAATTCTCTCTCTTTCAGGCACACTTCGAGCTGTGGCTGGCAGCTTTAAAGCTCTTGCACCCACGACCTATGGAATAAACCGCATGTTTCAAGAGCTGCCCTGGACTCCAGAGTTCTCTCTCAACCCTGTCCCTGATGTTTTTACAGAGTGTGGTGGCCCGTACAAAAGGAACCTGATGTCTATTTTCTAGGTTGAAAGACAGGGAGCTACTCCTATTTTTACACACAGAGCCAGTGTTCCCAGCTGCTGTGTCTGGAGCAGTGTCTAGCTTAGCAGAAAGGGAGTTCACCTGAAAAGGAGCAGAAGTATCTTCTGTGTTTGGCTGCTGGACAGGTGTATGGTTCCTTCAAACATGTTCTGTCCCCCTCAACCACAAACCGGCCAGCTACACATGGAGTTCTCTGCCTTGAGAGCACTGAACAGCCAGCCTCAGCCTGTCCCTATTTTCACTGAGCTGCACTGCCCCATAAGTGTCCTCAGTAAATGGTCAACACGATAGATGTGCAGTGGTGGTGTGAAAGATGTTTTCAACATGCCAGTGAAACAAGAGGAGCTCTCCTTTCAACTCTTCTGCTTCCATGAAAGCCACAGAAAGACACAAATGAACCATGGGCCACGATACAAAGCAATGGGGTTTGTGGAGAGCAGCTTTGCCCCCTGCTCTCAGCATTACAGTCTCTATCTTATGGGCCAGAGCAGCCTTTTGCAGTAGTTCTTTGAGCAGCTGGTGTGAGCCAAGGCACAGACAGCATAGAGCTTTCTGGATGGAGTAGCACACTGCTCCATGTCCTGGCTATGACTGAAGGTGAGGAGCCATCACCTGTGTAGCCTGGATAGATGTTGGACAAATGGAGCAATCAGGAGAGATCCACCTCAGAAAAGAAGAGCTATGGGGCAGCCCCTGCAGGAGTACAGGCTCCAACCAGGAGCTGCTGGGGCAGCTTTGCTCTCTGCATGAAATTGGAAAGGTATGGAAAATCTACCTCACTGGCCCAGTAGATCTGAACAAACCTGATGAAGCCTGGGGAGGCAGGGATGGCATAGTTATGCTTGTACCCCACTGTTTCCATGACTACTGCAAGAGAAGGCAGAGGTGTCTGCTCAGGACCAGCCCCAGGTCCTTCACTGCCTGTCATCTGATCCCTACTGGCCCTTCCTGGTGCAGGGTGGAAACAAGCCATCCATCACCTGGGACAGCTCTCAACAATAAAATGAGCCTCCTGTGGGAAAATCAATGGAATAGGCTTCCTTCATCATGCACTGAAGCAGCATATATGCTGCATGCTTCTTTCTGTGCTGTCACAAGAACTGTTAGAGAGGAAAAGTTTAGATTTTAAACTCCTTGCAGAGTCAGACCAATCCCAGCAGCCTTCCAGCCCTATTAGATGCTTTGATGGGGACTCAGTTCTGTCAAAGCTGTATCTCTAGCAGATACTCTCCTCAGAGAGGGCTGAAGACAAATATGCAGAGATGTTCCAACATCTCTGATTGCATAAAAAACCAATAGTGTTTTGGAAAATGTGAGTTGGATTAGTTAGAAGCTGAATTCTAGGTGTTATTTTCCAAATTCACCTTTTCCCTGAATGCAAACACCCTGTTTAGCTGCTTTAAATGTGAACATTGTGCAAGTTATGGGTGAGGGTTATGTTGGCTTAAGACAGTTTTATCACTTTGTAGCGAACAATTGATTTTTCTATAAATCTTGAAAAATAATCAATTTAATTAAAATACAATATTGTTTCAATACTGTATTAGTATTTTGAACTACAGACCTGAATGGAAGAAGTAATTGCTTCATTGCTACTGATCTCCTAGATCAACTTGTGTAAACTGTAGATTTTGAAAAAAAAGAACGTTCAGCCAAAGCTTTGTGAAGGATTTAGGCTGACATGAGAACTTTTGCAGCTAGGTCTTGCTTGTTCAGAAACGAAAAGAAACCTGTTCTCTCCTGATGTTGATAAGAGCAGTTGAACAGAACAGCATTTACTCTTATCAAGGGCAATGGAACACAACAGCACAGCTTTGGAGAAACAAATAAAGGATGTAAATCGGGGAAACAGAAGTCAAACAGGCAACAAATTGCAAGCAGGATGCCAGCTCAGGTCTACAAGGCTGACAAAACAGAAGTTATGCAAAACAACAATATTGCCCTTACTCAAAAGTGGGAGTTGAGGAACAGCCACCTAAACTGGACACCAGAAGTTGAAGATGGACCCCAAAGAACCATATAAGGACTTCTGATTTTATGTAAAATAAAGCCATAAAGCCAAGGAAGTGGGGATAGCTAATGAATATATAATCAGTGTGCATGATAAAATCCCTGTTCACACAACACTCTTCAAACTGGCAGAAGTATCCCCCAAGTGACCAGTGCACTATAATAAAGAATGCCTGCCATGCTTCTAACACTCAAAACTGTGCTACAAAATTTCTATCCAGCAGATTTCAGTATCAGTGTGAAGTCAGCTGGCCAATCCAGGGCCCCATCAGCCCCATCCACTTGGAGCCTTGGCCCAGAGCCCCTCTGAGGACACTTGGCTTGACTGAATGACTCCAAAAGCATTGAGGCATCCCAGCCCAAACTGCCTGTACAGGCAGAAAGTCATCTGCTTCCCAGCCCTCACCCATGCCCACACGGCGGCTATTGCCACATTGGATGCTCAGCACCTCAGTGTATAGTTCTGCATGTCATTGCCAACAGCACCACTTTTCTTCTGTGGTGGTGTCTTGGGTTATGGAACTGTTATAGACGGCATCTGTTAATTCGTGCAATTATAAAATGTATATGCTATAAAAGTTATGATTGAGTATTGAGATCCTTGGAGGCAAGCAGGAATTGCAACATCCCGTTTGGCTGCCAGGAAACAAGGCTTCATTAACATATGACTGCAAGAACAAGATCTCCAGTAGCAGACAAGAGTCCACAAAGTTACACCTGGCTACAACGAAACTGCATGCCATTAACATAAGAAGGACCATGGCTCTGACAAGAGATGGCCCATTCTCACTACACCTGGGCAAATACATCCCAAAACCAGGTTCCTGTAAATCCAATCAGAAATCTGTTCACTTCCCCAAAACAGCTTTGTCCAGGAAGACGCAAAGGACAAAGAACCACAATCAAGATAGCCCAGATCGTTGGGAACTCATCACTATTCATCCGTCCAACAGGAAGAGTTTTTGTCCATCCCAGAGTAAAGAAAAGAAACCAACATGAATATGTTTNGACATGACACATTTACATCATCCCATTGTGAGATGCTCCACCCAGTGGTGGGGGGTCCAGGGCCCTACCTAGATAAAAACTGAGACTCAGAACACCAGGCATTCCTGTTTTCCACTGAATTCCAGAGGAAGACTGGACTCATCTCACCATCCCTGGACCCTTCTTCAACAGGATCATCTCTACTCCAACCACATCTGTTTTCTCCAGGAGGACTGCTTCCAAACACCCTGACCAACAGGGTGTCAGGTTATGTCCCTGACTCTGTCAGGATTTTCTGGGCTTTTTGTTTGTTTGTTGTTTACTTGTCTTTTTGTACTATTACATTTGTATTTTTAAACTTTTCCTAGTAAAAGAACTGTTATTCCTATTCCCAAATCTTTCCCTGAAAGCCCTTAATTGCAAAATTATAATAATTTGGAGGGAGGGGGGTTTACAGTCTCCATTCTAAGGAAAATCCAGCTTTCCCTGGCAGATACCTGTCTTCTAAACCAAGACAGGTGGCCAACAGCTGGCCTGAAGGCCTCACAATTATAATTAATGCCTTTTTGTAACTGAAAGGTAACTAATTATATAAGTACCTTGATTATATAACTTGTCCAGTATGGACTGTTGGAGAGCAGGTCTAGGCTGTTGGGGATGTGAGCAGCCATTGGCTGGTTGGCCAGGTGGCAACTGGTTGGGCCAATAGATATTGACCACACAGACCTTCAGATCTATATAAGGAGAAGAGGACTCAATAAAAGTTGGCTGTTGTGCATGAACCTGATGTGTCTTGTAGCTTGTCTGACTCCCAGACTATGTCATTCTTTGGTGTCTTCTTGGAGAAAAATAGAAACTAGCACTTTCTGGGAGAACTGCAAAAAAAAAAGACAGGTCAGTCAAAAACACATGGGGAGGTGGTGGTGTTAGGGCAAATGCTGCCTTTTGTAGGGTCCCGGACTGCTGTTATGCAGCATGGGCACAGATGAAATTCCNTGGTTGGCCAGGTGGCAACTGGTTGGGCCAATAGATATTGACCACACAGACCTTCAGATCTATATAAGGAGAAGAGGNATTCAGTGCAGGAGACGTTGGTGCAGCTGCAGTGACAGCTGCAAATTGAGCTTGAACAGCTGACCCTGTGCATAACAAACGGCACTGCACCTGTGGCCCAGCCAGGTGCTCAGACACTGCAAGAGCTGAGGGCTAGGGAGAAAGAGCTGAGACTTTTATGAGCTTGGACTGTGAGGGGATAGAAGCCCAGGACTCTTTTGTTGGGGCTGCTCCTTGGAGGCACCAGCTCAAGCTGTTTCTGTGCTACTGTGTCAGGAATAAAGGGCTTTATGGAACACGACATCTGAGACTCCCATGGGAAACCTGGGGTCGAACTGGTGAGGAAAGCTGGTCTGCCTGTGAGAGTGGGGCATGCAGGGAGTCAAGCAGGTCACTCCTAGGCTCACTGGAGCTGCTGCTGCAAAGGGGCTTCAGTCACAGCAGTTAAAGTCACTGGTGGTGGAAGAGTGACTGTCAGAGAGTCTTGGGAACGGTCAGACTGGAAAGTTTCCTTAACACCCAACTGCCACATTCACACACTTTTTGAACACTTCCAGGAGTGGTGACTCCAGCACTGCCCTGGGCAGCCCGTTCCCACCCTTTTAGTGAAGAATTTTTCCTTGATATCCAATCTAATCCTCTCTTGGTAGAAACTTGAGGCCATTTCTTCTTATCCTGTCAGTTGTTGCTGGAGATAAAGAGTCTGGCTCCACCCTCCTGTCAGGGAGTTGCAGAGTCTCACCTGCGCCTCCTTTTCTTCAGGGCTGAAGAGCCCGCCAGTTCTCTCAGCCACTCCTCAGGATCTTGTGCTGCAAACACTTTTTCAGCTGTGTTGCCCTTCTCTGGATACGTTCCAGCACCTAATCCATGTGGACAGCAAGGACTGTGGGGACCAGCCACACCAGAGAGCCTAAAAGCAGCTTCCTGGGTGGGAGAGCCAGTGCAATGATTTACAGTCTTGTGGCAGGAAATTCCCCTCTTTCTATCTCTATTCAACAGCTCATCTAGTTTACATATTCCCTAAAAATGTAAGCAGAAGTATTGATGCTTCTGCTTATAGGGCCTGCACAAGTCCACACTTACCCCTCTTCCTTTCTCTCTAGATCTTGGTAGCCCAGGCAAGCTCAAAGGTATTATGAAGAGCTGGAATTATGCTTGGTCTTGTACAAGAAGGGGCAGACAGTACTTGGCATGTTACTTTTTAATGTCTTCTTTATGAAAAAGTATCTATATGAAACAAAAGTTAAAAATATGTAATTAAAAATTTACTGTTCAATTAGAATAAGGTTGGTGGGGTATAATACACATTGTAGGGGTCTGTCTGAGGGACAAGCTACTTACAAGCCAAGGTCCATCCAGAGCCAAGCTGAGAAAGCACAGCTGGAGACAGGCACCTTCCTGTGAGGCAAGGAGGAGGGCACTGGGCTGAGCGGGAATGGGACTTCCTGAGAGTGAGGACTTTTGGGAAGTACTTCTCAAGTCCATGGTGCAGTAAGAGCTTAGTGGCCCTGACCAGCCTGAGGCCTGCACCCACCTGCATGATGTATTCAGTGCTCTTTCTTTTCTAATTGTAGAATCATTACATTTGGAAAATCCCTCTTAGGCCATCATTAACCCAGCACCACTGCATTCACTAAACCATGTCCACAAGTGCCACATCCACATGCCTTTTAAACTCCTCTAATGGCAGTGACTCCACTACTGCCCTGGACAGCAGGTTCCAATGTCTGACCACTCATTCAATGAAGAAATTTTCCCCAGTATCCAATCTGAACTTCTCATGGAACAACTTGAAGCCATTTCTTCTCATCCTGTCACTTGTTCCCTGGGAGAAGAGTCTGACTCCCACCTCAGTCTACTGGGAACACGCTTAGGAGTGATTTACCTACACACACCTCAGTTCTATCTCGCCAACTCCATAGCCATTCAGCCTTTAATTATTGAAGACCCGAGGTAAAGGCATTTCGTAGGACCACAGGGTGGCACCAGAAACCTGGGCAGGGGTTAGGTTTGGGCAATATCTCGATCCTAAGTGTTTAGGGAAGGCTCTACCGAGGGTAAGGCAAGAGGCCCTGAGGATGCCACACTACTCAGGGAAGCGAGTGTTTCCACTTGGAGGACGTTCCTAGAAGGGGGCGAAGGTCACCCAATCGAACCGCCAACACGGCTCCGCCCGCGGTGCCCTCACGGCCGGGGCGGGGCCCGGCGAGCGCCCTCAAGAAGGCGGCGCCCTCTGGCGGCGGGAGGGGGAGGCTGCGGGAGGCACCGCCCGAGGACGGCGGGGGGCGGCGCCATATTGTTTGTAGTCCCGACCCCGCGCAGAGGCGGCCCCCGCGCAGGCGCAGAGCGCTCCATGCCGCGGGCGGAGTGCGGAGGTGCCGCGGTCCAGGTGAGCCTCGTGAGCCTCGGGCCGGCCCCGCCGGGACCCCTNGCCAGAGTAAATGGCAGCCGCGCCCGCGGGCGCCCGTTTGTCCCGCCGCGCCTCGGCGAGGATGATTTCGCCGCCACCGTCCCCCGCCGAGACGCGCCGCTGAGGGGGGGGCTCAGCGCAGCCCCGCTCTGCTGTGAGGCGCGGGCCGAGAGACGCACTCCCGCCGCTGGGTGTGGGAAATGATCCTCGTCGCACCGGGCTGAGCTGGGAATGGGGGAAATGCCTCGGAAGTGCCCGAGGTTATTGCGGAGATGGTTTTTTCATGTAAATAACGGGAGTGCGTCGGGCGTTCTGCTTTCTCATTTATAGTTTTTCTTTCTGGTATTCAGATCTCAGAATTCTCGTTTGTATTATTTACTTCAGACAACGCAAACTGGGTGTTTATCTTTTTAATTCGGCGCAGCCTTGTCGGAATATGAATGGGAAGGGAAAAGCTTCTAAAGATTTTCATTGACTTGAAACATCATGTTTCTTTTTTCTGTTTAATAAATACTTTGTATTTAGTGTAAGTCACAAGGAGTAATTCCAAACATTGTCGCGAAATTAGAGGCTTCTGCTATCTTAAAGAGCATCATTATAAACGGCCGTACAGAAGACGGGGTATTACAAAAACAAGTGAGGCTGTGAGCCCTCACCGGGCTGCCTGGAGGCTGACGGGCTCGTGACACTGTCTCGAGGTGTTGCATGGCTGATGGAGATCCTGGAGTCTGTACCTGCCTTGGTGCGTGATGAGTCTGAGGAGGTTGGAGCTGGTGTGTGATCAGGTCATGAGAAAGTACAGTCACAGCATGAATTGCTGTGAGGTTGTGACTTGGTCACATGTGTGTTTGCTTCAGAGAACAGGAACTGTCTGGTAAAGGTCAGGGGGTTGTGTCTGGGAATTCCAAAATATTTTTTGTTCTTGAATACTGAGGTGATGAGAAGATGGGGGTTACAAGTGGAGAAGAATGGAAGACGAGCATCCAAGGCCAGGTTGGACAGGACTTTGAAGCAGCCTGGTCTAGTGGAAGGTGTCCCTGCCCATGGCAGGGGGTTGGAATTGGGGGAGCTTTAAGGTCCCTCCCAACCCAGGCCATTCTGTTAAGAAACTGCTTCTGCTACGTGTATCAAGCATGCTTGTGAGTCTCCCGTGTTGAGAGGATTTGGAGGCTCATTGCTTTAGCTTCTGCTTGGACTTGTCTGTAGAAAAAACAGTCTTCTAAATGGTGGAGCCTGGCAGACCGGGTTTAGCAACAGCATATCAGTCTGTGGGAAAAAGTAGAAAGGTGATGTAAAGTCAGGGACCTCAATTTAAAATTAGCATGAACGTTTTCTAGCACAATAATTTCCTTGGCCTAGGCGAGCAGGGCTTACCAGCTGTCTCTCTCACTTAGTGAACTGGGGTGGAGTCCCGAAGAAGCAAGGTGATCAGTAGGATTCATCTGGATTATTGGCCACTGGACTAGGGGTTGTTGAGAAGGGCTCAAGATGGGCAATGACTGTTGCAATTTCAATTATTTGTTTGGGATTTTGAACCTTATGTGTCATACAAAGCACCATGTCTTAGGGCAGCAGCTTCATGTGCCTTATATTTGCTTTGTGTCATGATATTTGCAAAGGTAGAAGCTGGAAATGTTCCACAATGGAAATTAAACATTATACAGTTAAAATTATACAACTGCTGGAAGCAGCATTATTGAAACATGTAACCATGTTCCTACCTATTCATTCTGTATCTGAGGTTAAAAATTGGTTGAAATGAGTAAATGTGTTTGATTTGGATTTTTCTAATTTCAGATCACCTTCAGAAACCCTCCAGTGCTCCCATTTGCAGCTCTTATTTCACACTGGTCATACACAGTCCTCAGTGTTTTTCATTGGAAAGTGTAAGTGTAGCGGTACCTTTAGATTTCAGAGGCTTTATTATGTACAACGTGTATTTTGGTTCCTTGAAGATACACTAGAAAATATTTTAAAGCTACTTATTTTTTAAACATTCCTCTCTTGTGTGCTCAAGGTAAGCATTACAGCAAAGTAGTAATATATATGTATTTCAGTAAGAAGCAGAAAAATTTAAAAATTTATTATCATAGTACAGTTTAAAGACAAAAATTAAAACAAAAGAGAAACCAGTTCAGCTTTAAATTTTTGAGGGGGTGGTTTTTTATGTGTAAGAAGATATTAGGGATTTTAATTTTTAATTACTTTATTGCCATTCTCACAAACAGTAGCTTTGTTTCTTGCTGGAAAAATGGTGAAGCCAAACCCTCAGTTCTGTTTTCATAGGCAGTGCTAACACCATGACCCTCCCTGAGCAGAGCTTATCTTGTGCTCATTGTGTCAGCTGTGTCTTGGATATAAGTAAATATGTCTGTACTGCTTAAGCCCATGTTGGGCACTGTGCCGGGCTGGCTCAGGCTATTTGAGCCTGTGAATATTGTGGCCTGGTTTAACCTGTGATGGTTCCAGGAGCAGAGGAGCAGTTTGGTTGTTTCCTTGAGTAATGTTGAAGACAGTATTTCTGGTAAGTGCCTCAGTGTGCTCCTCAGTGGTTTCATGTTTATGTGAATGTGGTTTGGGAGGAATAATAAAGTCCTGTATTGGTTTTTCCCTAGGAATTCTCATTGTTCTGGTCAGTCAGGTCAGTTATTAAGCAGAGCAGTTGTGATTTTGTCCTGCTGTGGAAAAGGGTGGATGACTGCCTACTATAGTGCAAAGCAGAGCTGATGAGACACTTCAATAACCTCACTTGGTTTTCAGTTCTGTTCTTGCAAATTCTGAATTCTGAATTGAGTTTTCTGGATTTTGAATGATCTTATTGATCCAGACTTGGGTGCATTTCTGTGTTTACAATGGGCTTAGTTCTCCAAAGGGTTTTTCCTTATTTTACGTAATATCAAAACAGGAGAGGTTCTAAATGTAATGTTTAATTTTAAAGTAACCTTTAATGTTTGGTCGTGTATAAACTAGACNCCCCCCCCCCCCCCCCCCCCCAAGACCTCGAATTGTGGCTTTTACTTGTGTGTTTGAACAGAGGAGATAGACAGTCAGCTGCTTCCTTTTCACCTGTTTGAGTAATGAAGCTGTGTGTTACATCTTAAACTGATCTTAAGACTGGCTGCCATGCAAAAGGGCTGGTCATATTCTTGCTCTCTCTTGTACCACCTTCAGCATTTGTTGGAGGTTTTCCTGATCCAGTTCAGTTTGCTGAATAATCAGAATACTAATCCAGGTCCTCTGCGTCCTCATCTCCCCAGAAGATTAGCTTTTGCCAGGTAAGTAAGCTGAGTGAGTTCAAAAAAAGTCTGAGGACTACCAGAGATGTAGTTCTTTTCTAACAGTGACCAAAAAGAGAAGAGCATAAGGTCAGGATGTATAATATAAACATTTGCCTGATGGCCTTCTTGTCATTTGTAGGATGTCAAGAGGTACATGTTGTTTACAGTTATTTTGTTCATGATGAATACATTTTTCTTCTGCAAACTAGCCCGTGTCTCCTATCCTTAAGTGTAAGGCACTGCCACATCCCAGGGGAGATTTTTCAGAGCGCAGAATCACCTTGTAGGTGCTACCTCTGTTTGTTTTGTTTTGAACTTGACAGCTCTTGGCTTAATTTGCTATCTCTTAGCTATTTTATTTGGACACAACGAAGAACTGATCTCAATTTACCTTCTCCATTCAGTTCTTGATTTTACAGGTTTCTGTTGTATGTCACTGCAGCAGTCTGTTTCCAGGCAGAAGAACCCTAGCCTGATTGAGCCTAGTCCTCATTTGTATTTTCAAACGTTGTTTCCTTTTAAAAAATACTTTGCTTTCCATTATGTTCTCTTGAAAGGAAGGAGCAGGCACTGCATCCAGGATTTAAGATGCAGCCATTCTATATTTTTATATGGTGGTTTTTTTAGTAATCATTTTCTAACATTATTTTTTCATGTGTTGAATGACTTTGAACTGATGATTTAATCAATTGGTTGTGACTCCACCAAGATTTTCTGAATGTTAATGATCAGTTTGGAGCACATCACTCGATATGTGAAATAAGGACCATTTATCTTCAGGTTGCAACTTTATTTGTGCTGAATTTAATCTGTTGTTTTATTTCTCCATTATTACTCTCAGAAGATTTTTCTACAGATCTTCAGCCAGCCTTTCTCTTTGCTCTCAGAACAGCTTGTATCTTCAGGAGACTTTCACTCTGCTCCTTGCCCCTTTTCCGGACTTTACGAATACAGTGTATAGTACAGTGCTGCAAAAGGCTCCTTGCAGTCTCTCTCCCTGGAAAAATTGACCAGTTATGCCCACCCTCTATGGTCTGCTTTCAGCTGCATGTTAGTCCAGGTGGGGGGTTTCCCACTCAGGGTTTTCTGAAGTTCTCTGGATCTTTACTGTGCAGCAGTAAAGATCCAGTTCTGTCTGCCGTGAATGGTGCACTGGGAGAGGCTCTGTGTGTCCTGTGCCACTCTGGCACTCCTGCTGCCCCACAGTGAGCCCAGTCTGCAAGCAGCTCGGACTGGAAATGAGCCCAACAAATTACATATTAGCACTGATTTAGTGGTGTTGTACTGGCAGTATGCAAATGTGGGGGGTTAATTAGAATCAGTCAGGTATGTCTGTGCTTGCTGCTGCTGATTGAAACTGTGACCTTAGGGCCTGAATTGTAGTCTAGACTGAGGCCATGTGTCAGTGCATGCACTTCCTATTTCAAATGGTCCCATTTGATGCTGTAGTTAGATTAGCATGGCTTGGTATGAATCACACCTAGGTACTAATTCAGCCGATTTTGTGACTGCATCTTGGATGGTTTCCCTGTGCTGAGGCAGGTAAACAGTCTGACCCTGGGTTAACATCTGGAGTTCCTTAAACAAAGACAGTGATTAAGGAGGGGGTTTAGTGCATTTATGTAAATTAATAAGGATCTAGTAATACTTTTTATCCTATATATGGACTGTATTCTAATTTATTTATAAGCATCATAAATACTTTAAAAGTATAACTGGAAATTCACAAATTTTGCTACTGATACCTTTATAGTGTTTTGTAAATTCTAGAATTATTTGAGATCTGTGTACATTTAGGTTTTCTAAATACAAAGGATATGGATATTTACTGAAATTTTTGTTCACTAAATTGATTTTTCAGATCTATTATTGAAAATTTGCTTGGGTTCTCCAGTACTGTTGCCACACATAGTAGTTTTCTGCTGAGGATTTTTTTGGACTGTCTTTGTGTGGAAACTGAAGTTAGGTGCTTATGTTTTTATCAGTTTCTTTTGACTGTGGTAGTTTAGAAATTTATTACTTAGCCAAGAAAATCTGGCTGTGGGGGCATGGGTTCAGATTGTGAAGGGTATTTCTACCTCTGCATAGGCAGAAAGAAAAACATGATTTGTGTAAGTGTGTAGTTTTGTGACTTGGATTGGAAAAGGAGGCCTTGTGCCCAGGTGGTAGAATATGTGACTCGGGGAGTGGTTTAAGTCTGCTTTTCTGTGCTGTCGGCTCGTGCTGCGTGGCTTGTCTCTGCCTTGGTGGAGAACTAATATGACAGTGGTGGGAGTCTTGGGCAAGGACAGGCTGCTCATCTGACAAAGAAGTGTTTTTAATCATTGTGTAAGAACTCTACATTTGCTGTTTTGCTTATATAGTTCATTCTGATACAGTTTTCCAGAAAGAAATGTCCCTTATTATAAATTAAACTTTTTTTCCTTTAGCTTGGATGAAAATGTTATCAAATACATATCATATGGCCCTCAGGAAAGCCAGGGAAGATTTTTTTTCTCATTTTACGATGCAGTTGGGCTTTATCCATCGGCTGACCTAAAGAAAGGCACGGAGCTTGGTGAAAATCTTCACGTGGATTAGCTCAGCCACAGAATATGTTTTCCTGACATTTTTCAAGTGGTTAGTTGGAAATATTCATTATTGGGGGAAAAAAAAACAACTTACTTCTAGCAGTAGGTGGATGGAACACTCAGTTGGTATTCCTGCCAATTCATGTTTATTAAATAGTCTGTGAGGTCACCTGTCAATGAGTGGCCTCTGCTCCATCCACACACAGATGAGCCTGGTCACACTGCTGTGAGGTTGCAGTACCTGTGGGGGTCCAGGAGTACTTTGGAGTTGAGAGCAGAACTGGGACTGCAGGGCTACTGGTTCACAGTGAGGACATTGCTTTAAGTGCAGAGATATTATTCAACATTTTAAACTGTGCAATGCTTATATAATGCAACCACTGTAGCTGCTGCTCTGGTGTTGTAAGAAACATAAGGAAAGAGTTGTTGATTAGAAGATTGTCTGTCAGGTTGTCTCCTTGGTGAATCCTTGGCTTGCCTGTGTTAGCCTGTAGTGCTGGGCTGTAGCTGTGGGTTGTCTCCATGGCTGCAATGTGATTTGGTAATGTCAGGCACCACGGTCATTCATGCTGCTGTGCTATAAAACTGAATTACTGTAACTGAAGAGTTGGTATGATCTAGGGCTCTCAACTGACATTTTTCAGTTACTGACCTGTCATTGTCAAGATTTCAGCAGAAACGTCTAAGTTCCAAAAGGGCCAGACTTTTCCAGCAGGGTGAATCCAAAAACACAGAGGGGGCTATAGCTTTGTTTGTACAAAAGAGCTAACGAAGTAGTTTGGGTGATCTCTGCTTAAGTGTAATTTTGTTTTTTCCCGGTCCCATGCTGAAGAAAACGCAAGGCCTCCACTACAGAGAGGAGGAGCAAAATGGGCTGTGTGCTGTAGAGATTCAGGTGTACCCCAGCCGGGGAACACTGCCACATGGAGTGTCTTGCCATAAGAAAGTAACGGTTTAAAATATTTTTCTGGCCCCACTGAACAGAACCATTGCACAGGTATTCAATACCTTTTGGACACTTAATTTCTGTATTTGTTCTAAATGAACTTGGAGCTCATGGCTATCCTGCCCCTGGACTGTGGGGCTGACCACATGAGGGTCAGGATTTGCCTGTGATTTCAAGGGATCACAAAGTTCTTCTCAGCTTCTACTAAATACCTCAAACAACTCAAAATCTGTACTGCTGCCAGCCAAGCTTCAGGAAGCACCTCCACACATGTGAGCTCTCTTGCTCTCCAAAAGGTTTTTTCTGCGATCGGCAGCAGTTCAAATCTTAGAAAATAGAAACCATGAGCATTCTTCTGTTTCCAACATGTGAAAGAGTTATTGATGTCGAATTGCAAAGTGTGATGCTCCAGTTGGAGAACCTTTTTAAAAAACTTCAAGCCTTGATTTTTGTTGTTGTGGTATTTGAATATATGCTTGTCTGCATGTGGTCAGAGGATCTGTGACCAGGGAAGTCTTTTATGACAGTAATTGCTGACTGATTTCTTTATGGCTGTGCTCCAAGTAAGGAGCCATCTCGCATCTGTGATGGTTACTCAGAGGTGTTGCTTGCCTTGGAAGTGGTTGATTGTACTGCAGCACTCCCTGTCATTCAGCCATTGTTCCAGTTCCTACCCCAGACCTGCAAGGAAGTTAAAAATTTAAAAACCTTTGCTGATCTGATCTCCTTGGGGACTGTCTTGGTTCTTCTGAACTTCTCTGGTGCCATGCTGGGAAGCATAGAGATGGAGGTGCAGGGATAAGAAATGCCATCATCTTTGCTGACACCCCCACCCGCCTCCATCTTACTTTCTGATGTATCTATACTTTGAGTGGTACATGAAAGATTTTTTTTCTGATTTAGTATTTTAAAGGTTGCACTGAATGATCTTAGAGGTCGTTTAGAATCTTGATGTCATGCCACTTTTCTGGTCCCTCTCTGGCCGGAGAGGGTCATACCATAGCAGGATCAGAGACTTATATCTTAACAAATGTTTCTTTTGCTGGTTCTGTTTTGTTTGTTTGGTTTCCTGTTGATGTTGAGTATGTCTTCATTAATTTTTTGTAAATGTGTAGGAATGTTAGCAACCATTTCCAAATTTTAGGTAGCCTGAGAGTCCTCTATCCAGGTATTTAAGCAGTTCTTGAAATCTGGGAAACAACAGTGTCAACACCAGGACTGCCTGGTTACATGTACTCCAGAAGCTTCACAAGGATAATGAACCCATGAAGTCCTTTGGAGAGCGATTGAGCTTACACTGCGAGAAATTGCTTTTGTTGTGACATTTGGTAGTAATTGCCTAAATGAAGTGTTTTCAAGGGGAATTCTAGGCCACTGTAATTGTATTTATGTTGCACTCACACCAGTATAAAAATGTCTTTAAAATGATTTGCAGATTTTACCAGTTGGTTTCTCGGGAGGGGGTCCTGTGCCTGTTCCACGTGACTGCGTTCCATTCCTGGCAGTGTTTTTAGGTGTTGGAAAATGATATTTCCTTACTGAAGGAAAAAATGTTTTCCTTGGCAGTGCAGTGACTTCTAAAAATGTCTAAGAAGTCTGTCATTCTGCCTTTTTTTTTTTTTTAATTAACTGTGTTATCCTGAAGGGAGCAGGATTTCTGTAGGAATTTCAGCATTGGCAGTGAAGAGCAGATGGGAAGATGCAGTGCTGTGAGGCAGAGCAGAAGCAGCTTTTGGGAAGGGACAGTGAGCTGAGTGCTTGTGTCACTTGGGGCTGAGCTTCAGGAAGTGTCCTTAAGAGATCTGGGAAAAAAAACTTTTTTCCTTGTTTAAATAATGTTTTGTTGAGGTTGCGAAACAAGCCCAAGACAGTCTTCAAATGCCAGCTTTGGAAGTCATGTTGCATAGGATTTCTCAGACAGATGGAGGAGACGTTCACTGAGCATTATATTATCTTTTTTGGTCAGTAGTAGAAGACTAATATAGAAGAGTAAGGCAGGTTTTTCCCTGGGCCTTAAGAAAGATAACTGCTTTTTCCCCCTTGACTTCATTTCAGTTTTCTTTAATAAAGACAGGAGTTTCTTAACAATAAAAGCAATTAAACGTGGGCCTGATGTTTCTGAGTCTGTGAGGTTTTCATGCCTGTCAGCGGCTGATTTTCTTCCCAAGGGGAGAATTCTTGAGAGAATTTTCTTTCTAGGACAGTTCCTGTAAATACCTATTTCCTTTTCATAACATTTTCTAAATTCTCATAATTTCATCTCTCTCCATTGGTGTAACGGCTAGCATTGCTGCCTTACAACCTGTCAACCTGGGTTCAATTCCCTGGTCTACAAAGTAAGTAAAAGAAACAACACCTGGGAGAAAAGTTTTTTATGAGAACTTAGCAAATGTTATGAAAAGGAAATAGGTATTTACAGGAACTGTCCTAGAAAGAAAATTCTCTCAAGAATTCTCCCCTTGGGAAGAAAATCAGCCGCTGACAGGCATGAAAACCTCACAGACTCAGAAACATCAGGCCCACAATTTAATAGCCAGAAAAGCCTGTGCTCTCTTTAAAAAAGTTAAGAAATAAGAAATAGAATAAAGTCCATTTTATGGTATAGTAAACTGTCACAGCTCAGCTGGCCTGTAGCTGGACAAATAAATCTGGACATAACAGAAAATCCAGCTCAGGTTGATGCAGCCAGTTTTGCCTGCAAGAGCAGAGGAGACAAACAAAAGCAAACAGAGCCTGACCAGAAGCGGAAAGCTGAAAAACCAAAAGGTGAACGAAACCTGACTAGAAGCAGAAAACCTGAAAAACCAAGAGGCAAGCAAAGCCTTCTGCGGTAAAAAAACACATCCAGATTGCTTTGCCCTGAAAATGGAAGAAAAACCCCACTGAAGACATGGGTGGATGGATCTTGGTGGAACACGCAGTTATGAAGGTATGAACTCGTTTATTACTTCAAGGGGGGGCAAAGCACGAGCAACAGGCTTTAGAAGCCACTATGGATGCTGTAAATGTTGTAAAGCCGTAGAAGCTTGTTTCAAACTTCCTAGGGTGATTAGAAACCGAGCAGAACACAGGGACAGCAGTGGAAATGCCGTGAGCACAACCTGCCAAAGAATCTCGAGATGGTGGTTTCTACGTGGCACGGGAGCTGTCTGATCAAGATGGTGGAGCCCACGTACCAGGAGTGCAGCCCGCTGAAACATTCCAAAATGGCAAAGCGTGGGAGGCAGCTTGTGGGACAGAAGATGCCACACTGGGCATGTGGGGGCAGGGGCCGAAATTGCCTCTGCACTGGCATCTGGGACTCCCTCCATTGCACGCCACCAGATCCCGGAAGCATCACAGTGCCAGAAGTCAGAAGGGAAACAGGCAGCCCCACTGCTGGAGCCCTCCCAGTGCTGTGCGTGTCCGTGCCATGCGTAGAGCCCCCAGCACCTGAACCACGGAATGCTGCGTACCACTGCATTCACAGTCGGGACTCAAAAAGCTTGAGAAACACCACAGCAGCCGTCACTGCTGTCAGTGCCTGAGAGGCTGGGAAACCTGGCTGGCGTGAGCTGTGCCCAAGACCGTGAGACATTGCATCATGCTGGCTGTGAGTGGCCCCAGACACCAGAAAAGTGGAGAGGGGCCACCCTCCGCCACCAACAAACCACATTGCCTAGCAACAGCCACAGCAGCCGTGTCAACCTCTTCTAGGCCCTCAGCAAAGAGCCATAAGTCTGCCAGGAGTAGGGGAGGAGAACCAAAGATGGCCCCTGGTCCCCCCATCCATGTAGTCCTAGAGGGGACCCAAACGGTATCACAAAACAACTTGTGCTGCCCTGCACAATGCAATATTGGCTGGAGCTGAGTGGTGGTGAGCAGTGGAGCCAGGCAGTGGTCCAGTTGTGTCGGGTGGAGGAATTCCCCCAAGCAGCAAACCCCCAGCGGGTGACAGAATGGCCCAGCCCCAGCGGCAGGCATATCACCAATGGAACCATGGCAGGTGTTGGAGGCGTGGCCATGCCAAGGTGTTGTATGGCGCCAGGCCGCCACGTGGCCACGCGGAGCTCTTGTGCCAGGTCGGAGCCCACCGCCACGATGGGTGGGCCTCCCACCACTGTACTGCAGTGTCACATGACCCTCAGGACAACCCCTCCACCTACTGCACCTGTTACAGTGTGCCTGCACAGTTACCCAAGCCTCCAATGCTGGGACTGCGTGTGCCCTTTGTTGCCACGGAAACCCTCAGACTGCCTCTACCTGAAGCCAGTTGGCTTGTTTGCGAAGCCATGCCTATGATCCCACCTCTGTTGGCCACGGCCACCTGATGCTGCAATTTGTGGGTGGGTCCCGAGGATGCGTCACTATGTGTGCCTGAATGTATAGCCAGTGTCTCACCTGGAAATGCACCGGAACTAGGAAATCCCAGAGCCACAGCACTGGATCCCACTCCTGCTCCCACCGCTGCGACAACCCTATTGAGCCAGCAGCCAAGGCTTGAACAGCCCCAAAGACCCACATCGCTGGTGAATACACGAGACCCCCACAGAGAGCATGAGTCACCACCCTAGTGCCAACCTGGGAGAGGAAACCCTCTCAACCCTGCCAGCACCAGCACCATCCCCGCTCCTACTGGATACCACTGCAGCACATGTTAATTTAAGATTATGAGCTCTAATAGAAATTGGAAATGTCTATTTCAATCCATAGAAATTGGAAATGGCTATTTCAATCCACAGGTACTCAAGCTTGAAACAAAACCCCAAAGAGTTATATGCACAAAAACTTTTTTATATATGTGCACAAAAGCTTTGAAGTATCATAAACTGGGTAAAACCCTGTATAAAACCACTCCACAATTACCAGCCCTATTCAATATTAGCAGAGGTAACCCTGAATCTCTTCCCGAGAAAATTAATTCCAAAGGTGAAAACTGTTATAGAAACAGTCGAGCGAGCCATAATAGACAAGTTTACCAGGTATGTCCTAAAGTTTGTATTACAGTGTTTATTTTCATTATTAATTCATACCCTACAGGAATTATTGGTTAATGGGACACAGAGTAGTTTAACCCACATCATGCCTTGAGATGGATCTTTCTGCCCCACTGACCAAAAAGGACGACATCTACTTTTTGTAGATTATTACACAGATAATTATTGAATGCCATCTGAAGTGTGTGCAGTTAAATGTTAGAGATCCCTCAAAAATTGTTACACCACTGCAACAAAAATTTTTTGAATGGTGCTTTGAAAATAGCATACCAGTACGAATTGCTTTACATAACTATACAGAGCAAGTTACCTATCACTTACCCAGCCACAAATCTTTACGATTAAGCAAGACCACTGTGTTATCCCTGAGACCACTGAGCAAGTCATGCCAAAAGCCACCATCCTTGGGAGGTCCCAAGCAGCCACTTGCAGTATTCTATGCACAGAAATAACCTCTAGAAATTCTGATGTTTAATTCTGCTAACTCATTTTAACATTTACCCAGTTTAAATAAGCTATGGTTTTAAAAAGAGCCACCTCGATGTCTAGCACAAACAGGGATTCAGCCATAAGATATTATTTGATGTTACTTGTATGTATTTCTTTGATTATTTGTAAGTTGTTTATGTCGGGGAACTTTTTCAGTAAATATTAATAAAGGTTTGTTTTTAACATATGTTAGGGGGAAACCTTCCCAACCAAGTCCCTGGCCCTGATCCAGCTCTGGACCTGACTGGTAAGGGAAGTATGCCATAAATCCCATGTATTTTTATCCTAAAATGATGAAATCAAGTCACTTTGATTGGTAAATTTGGCCTTATAAAAACAGAACCCTCTTTTTGAGGTAAACTTAGAAGCCCTGTTCCAGAAAAGGCTATCTAAGGCCAGCTGTGACAGACCCTGGGTGAAGGTAAGCATTTAAATAGTTGTAAGTAATCTTGTTTAGTTGTGCTTATTGTTTTATTGGATGTATTGTCTTACTGTTCGTAATAAGATAAGTGCATGTTTTCTGAATTTAACAGGTTAAACTGTGTTCATGTTTATAGTTGTTAAGGCTGAAAACAGGTGGGTTCTCATAACCTATTCAGCTGCCACAGCAAACAAAATTTATTTGCCTTCATGTAAACACATCTAATTAGTACCATACAGTGAAGTGACAAATATGCACAGTGATTAACTAGTGCTCGCCAGGTCAAGGCCTGCATGAACATTGAAACCTTTTAAACAACTCTGTCTAACCCATCATTCACTGATGTTTGTAATAATTTGCTCATATTTACAGAAATCCTTAAAAAAATAATTGTGCCCCAGCCTTACAGCTGGCATTCATCCTAAGGATAAAGTTAAAGCTTCTTAAAGAATTAACCAAGATACCATAATCCACTGAAATTTTATCAATGAGACTGATTAACGACATTTTACTCCATATTAATCTTGGCACCACAGCCAGATATGCGTACCCAAGCAGAGGCCTCACAGTTTTTTCCACCAAGGTGTTTGAGCTTTACAATGACAATTCAAACACAGAGGCTCATAATATAGTTAACACCTGTGCTGACTACCAAGGCCACACTGCACCACTGTAGATAGGGGTAAAACCTTCTGGACTACCTGCTTTACAAATCTGGCAAACTGATGTCACACACATTCATGAATTCGGATGTCTAAAATATGTACGTATATCCGTTGATACCTTTTCATCAGCAATATGGGCTTCAGTTGACACAGGAGAAAAAGGTCAGAATGCCATTGTATATTGGCGATCAGCCTTTTCTGCTTTTGGTATCCTCCATTCCATCAAGACAGACAATGGTCCTGCTTACATTTCACAAAATACAAGACAGTTCCTACAGCTCTGGGTTGTGTCTTACCACACTGGTATTCACCTCTCAGCAACAGGACAAGCCATAGTGGAGCATGCACATGACACTTTAGAACATATACTTAATAAACAAAAAGGAGGAATGTGTAGTGAGACCCCACAGAACAGGGTGGCTAAAGCTGTTTATAGCCTAAATCATTCGACAATATTAGAAAATTTCCAGAACCCAGTAATTTTAAATCACACTTGTCACCCTGGTTTTGAGGATTTTTCTAGGCCTTCTGATTTGTCTTTCATATTGGAGTCAGAATTTTTACTTTCCCACACTTTTACCATAAACAACAGCTTTGTTTTCCTAACTGTCTTTTGTTGTTTACATATTTTTAAGTAAGAGGAGAAAGTTGATTGACAGTTGTCTTGACCAGTGTGGTTTGAGAGGTGGGATTTCATCCTCCAATCCACAGGCACCTTTAGGAATATATAAAATTGAGCTTTGTAAATAAACTCAGGGTTTTCTCCCGCTTTGCTCATCACCGTGCCCTCGTGAAGTTCTTTCATGTCGTGTTGCAGCACACACTTTCTACCATTACAGTCATCCAGTGGTAGATGCTTAGTTGCCCAAATCCAAGGTAGTGGTGCAAGACCTTACCACCAGTAGGTAGGAGGGTCCATAGGATCTTATTACCTGGGAACAGGGATACGCTTGTGTCTCCATGGACACGGGGACGTGTTGGATACCTCCAGGTGTCCTGCTTGGGACCACAAGCAGCATCCCTTTGGTGACCCCTGAACAGATGTCATGGAGCCGTATGTGGAACAGTGATAGAAATAACTTGTTCACTTACCTCATGGAAATTTGTGACTCTTGAAGTGACAGTTTATTTAAGGATTATGTTTGCTTACAAATTGTTTTTTCTAACAATTGTTAGTTGGGTTTTCCTGATGATTCTAAGAGTTGAATGGTTTCTTGTTTGTAGTGTTAAGTTGTACTTTATAACTTCTAAACGGTTAGCTTGTGACATGCTAGCCTGGAGGATTGTATTGTTGGTGGTCTCTCCTGACAGCTCCTGGAAGTGAGTGCTGCAGCTCCAGTGGTACCTGGGATACATCACTGGCTAGGGGAGCTAGGTTTGTTGAATTGGATGGAAAGCTTTATTCAAACTAGGCCCATGCTGTCTTTTGTCATCCTGTCTGCAAAGGGCCCTTGCAGGTAGGATAACAGAGAACACTGCAATTTTTAATAAAACGAAAAGTGGAAATTGTCACAGCACAGCTGGCCTGTAGCTGGACAAATAAATCTGGACATAACAGAAAATCCAGCTCAGCTAAGCCTAGTTCATTCTTGAACAAGTCCGTGGGTAAGCAGGGATAGGATAGATTTGAAATTACACAAGGAACCCCAGCCAATCCTTTTCAACCCTGTATGCAGACATATCACTGTCCAGAGAGCTGGGTGGTGCTGAAACCTCAACCAATCAGTTATCTAAACCCAGGAATTTTGAACCCCCTATAAAAGGAGACCCTGAACAATAAAGCAGGCTGTTTGTCGCTGACCCTCGGTGAGTCCTGTCCTGTAGTATGTTTCTCTCCAACCAACGACCATAACGTAATCGTAAGCTTTGAAGAAATTCATAGTAGAATAGATATATTAATTTAAAACTGTATATAAATGAAGGAGAAATACTGTCAGTACTTCATTGTCATAAAATAAGAACTGTTTAGGCTCATATTATTCAGCCAGTTGGGAGGTTTCCAGAATATGAATCTCTTTGCTTTCTCTCATTGGTCAGTAGTAGTTGTTTGGGAAAAAAATTGAAATGGCTTGAAACACATTGCACCAGAAAGCTTAATTTGTTACCTGAGCATTAATTGTCTGAACTGAGAAATGTTGTAATGCAGATATCTTGCTTTTCAATGGTTTCATTCCTTGATGTGATTTATTAATATTTCCTCAGATCTCTAGCCTTTAACTGTTCTGGGCTATGGATTGATTATAAACATGGCACTTACGCTGCTATTTTTATCCTGTCTCCCTGTTAAAGTGAACTGCTTATGTGGGAAGGCATCATCAGTCACCTTGTTGGCCTAAAAATGACTTGAGCAAATACAGTCTTTGTAGTATCAAAACATTCAGTAAGGAAAGGCTCACTGAGTTTAAATCCTGATAGGTAAATATTTCATTAAGTGAAGTCTGAAGTATTTTTACCCTATCCTAAATCACTAGACTCAAATTTTCTTTTGTGTTTTTAAGAAAACCCTAAGGTTTCTGAGCAGCAGTGATTCCAGGGTCTGGGCCCTCAGCTTTCAAGACTGGCACTTACCTTTCCATCCATCAAGGAACTTGTTCCATGCCCTTGGTCTCTGCTTCCTGGCAGCAGGGTTCAATAATCTGCGTGGATTAGAGGTACTGGGAAAACCAGGTTGTGGGGAGCAGAGGTGCCTTCCTCTTAGTGTCATTTGGTGCCTCCGTGCTCCTGGGTGCAGTTCCAGTAGGAGACAGATCTCTTTCTCTTGTCTGGCCAAACAGACAAGGCCTGCAGTGGTTTCTGGGCATCTGTTAGAAAGTTCCATCCTTACTTTACTGGCATGCCTGCATACTCCTCATTTTTAAGGGATGAACAGTCACATCTTAACATTGACAGCTGCTGCTTCTTCCTCTGTGCACCTGCATTAACACAGTCACCACTAACCTGGTAAGAAGCTTGGTTGAGCGGTGCTGTGCTGTCTCTCTCATGCAGTGGCTAGATGAAGAGCAATGACCTTTATTACTGCTGATTGCATATCAGAAGGTAGAAAACAGCTTTCAGTCAATGATGGTGAGGGTTCTATTTTCCTCCAAACTGGCTGCAAAGGAGAAGGAGCCTTGGAGCTTATACCTCTTTCTTGGTTTCTCCCCTGATTACATCTTCATTTGAAGGAAAATCAAAACATTTAATCTCTAACTGAGGTGAATATTTAACAGGAGTTTATCAGGTGCCAGTGTTTTGGGCTGCAGTGGAAAATGTTGGTCTCTTCATTAAATGCAAAGTTATTCCATGTTGACTCAAAAGATCCAAGGAGGAACAAGACTGCTTCATTCCAGTGTGTGGCTTGCTGAAGGAATTGTGGAGAAAAATTTATGTTTCTGTGCTAAACAGGAGGTTCAGATAGGTCAAAGAAACTGATCTCTGACTTCCCTGTATTGATAATATTGACATACGAAGCATTGCCTGAAGAATTGAAGACCAAGAGTACAGCCTAGAAAGAGAACATGATGAACTTACTCAACTAAACCAGATCAAGCCATTGTTCTGAAAATAAATGAATGTCTGCATCTGTGATGATTCTTTGTGCACCCTTTGTTTCATAAAAGCTCTTGAACAAGGAGAGGAGTGTAGGACTTCTCTGCAGTGGTGGACACTTTTTCTCTTTGCAGCTCCTAGTGTAGTTCATAAACAAATGGAGCAAATAAAACTACATAAAAGGGCTAATTTAAAAAAAAAAACAACCCACAAAGTTAAAGTCAACTTGAGGTGAAGAGAGAAACATATGGGCATCTTAAATTAAAAATTATATAATAAAATATTATTAATGAAATTTCCAACTCTGGGAGTGGTGGGGGAAGCAGGGCATTATGTCAAAGGTTGCATGCACATTTATGAAGGTTTGTGGCAGTATTAAGGCACACTTGTAAAGAGAAACTCTGATACATCTCCCTGAGGAAACGTGAAAGTTCTATAAAGCAGTAGAATCATAAATTTTAAGCAGAATAATCAACACTGGAGCTCATTATCAGCTCATTATAATCTGGCAAACTCTTGAATATAAGAGAACTAGAAAAGAGAGGTGATGAGAGAGTAAGGCATAGAATTAGGAGAGAGAAGGAGACATTAAACCGTTTAGGACTTTGCACCTTGGAAGGAAGCCAAAGGGAAGTAATAAAGCTTTATTAAAGGGTGACTGGTGCAAGAGGTGAATGAAGAATAACCGGCATTTCTGAGCCCGTGAGGATTGTTGGGACATCCAGTAAAATATAGCTATAAATCAGACAGGTGAAAGATTTATACAGTGTTTTCACAGTATTAACCATTTGCCAGAGAATGATGGGGAAGCCAAAAGCACAGAGATGTCAAAATTAGAAAAAAGAAACTGAAGACAGGTGACATTTATTTGTATCAACAGACATAGTCGTAGTTGGCTTTGAGGAAACATGAAAAAAATCCTGTGGCACTAAGTGATAAAGTAGCATTTTAAATTCAGCAGAGTGAAGTAATACAGTTGGAAAACAGCCCCCACTGTATCTGTACAGTGATGAGCTCTGAATTGCTCTTCCAGTCAGACAGAACTGGGGGTTATAACAGGGAGCTCTATCAAAATACCTCATTGTTCAGAAAAGCAAATTGAAGGTTAGATGCTTGTGGAAAAATAATAGGGATCAAACTTGGAAGCAGTGGTGTACAAGCTCACAGTGCACCTGTGTTGTGAGTGCTGCATGAATTCTAGTTCCATCGCTCTCAAAGACCCATTGAAACTGGGAGAGATTCTGAAAAGGCGGATGTGAATGATCAAATGATCAAAGGTGTGCAATGAGCTCCTTGTAAAGAATGATAAATAGATCAAAGCTCTTCAGTTTCAAAAATATGTCTTTGAAGAGGATATAATGGAAGCACAGTCTTAGCAGCATGGCGTGTATGTGAATCCATTATTCACTGTCTCTTGATAAAAGGACTAAGACCACCAAATAGAAATAGTGGGTGGCAGGCTCAAAACAAAGTGAGGTATTTCTAAAGTGGAAGCAGGACCTCCTCCTTTCTCTTTGGCACAGAGGTTTTAATCTGCTGGAACAATTCCCCCGATTTAAGCTGATTTATTCTGCAATTAACACTTCATCAGAACGCTGTTCATGAGGCTTTGTAAGCTTAGCTCTAAAGTTCTGTTTGCAAGAGAAATCCTTTTGAATGATGGAGCAGGTATATGCAGCCTGGAAGGCTAAAATGGCCCCTCTAATCAATTTTCATTGGGAAAATCAGTGCAACTTCTCAACAAAATATTATAGTAGAAATACCTAGTAAAGTCAAATAGAGTTCCTGCAGCTCAGGCCATATGGCCTTGTTTTGTATCTCATGTTTTCATGTTGTGATTGGAGTATGAAAACTTCTCTGACAACAAGTTCTAATAAACTTTCTTTTTCTGACCATTAGCTGGGATAGTGGCATTTTCTTATGCTGTGGTGGTGGTTCCAGCTGCATCTACTACAGAAATAATGCAACATTAAAACACCAATCAGTTGCAGTAGTGTTGTTTTGGGATTGGTCCACAGGAGTTAGAAAAGCAGGTGGTTTTGAGATTCATGGAAACTGGATATCGTTTCAGTGTACAGGTACTATTTATTTGTGGTTTGTTACCTATGCTTTGTTGTGTTTGCATATTTATTGACAGAATTAATTTTTTGGCATTTTAGGCCAATTTAGCACCTTGCTAAACATTTCTTTACTGATTTGTAAAGACAAACTTCACTAACTTAAACTCATAAACTACTCAACTGAACTGTGCTTTTGAGTTTGTGTTTAACATCTGCTCCTGACTTGCAGAAGGGCATCTGGTCACAGAAGCATGTCATTATTTCCAGTTCATTAAATAAAAGCTATGACCTTAATCTGCAAATCCTTGACATATTTGGAGTTTGAAAGAGTAGAGAGTGGAGTGGTGGAGTCTGCTAGTATTGCTGAGCTACGCCCCCATGGTCACTTGTGTGAGCACGTGATGTCAAGGAACTTGTGTCTCCCTGGGGACACCTTGCTCCTGAGCAGGGCACAGCTGTGCCCAAGACTGAATCAGACTCTTGAGGTGCTGAGGAAGTGTTCAGTGGTGAGTTACTGTCATTTTACTTCTAAAGTGTTATTGTGATAACAATTTAGCAATTAGTAATTGTTAAAACTTTTTAGCAATTGTATTACTAAGATTTCACAGATAACTAAATTTCTAGTGCTCTGTGGGTGCTCTCAGACCTCTCCACTAGTCAGCTAAAGCTCATTAGCTGAAATTTCTGTGGACAAGGCTTAAAAGGGTATCCATGCTTTGGTTCCCCCATGGTGGTATAAAGGAATATGATATTCTTTACAATTCAGTTTGGTGCCTGATTGTACCACAACTCACCTGGACTAATACTGTCTTTCTTACATCTTGTGGTACAACTACCCTTCTTCAGAACATTTTAAATATTTTCCGAGGATTTTTTTTTAGATACCACAGCTATAATATTGCAATACTGGACCTGGGGTATGTAATACGACTGCCGTTTTCCAACAGGATATGGCAATGAAGGTTGGAAAGGGAGGAAAAAAGAGTAATGTTGGCGTGAATAAAATCAATACAGAAGTAACTAGGGCTTTCATTTTATGTCTGAGATGCCTGCATCAACTTAAATTCTGCTTAAAGGTTTATATGGGGGAAATGTGCAAGTAATGTTATGGAAAGAAAATACTACACCAAGTAAAAGTATTTATAATTTCTCTCAAGATGAGTGTTGGCAAGGCAGCCCGTCTTTAGAGAAGGTATTGTCAGGCTTTTGTAGGATTGAGGCTGGTGTTCTAATCCTTGCTGTTTGTCAACGGCATTGGAAAGTTCCTTCTCTGAACAGCACGTGTGGGTAATGGGAGTTGTGACTGCTCAGAACTGTTCAAATGGACTGTCAGAAAGAGTTAGTCTTTGATAAAACCTCCAGGGTGTGTTATATTTTGGGGGGGTTGTGTAATAGTGGGGTGGAAGAGTGTTCTGTATATAATAGGTCATGCTCTTGATAATTTTTGTGACTGAAGGAAGGAGAGAGGCACCAAGATTTCATGGGCGAGGCTGCCTTGTTTTTCTGCAGCACATAAGTGTGAGAATAAATAACTTCTTGTTCACAAGAAACAGCAGTGTTTCAGTGCACTGGGGAAGAAGCTCCTACAGGACTGGGAGAGACAGACGCTGCCCGAAGTACACACGGATGTACAGGCAAAGGGCAGTTATTGTCAGGTGCTCTTCTTTTGCCATAACCTAGGCATTTGCTCTTGAACTGAATCAGACTGGATTATGCACTACTCAGATCTTGTGTGGTTCTTCACCTGTTATTTTTCTGAAAAATATTGAACATTTTTTGGATTTGGCAATCAGTTTAATATTAAGCCTGTTATTTTGATATATCAACATGTGCCCTGAAAGATTTACCAGGAGATGAATTTCTACTCCAATTATGCCTTTAATGTGAAGTATCTGAGTCGACTCCTTTTTCATTATAAAACAGTTTTAGAAAGAGAATTTTTAAATAGTTCTGATGTGTTTGTTTTCAATTTTCTTTTTATTCTAGCCTATGATATTACCAGGCTAAAAATCCCATTGTTTAAACCGCTTGCAGCAAGGGAAATTCCTGTTGAATAAAAGGAAATTACTTTTGCAATGAGAATGGTATGTAATGCTAGAATCTACATCCTTAGAGATTTTCAAACCTGTAAGGCCCTGAACAACTGGATCCAGCTTTGAAATTACTCTTGCTTGGAGAATAATCTCTCCTCCAGAAATCTCTTCCAGCCTACGTGGTTCTGCAATTGCATCCAGGTCCCATAAACAGAAACCTTGCCGTGTTCCTGCTGTGCTGTCCTTACCTGGAAAGAGGCTGTGAGCAGATTTCTGAGAAACTTCCTCTTAATTCTTAATTGAGGAATTAGTTTTAGACTTCGGTGTAGTCACCTTTTTCCTTCACTGTTGCTTAGATGTGGTACATCCTCATCTCATGCTGATTTCTAGGGAATGAAATCAGAAATTGATCTGCTGTTACCATGTCATTCTAAATACAGAGGGGTTAAACATGAAACCCATTTGATGGTTCAGCTTTATTCAGGAGTAGAGTTTTAGAACTAAATCAATTGTATTGAGATCTTCAGTTAGTTTTGAAAGAAGTAAAACATCTTCAGGGGTCTGTTTACAATAACTGCGTGTCCTAGTTGACAGTTGTCCTTGGGATCATGGATTTCCATTGTAAGATGTGTGATGTGAAACTGTCTTAAGCTTGTGAATGTTTGCTATATCCCAAATGTACAAAACTGAATTTCACTTAATAGGAACCACCTTAACTTGCACTGTTACTTCTTAATGACAACTAAACTCTGAATTGATCTAACCCACGGACTTTGGCATGAAGAAATTCGGGTAAGGAGAAAAGAAGGTACTGCTTTTACATGGTAGATATTGCAAACAAAAGCTATGCAGATTCAGCCTACCTTTCTAAAAACTGCTCTTTTTCTTGGTATAAGTTGTTTACCCAGTCCATTTCACACAGTAGATAGCTTTGCTTTCTGATTTTTATTACTCAGATTTTCAGGAATCAATGTGGGGGTGAATGAGGAAAGGGAGGGAAAAAAGGATGGAGAAAAAGGGAAACAGAAGTTCTATACTGGCATTTTAGGAAGGGAAGGTCTTGGATCTTACAAGTCTAGGAGGATGTGCCTGCTGGACCTCTACAGATCTCAGGCAGTAATGGCCAGAGCTTTTGCAGGAAGAGCTAAACTCACAAGCAGCCAGAACCAAGAACATCCACTAGAAATCTGTAGAGAGCAAATTGGGTTTGGGTGAACATGGAACCTGGTGAGTAGGTCAGTTTCCTCCTTAGGGCTATCTGACAAAATTTGGGGAGGTATGTGTCAGAGTGCCATCTGCCTTTGGCTTCCAGCTGCTTGCAGAAAAGCATTACTAATTCTATGAAAAACATCACTTGCCTTCTAATGGTATTTTAGGTATTTGCTTGCTATGCAGTTTTATAACTGACTTCAAACGCAAGTCATTCTTATGAGTGATGTTTAGCTTAAGTAATTGGTGCTTTGTGTCCTCTATTGTATTCATGCAGGTGTTTGCAAACTGGCCCTGTAATTTATAAGGGAGGATGCTTACAGTGGTTGAAAGAAAATGTGGTCTATTGCTGCATCACAGAATCACAGGCTGGTTTGGGTTGGAAGGGACCTCAAATATCTCATTTCAACCCCTGTGCCATGGGCCACGGACACCTTCCACTAGACCATGTTGCTCAAAGCCCCATCCAGCCTGGCATTGGGCACTTCCAGGGTGTTTCTACCCTCTCTGAAATAAGACATTACCTGTTTAATCAAAAAGCTTCTATCCATTTCAGAAACTTATAACATGAATGTCCATGCTGATGTGTACTTAGGTATTCATTTATAGCCCTGGTTACCTGTATCCACAGAGTACCATGAAGACTCTCGTGAGTTCGTGAGTATATTTCCCTACCCTTTTTTATGTGATCCTCAACTTAGACTGCAGGATTTGGAGGCAGTTCCAGAGGTCACTGCATGTCTGGTCCTCATTACATTAGTTGGTAAACCTGCAGAGAACTAGCCTGGCAAAAAGTCTGCATTACATCTGCTCATGTTACAGTCAAGCATGCCAGACATTCCCCAAAGCAGGATTTGGGTCCTGGCTGCAAGGGGACAGAGCAAAGGAGAGAGCTTAAGGGTCTGGGTTTTCTTTCTGAGGCTGTGAGGTGAAACTCTAGTTCCTCTATATGTCCTGAAATAATACCCTACAAACAAGGCAACTCAAATTAGCAAAATTAGAGTTCTGTCCTATATTCTGTATACACTCTATCTAGATAGATTTAGATTTATCATACCCTGAAGCTAAGTGCAGGCCCATGCATATCATCTGGTAGTGTCCTGAGCATGTACATTATCTCCTCCCTGATTCAGCTGAAGAGCTAATGCTGCCCAGGTTTCTTACAGTCAATCTCAAATCAAGATACTTGACATATTTAGAAAAAAGATGGCACACAAGGAGCCTTTTCATCAGTCAGTTCACTGATCCAAGTGAAAGATAGTCCTGGAAAAAAACGCTTGAGGGAGAGGGTAAGGAGATCTAATTTGCCATGTTACTGCATAATCATCAGCCTGGTACAAGGGAAGGAGAGGAAGGAAGTTCTGTAAGGTGTAGGGAGGGAGGACAGGAGTATCCATTTTGGCAGAAACTCACAACTGTATTAAATAGATAATGAAATCACCTCCTGAATTGGTCCTGAATTGTCTGTCCTGTATCCATTACTGGTTTTAACTGTGCTAAGTATAGTTGTCTCTCCTGACCAGTCGCCTCAGGAGGGACATGCAGTTCAGCCTGACACACACAAGGATGTTTTCTGCTTGGAAGCAAATTCACAGACTGGAAATGATGGAAGGGACAGCTGTGTGGCAGTCGCAATGGGTCTGAAGTAATGGCAGTGATACCTAAAATGAGGTTGTCCTTCAGTGACACAGGTTGGGCCAAAATGAAAGAGCTTGTTCTGGGAAGCATGAGGAGCAGTACTACATGCGTAAGAAGAATATTTCATTAATGAAGAAGAAGAGACAAATAAACAATTTTTTTTAGCAATTTGTTTTTCATACACTGTGTTCTTAAAATTTGTGCCAGTCCTGTGAATGCTGCTTTTACAAGTCTGCAGTTAGAGCAGATTTAGATAATGAATCTGCATCCTGAGACTAATGTCTATCTTCTATGTATTCAATATTCGTATTAACCATCAATATTTAATATTGAACAATATGTATTTGCTGTGATAAAACTTAGGGACTCTCCCTTGTCCACCATGGTGGATAACTTGGAATTGAAGCTGTTGAAGGGTTTGATCAGCTTTTTCCTGGAAGTATACTACTTTCTGATGGCCAAAATCTATTTTTTCAAGTTTGAGTGAAGAAGAAAAGCTTGGGGTTGCTCTGCAAAGACACTGGAAGTGATTTAGATGTATATACATATACAGCACAGTGAAAGGCTCTTCTTTACCTGAATGAGCTGAACCAGAAGCATTTGTGTCTTCTCAGCTGCTGAGGAGCAGAACTATTTGTTCTTCCTGAGCTTTGCACATATCTGTGATGATTTTTAAGTTTGGTTTATCCAGACTGCACATATATTTGTGTGTGTGTGTGTATATATATATATATTACACTGTACATGCCAAGAGATCACTTTGGGTTTAGGTTGTACAATTTATATGTCTGAGCAAACACAAAGTTTTAATAAAAATTACTCTACATTTTTTTTTCTTATGCATTTGATTTCAATATTTTTCCTTTGTCCCAGTAGCACCCCACACAAATGAACTAAAAATATCAATCAAAATTGCATTGGAAAATATGAAAACTGAGGTCTGATTAATTCTTTGTTTAGCTGCGCAGTAACTTAAATAGTGGTTCCTCACAGACAGCAGGAAGGCTCAGTTTGGTGTAGTGGTTATATTATGGAATGGTCTGGGTTGAAAGGTCCCTTAAAGGTCCACCTTCCACTAGACCAGGTTGTTCCAAGCCCCATCTAACCTGACCTTGAATCACTGCAATTTAATGTTTAGTAACCTGTGAAAATGCAACTTTTTCAATAAGATAAAATACAAAATCAGCATTAAAGTTCAGTAAGTTGAAATGTGGTACTTAATGATAAAAATCATTCTTCAAATCTCATTTAAACAGATTTCCAATTCACTTTGCTCTGGAATGCTCAATGCAGCATTTATTTACATTTGATTAAGTTTTTTGCACTTATAATGTGAAAACACAGTCAGTTAGCAGGAAGCATGGCTGAAATGAAGTAGAAACAGGCTTGAAAATAAAACTGCAAAGGAAACTGAAGGATCTGGTGGAAAGCAGTCAGATTTCATCGTAAGATGCTTAAGAGCATATTCTTGCTGAAGACAGCATTTCCTCCACTTGCCTGGCATCACATGGGCGGGATTGTGCTGGAGAGCAGTTGAGGTCAGCTACACATAGTGAGTGCTGAAGGATGGGGACACAGGACAGGAAGGAGATGGCAGGAGGGGAAGGTACTGTGGATGCCTTGATGGTGACAGTGCTGATGAAAAGCTGCATGTGTTTTGATTTGGACAGACAACTAGCCAAAACCCTCAAGAACCCTCACTGGTGCCTGGATTGGAACTACAGGGCTAGTGGAAGTAGATGACTCAGTAGATGTGAAGGCATCTTGAAACATCCATTTGAACATGTCCTTCACCATGAAACTGCCAAGAAGGGCTCTGTGGTTTAGTCTAGGCTGTGTGAGGTCTGACACTGGGTAACACAGGTGTTATTTTAGAGTGATGCCACTGGGCACAAAAGGACATAGAACATCATGTGAATAACATGACTGGTGGTAACAGTCACTGCCTATTTCTTTTGCCTTGGGGAGAAGGGAAATGCTGCAAAGCCATTTGAAGAGATTCCATAATTGGAAGAGACTTTCAAAGACAATAATTTTGCACAATTTTCATCAGAGAAATTTCTCAGTCCAGTTTATATCCTGGGTGTCTCCACTCCAAAACTTGAACTGTCTGGTATAGGAGAGCTCAGCATAGTTCAGTGTTTTCATGGGCACCAGTCCAGGTAATGTAAAACACTTTAAAGACTTTTACAGCATTCTTGCTTAATCAGCCCTATAGTTGATGCCTATTAATTCAGGTGATTGACGGGGACAGCGTCCTGCTTGCTGAGCTCAGTTACACACCCATGGCAGTATGACATTGCTTTTAATTAAAATTGGATTCATCTAGAATTATGATAAGCTGGGCACAGACCTTTTCCTTACAAAACCATTGTTAAATGTAGGTCTTGTTTAAACACCTTAGAAATTATATACACCAGCTGACATTTCTATCCTAGGTGTAGCTCGGATTCCCGGGTTGTAAAATCATGGTTTAGGAAGCTGCTATTGGTTTGCTCAAGTGCAGTGATGCCTTCAAGAGCTAGGAATAAAACAACATGCTTTCGAGACAGTATAGGAGGTAATATAAAGGCTGGTCTTTATTGAGGGCCTCCAGGGGCAGATATGGAAAAATGCCCACCCCTGCATAGGGTGAATACAGTTTTGTAAGTTTAGCAAATTAGCATAATTGACAAGAATCCCCAGTTAGAAACACAAGTGATGAGGTAATTCTTCCCTGGTTCTATCCTCTTCTGAATTCTCCCCTCCTTAGATAAGAACTAAACTTTGTTTATGAAAATGTGTCTTGAAGAGCTGGTTTCAACCTTGGCTCCCAGAGAGCCTAACCTTGGGTCCCCAGGGCTTGGAGCCTCTGGAATGTGTTTTGTCTTTTTCTGCCTGTCAGGGTAGGGAAAAGTACTGGAGTTAGCTAGGAATTACATAACTATGCAACAATAGTCTACAGAGCTATGAATATATATGAAGGAAATATAAAAGCAAAAATCATTTTGGCAACAGCAGAAACTGGGACTGCACTGGTGAAGCAGAACAGTTTTTTTCTGTAGGCACACAGTTTATCTTGGAGGCAGAGCACCATGTGGCACGTTCCCAAAAATACATGAGCTGGAATGCAAAATGAGTAACCTTGGAAGATATTTTGAAACTGAATTTGGGCCCTGTGCCTGTTTCTCTGGAAGTTTATCATGTCAGTCAGCATTTTAGTAGAGAAAACTGAGTAGCCTGTGCAGGTTTTGGGAAGCAGACTGCTGTCCAGAGGCTTACACAGGACAGAGGAAAAACAGAACAGGAATGCCTAAGGGTCTCAAGGCCCATACATGAAAATTAGCTGAGATCTATGTGCCAAGACTGTGTTCCGCCCAGCCAGGTTGAGTAGCCCTGCCAGGCAGCTGGTTTTCCCATCTGTGAGAGAGCAGCACAGAAGGCACAGGAAGTAGGAGTCCCCTTATAAAGAAAGGGAGAAGTTGCAGTGGAGAGCTACACAGTGCCTGAGCAGCAAACCTGCAGACCATGGATAGTGTACTTTGGTTCTGGCATGGGTTGCAAATAGTGGGTTTGTTCCCATCTTCCTTTGCATACCTGGGAGCAACACTTCTGCTTTACATCTTATAAGATGTAGTTGGCATGTCAGAGAGTGGTTCTCAGGAACCTTACCCGGATTGTCATGGTTGTGAGTCCCTAGAAAGGAGCTTCTTCATCTTGCCTCTGTTGTCTGCCAGATGAGAGAGCATATGTTTAGGAACATTAAATGCCATGTTTTGTAGCATAGCTTGACAACTGATGGGTATAATTTTGCCTCAGTGCTGTTAACATACAAAGCTAGGGTGTAAGTGGCTATGAAGGTAACAAATGATAAGCTGTAGTCAAATTGAGGTGAAAAGCCAAGAATTTTTAGCCTTGGAATGCAAGATTTTGTTGCACTGAGTTCCTAAATAGTGTGGAGAGATTCTATCTCCATAAGAAAGCAGATTTGGATTCAAAATGCAGCTCTTGCAGCTCCTAACCCTGCAGGAAGCAGTTGTGCCAGAGCTTCAGTGACCAGAAAGCAGAGCTTCAGACCTACAGATACTGCAGTTCACACTTGGTGGGTCCAGGTCTGTAGTACTTGTGCTCTTGACTACTGGACTTCAATTTCTTTCTTTGTATATTAAAATGATGAGAATTGAGAGCAGCCTTGTCTTAAACACACAAACAAGTACTTCAGATCTTATTTATAGGTAGATGATTTCTTTCTGGGTCTCGCCTGCCTTGGTTTTTTGTAGCTGTCTTCTATCCTGATTCTTGTCTCTGTGCTTAATGGTTCGCCACATTTTTCCTGGATTCTTGTCTTACTGGTTTTCAAAGAGCATAGCATCTACTTCAGCCTTTAGGAAACCTTAGGAAAGGGATGGATTAGTTTCAGTTGGGAGATTTGAGTGTATTTATAGTAATATATAAATAGAGGCAAGAGGAATACTTGCAAAGCAGGTGGTACTGGGCCATTTATAGAAAAAATGTATGATTTATACATGGATTGTTTCAGACAAACCTTTTGCTATGCCTGTGGCCTGTCTTTTCAGTGTTATGAATATTTATGCTGCTTTGTTGTGGAATTTTAAACTTGCCTCCAGCTTATGAAATGACATTTATCTCTTTAAATAACAAGAGGAATGGTGGTAGAAAATTGTTTCCTGGGCAGACAAGTTTGCAGAGCTTTTATTAGGAGTCTTTAGCATGGTTGGAACAGAGGATGGCCCAGCTCCCCAACACCCCACCCTTTCCTTTGCCTCTGCACTTGGAGATGTGCTCTACATCTGTGCTGCACTTGGAGATGTGCTCTAAAGCTCTCTCTACTACAAAGCATCCCTCTTTGAGATTTTTTTGTGGCCTTTTTTGCTCAAATGTGCCCCTTTGCCATGTCTCAAACTGAAACACCTTGCTGTTAGCATAGCAGGATGCTCAGGTGAAGTTGTGATAAATTGTTACGTAGAGCTAGTAGATTCTATGCTGTAATAACAAATTACCCAGATTTAATCTAGGAATCACACTGAGTTTGCTAAGACCTTGGGAAGAGAAAATTACATGCATCTGCCAATGGAGTATCCTCTGACCAGATTAAAGTGAAGTTTTGAGGCTGTGCCAGTCATTTTCAGGAGAGTCCACTAGTGAGCGGATTGGGAAGAGCTGGTTCAGCAAGCTAAAAAAGCTGCTTGCAAGCAGTGATGGGGACCCCCTGTGCCTTTTCCTTCAAAAAGCCTTCAAAAAAATTTACAAGCATCAAAATGTTTAGGAAAACATCCATCATCTAAGGCTGTGCAGGTTTAATATTTCTGTGTGATTTTGCTCTCAGTTGAGCAGTTCTCAGTGACTTCCTGGCTCACCTCAGAATTTGGTTCCCACTGGAGGGATCCTTCATAGGTCTTACTTCTGGGTGAGAATGTGCTATGAGCTGAGGAGCATTCCAGGCTGACTGTGCTGTAGAATCTCTGCAGAGCAAGTCTCTTACTCTTCTGTGAACTTCCCTGCAGAGGTTTTCACAGCTATTGGAACCCAGCTGGTGTTAATTAAGGTTGTCTCTTCTGTCTCAAGGAAGTTTCACACAATTTTCAGCACCCAAATCAGCAGCCATTTTTTGTTGCTACCCAGCTTGCTTTAAGGAAGAGACAGCACATAGTGCACATTATGACTAGCAGCAGCTTGTCCTAGAGATGACCCCCCTTCCCTTGAGACAGCCTTTGGAGCAGTAGTGGACCAGGAAGATAAAAATCAGATTAATTTCAGAGTTGTTTCAATATTGTTTATTGTGTACACTGTAGTTGCATCTAGAGACCAAGTATTAAACCAAAGTTGATGAGATAAATGCATTTGATAATCCTTGATTTGAACCCCTACTAGGTTTTTATTCTTCTCATATAATAAATGATTAACAGTGTATTGCATGTGTACAAAAGGTGTGTCTCCCCTTCTCTAGACTTTGCATGCTTCATGGATGTGCTTGTATTGACAGCAAATGGTGTACCTGGGCAGATTTGTGTAGGATGCATCTCAGGCCTCTCTGGGACTTTTTATTGCTCAGGAGAAGCTAGAAAAAATATCTGCAAGGCTATAGCAAAAGTTTCTTTGAGCAATCTAATGCAGAGCAATTGGTGCTCTGAGTTGTTCTTTGGTCAGCCACAGCTCAGTAGAGAGGAGTTGTTGTATTGGTGCCCTCCTTCTCTGTAGACTCTGGTTTAGGCAAAAATGCAAGGTGTGAACCCAAGACTCAGGAAAACTCTCACGTTTATAAAAACGCACAGAGGAAGTTGGCTGGTGTGTGCACACTTTTTTAATTACTTTGGGTAGAGTGGACAGCTTGTTTGTCTCTTGGGCGACCCCAGGAATAAGCATAACCTTCTTGCCTGCCACCAGTGGGTGTCTTGTCAAAGGAGCATAGGAGAAAGAATACGCTCTCCAACTAATAAGGTGAAGGTGGTCATTCTAGTACCGTGTCACCTGTCTATGCCTTATCTGCAGATAAGCTTTGTGATGCTTGTTTGAAATTCCTTTTGTGTCTGTTACCTCATTTGATGCTGTTTTGGAGAGAACCTGGTAGGTGTTGAGCTCTTGATTAGTCCCAGTGTATATGGAAGTTGTAATTCCTTAGTTGAAATATTTTTTATTCCATAATATCTTAGCAGTATGACAGTAATGAGCTTTCATCTGGGGCTTACAGTGCACTACATAATTGCTCTTACTCTTCCTCTGAATAAAAATTCATTGTGGAGTAAGGGAGTTGTTGCCTGTAGATTAATTGATTTCTTGAAACTCTCACAACTGGTATGTTTAACAGCAAAAATAAGTCTGAAAAAGAAAAATAATTGAGTTTCCCAAAGCAAAGGAGCTAAAAGAGACAGATGTTCCTATGGCTGATTTTCAGAGGGAAAGGCATTTTGTTTTGGTCTGTTTCTTGACAGACTGGCTTCAGCTACACCAGTGTTAATCCTGGCACAAAGGATGCAGCTTTGCACAGGATTTGGGGTGAGGGGGACTCCTCCTCCTCAGTGTGTGTTTGTGAATTAAGGTAGATGGTGAACACAGTTGTTCTTTTTTCACTCTTTTTCTTCTGTGGTTAGTAGCCTGTAATATCTTCGACAAAGAATTTGATTTGTGACAGTATTCAAAAGTATTTTCCTAGCACACTCAGCTGATGCCCAGGAAGTCCACCACATGCTTACTTCTGTTCCATCAAATGAAGTTGATGACTTTATTTTATCTGCAGTAATGGTTAAAATTTGCCTGAACAACCAGGTAGTCTGCACCATCAGGTGTGACCATCTCTTGCCAGAGCCCTTTTCATGTTGCTGCAGGTGCTTGCACTAGAAATTCTTCTGTCTAGAAACACAGCTAGAGTGTCTAGAGTAAAAATGAAATGCCTTGTAAACTCAGCCATATTGTTCCTCCATCTTTGTTGCTGTGTTTATAGTCAAAGATTTCTCCTCTGGCTCTGTGGCAGCAGCAATTTCCCACAGACATATGGCAGCTTCTTATACTGTTGATTACATTTTTTCTTTCCTTTGCTGAGTCTGCACCATCTGATAGGATGGTGGCTTGGGCTGCCAGGCTAACAGTGATGTCTGCATATGTTCCACTGGACCAGCACTATCTAGGGCCATTTTTATATCTTACCTTGTACAGCAAGGGCTGCCTTGAGTTCTGGAGTCTCTTATGTTCTGCCAGCAAGGAGTGTGGATCTTCACACCTCTGTCTCCTATGTGTGGGTGTGGTTTTTGCTGTATGTCTTAGGGATACAGCACAGCCTTGCCTTTGGTGGCAGAATGCTGGAGTTTGGGTATGTAGGGCATGGCAGGGGAAGTCAGTATTACTGCATACTAAACAGTTTTTCATTCTGCTGATCAGTAATTTCCAGATCATTTCCAGACTTGCTATGGCTGAAATACCAGCAATGCATGGAAGCAGATCCAGTTTCTCACTTGAAAGGCCTGAGTTTTCAGGGGCAGCTTTCAGTGGGCAGGGCAAGAGGTAACCAAACTGACACAGTGAGAACAGCACTGGGCTTGCCTTCTACACTTACAGGTGCTTTGTGTTGCATTAAGAACCAGCTTCTTGCAGGCTTAATTTGAAGCACAGACAAGTCTAATGAAAAATCTCTAAGTGTTCTTTGATTTGCTTATCTTGTAATGCTGTTTCTAACAATATGCCTTTGTTTCAGAATCCCTATTTGCTGCTTTGAGGATTAATTGGCTCTACTTCCAGCACAATGGATGAATTGCAGGATGTTCAGCTGACAGAGATCAAACCACTCCTGAATGATAAGGTAATTCTGGCTGCTGCTTTATCCTCGCTGGTGTACTCAGGATGACTTTGTGTCTGGCAAGGAGCCCGAGCTGCCAGAATCTTTCTACAGATTGAGGTACCTTAAGTACTGAAAAGCAGTAAATTCCTCCCCATTCTGGTAATCTATCCCCACCCACTCTTCCAAAGTCTCAGGGAAAGACAGACCTCCACAGTTCAGGTAGTTCTGGAGTCCTGGCCAAACAGTACATCGTACCTGTACTGAGGTTTTGCAAAGGCTGGGCAGCAGTTGGAAAGGTGATCCATTCCTGACCTGATGTAGCTGTAGAACCTCTAATAAGTTTCTCCTTTTTAGGGAAATGCTGGATGGTATCCTGTTTTTTGTTTAGTTGGCTTTGGGTTGTTGTTGTGTTTTGCTGTTTGGCTTGGTTTTTTTTTTTACTTTTTGTTCAAAATATTCTGTCTTAAATAATCCTTTAGTTTTTGGACCTCTAAGACAGCCCTATCTCCCTGAATTTAGTAATGGAGAGTCATTTCCTTTTAATGTCTGCAGAGCCCAGCTAAAGCAGTCCAGATTTATGCAATACTGAGACTTTGGAAAATCATTGTATCGGAGTAGCTGTTTTAAGTCTTCACTCTGTCTTATGTGGGCTGAGGAAGAGCCATCTGGGCTCCCTGGAAGAAGAGCCTTACTGGGTTTTGCCATGAACTGTTGTTGAGAGTGCTTAAGTTCATTACAGGCATCCCAGCAAGGTCTAGTATCTTGCCTCTGCAAACTGTGATTATGAGCAATGTGATTTGGTCACTTTCCATTGCTCACAGACAAGTCTAATGGCATGGGAAGGAGTTCCTAAGGCTTTGCTGTTTGATGGCTGAAGATCAAGAGCTGGCTTGTGCTGCCAAAGGGCTGTCTGTGGTGCTTTGTCCACTCACTGTGTGCTTGCAGAAGACTGCATTGTCCACCAACAAAATGGGTAAAATCTCTGGAATTCTGCTATGTTTTAGTCTGTACTGATTAGTTTTTTGCTCATTTCTTTAGTGTTCTAGCATATCTGATTAGTATCTGTGAGGTCTAAAAACTCAGCTGAAATCTGCAGTCCAGCTGCCTGTTCTGACAGACTAGTGCTGACTACTGAGCTTCCACCATTTTTTAAAAAATGTTTCCTGGAAGGGTGGGTCTTGAAAGTACAAAATCAGTGTAGATCAAATAAAAATACGGAATACAGACTTTCAGGGCAGTTTGTAATTTCAAAACGAGATAAACATTTACAGAAGACAAGCTTCCTAAATGCAGCGGCCCAGATCTTGCTCATGATTCACCTGGGATTTTCTGTGTTTGAATTCAGCTGGGTAGATTGCCCTTGCTTCAGTCAGGTGACCTAAGTAGGAGGCATTGAAGCACGCCAAATCGAAGTGTTTTTCACTTTATAAGTTTCCAGTCTTTCTGTAAAATATTGCCTGGTCAGCCCCATCTAGTCGTTGCTGTGGTGTCAGTCGTGGTTCAAATGCAGAGTGCTCACCCAAACAGAAACACCAAGTGGTGTTAACCAAGGTGCAGAAGGATACATAGAGAGTGATTATTTCTTTGCTTGACTCAGTGTTGAAGTTACAGGAAATACATAGTATCTCAGCAAGGAGAAATATGAAGGGTAGCTCCAGAACCATCCTCAGTACTGCATGGGAAGAGAAGTATGCTGTGGTTCTCCTTTTCACACTTTGTTTTAACAAAATGAGGGCCTCAGGGAGCAGCCACCTCCAAGGTCTGGGCCTTAGTAAGGCTTTCAAGCTTGAGATAATACATGTGTTCTTTTTACATATAGTTTAGGGAGCATGAGAGTGTGGTGCAATAACCTGCTATTCTGTGCAATGTACCAAAGTCCGAAGTCTATTGAGCTGGCAGTTCACTAAGGTTTTTACTGACCAACCCACTTTAGATATGGGAGTTTGAGCCAGCATGGATTAATGGCCAGAGATAGTACAGTAACACTCTTAAGGTACTAATGAGTGAATGCTCATGAACTCCTCAGATACAAAGAGTACAGTACACAGAGTAGGAGCTCTGGTGTCTCAAACTCTCAAACCAGTGGAATTACTAGTGGAAGTGGAAATGGGTTGTATCTTGTTCACTTGTCTGAGCTGTAGGTAATGCTGCTGTGGACCACTGAGTCCTGGCTTTGTTCTGCCTCAAATCAGCAAAAAGTTACAAGCTTGACTTTTAAAGAATATAAACACTATTTTGTTTGTGTGTAACTTAAGCCTAATATCAAGTGCAGGGAAGTAAAATGTATTACGTTTGTTCACCTCATTCAGGCTCACTAAAATGCACTGACTTTTTGCTGGGGAAGCAAAGGAACTTCAAATGTTCCCATTTAGTTGAAAGAGAGAGAAAAAGAGAGTATTGCCTGATCAGAAAAACTAGTCCAGTGACACTTTATTATTCTGGCACCTTTCATTCCTGTTAAATCAGGCTCAGTGAAAAGTTACTGAAATGCCAGAGCTGGATTCAGGAAATGAAATGGGCAGCCCATAGGCTGCCCAGCCAGCTCTGTGCTTTGAGCGCAGCCATGGCATATTCAGAGGCCTGAAAAACTTGCCTTAAAGTTTCTCAAGTTAAGACAATGAATAAATGGTTTAAAGTCAGATTTTCAGTGTGTTAAAATCAAGTGTGTGGGCGTCAGGGCATGTCAGCATGTTAGCTTCTTTTGCCTCAACAAGCAGCCTAATTCAGAGCCTCATTCCTTGCTTTGTGTCATTTCCTCCCCACTCACTTGGGGAATCTCAGACTTTCCTAAGTACAAATTCAGATCACCTTCTTCTTCACTTAGCATGCATCACACAAATCCAGTGCTGTATACAGAAGTTTCTCATTCTCCATAAAGAAATGGGTGACTAAACCAACCTGCTTCACAAGCTGGTGGTGGCGTCAGAAATCTCAAGTAATTTCAGGGTGACAAACTGAAGTAAGAGGAGACTGCTTTTTTACTTTCTTTTCCCCAGTCCCAAGGATTTAGTGCTGTGTCCTGCTCAAAACATTGCCAAGTTCAATACTTAACACAGAGGAGGAAAGAGGGGAATGGATTCTTAAAACAGATTTGCATATATCTCAAATGTCTCAAAGTGCAGCATGTAGGCAACAGTCCTTCTTCTTACTAACAAGGCAAGGCTCTGAAGCGAGGAAAACACGGCCATGTGTTTAAAAATGGAGAGGAATGAGGGTGCTCAGCCAGAAGAAATGTTTGGAGTGTTTCTGTTGTCTGTATGCGATCTTAGTTTTCTCCTAATAATTTTAGTACTAAGGTGTGTTGATTTGGCACAGCCTGGATTTTGACAGCAAGGAAGGGCCACAGGAGTAGCTTTTGTGAGAAGCTGCTGGAAGCAGCTTGTCTGAGGGCTCTGAAGATGGCCATGCTGCTGGGCCAATTAGAGAGACTGGTAATGCCTCTGTGATGACTTAAGAAGAAAATCAAAACAGTGTTCATGCAGTTTTTAACAGGGGTGGTGAGGCACCACAGCTGCTGCCATCCTGGCACAGAGCGTGGCGAGCCTTGCCTGCCTGGCTGCCCCCAGCCAGCTGTGCTGCAAGAAGAAGGGCAGGGGCGGTGGCAGCAGCTTCTCCTTCCCAGTGCCCCGCATCAGGACAGGTGTTAAAACAGCGCCAGCACCATGGCAGCTGCCACTGCCCACTTGGTGGTGGAGGGGCCACATGGCCGGCAGCAGAAATACGGTGAGAGACTCCTCTGGCACGGAAACTAGACAAGATCAACCTCTTGGAGCTGCGGGATCCTGCAAGAATCTTTGAATTAGTGGAACTTGTTATCAGAAGTACCTATGAGCAGCAGTTTTTCTTCTAGTCAGAGAAGAGGAGGAAGTGAGGACATGTGAGCGAGAACAAGGTGACACCAAGGTCAGTGGGAAAAGAGGGGGAGGAGGTGCTCCAAGTGTCAAAGCCAAGACTCCTCTGCAGGCCATGGTGAACACCGTGGTGAAGCAGGCTGTGCCCCTGCAGCCCATGAGGTCCATGGGGGATGCAGAGATCCACTTGCAGCCCGTGGGAGAAGTGCTCACATTGGAGTGGGTGGATGCCAGAGTAAGCTGTAATCCAGTGGGAGACCCAAATAGAGAGAGAGAACCCCTTCTTCCAGAGACAGAGAGAGGGCCTTTGCTTCTAAACTAGAGCAACCTATCCTTAGAGGACTGCACCCCATGGACAAGTGACCCACACTGCAGCAGTATTGGGAAGACTGTTTGCCTGTGGGAGTGATGCACGTTGCAGTAGTTTTGGCAGGACTCGTGAGATTAGAGCCATGCTGGAGAAGTTCATGGAGAAGTGTCATGGAGAACTGTCTCCCATGGGAGGGGCCCCATGGCATAGCAGAGAAGACTCCTCTCCCTGAGCAAACAGAAGACCTTAAATGATGAACTGACCAAAACCCCCACACACTGTCTCCTTGCGGTGTCAGTGGGAAGGAGGAAGGGGCGAGGGGGAAAAACAAGGTGTTTTAAAGGCTTGTTTTACTTCTCATTATCCTCCTCTGACTCTATTAATAATAAATTTACTTTACACCTTTAAATTTGAATCTGTTTTGCCCTTTGAGTGTTTTCTCCCAGTCCTCGCCTCAACTCCTGAGCCCTTGATTAATTTTTTTCTCCCTCTCCTCTGCCCAGCAAGAGAGGGTGAATGAACAGCTTTCAGGGGTGCCTGGCATTTGGCCAATATCAAATCATGACAGGTGCTATGCCTAAAATACATAAGCTGGAATGCCATCTCAAGTGGTTTGCTCAGCCTTTTGCTGACAGCTCTCAGTGATGTAACCATGTAACCTACTGTGTGGTTAGAGACAGTGTTTCACAAAGTACTTGGGCACACAGACCGGTTCCTGCAGACCTTCCAACTTGCAGGATGCTAAGTGGGTGCTGTACTGACTGTGTTCACCTGGGGTGAGCATGCATGGGGTCTCCCTCTGGGATGAGTCAGTGGTGAGCTGCATGCAGTTCCCATGTACTCGGGTTTCAGGAGCTTGGAGGTCCCTGTGTCGTGAAAGGATCCCATACCTGCAGCAGTGGCTGCACAGCTGAGTGCATGGCTTCTTTTCTTGCACTCAGTACATGAGATCCCAAGAGCAGTCCTTTAGGAGTTTTGCATCCAAATTGTTAATGGACACCAGGAGTAGACAAAATCCAGACCCATATGCAGCCCAGCTGTGGCCAGTGTTTTTCCCATGTGCATCTGTCCCTGCTTGATGACGCTCAGCTGTGCACATAGGTACTCACTTCCCTTAGCTGGTAGCCTCCTTACAGCCCTATAACCTTGTTGTATAGGAATGGGCAGATCTTGCATAGAGTTTTCTTGTACAGGTCTTGCATTTTACTGCTTACCTGACTGCAACCAGTCTTGACTGTGCTATAACAGAGGTCTCTATGGGAAACTTTCATGATGTTGTTGGGAGTGTTCTGGGGCATTGTGCTGATCTCCTTTTCACTGTTTTTTTTCTTTTTTCCTGTTTTTTGTTAACAGAATTCAGCTCGCAACTTCCAGGACTTCGACTGTCAGGTAAGACCATGTGCAGGAGACAAGGATCGGTTGGTAACTCCCCATAGCTCAGCAGTAATGTTGAGAGAGATGACACAAATGTCTGTATTTTAATTTTAGCCCCTGTTAAGGTTTAATCAATAAGAACTGGAATGTATCCAGTGATGGAAATTGCCCTTCCCCCTTACATGCCAAGTAGCATCAAAGTTCTGAGTTCTGAGGTGCAGACTGCTCTGCCAAGGCTGCACAACATCTTGCAGGATGGCTGGTCTCCTGAATAACAGTTTCTTGGAGGGATGCAGTATGCTGAAGAACTGCAGCTCTTTCATGTCCTGTCTGGTTCACTGGCAGGGAAAGGATGAGCTTGCATGTTCTACCTGTTTGTCTTGAGTGGAGATGGAAGTGAGAGAGCTGCCCCAGATACAGCTTTGCTGGGCCTGTTTTGACACAGCCGTTGTTGTTGGCCAGGAGTTTATTGATTGATACAGAGGTGAGCCCAATGGCTCTGGTTGCCATAGGAATAATCCTTTCGTAGAAGTGGTTGCTCCACCAGCATCCAAGACAGAGGATGATCTGTGATAGTCAGAGAAGAGCACTGAGATTCTGTGGGGCATTTTGTGGAGCACAGGCTCATTTCCCGTACCAGGTTATCCTGCTGCCTTCTCACTGAGCATGCGGGTATGCAGCTAGTGGCTGTTGTTTCTCTGGAGCAGTTGGAAGCTGCTGTGTCTGTAGTGTTCTGCTCAGCATAGGGCAGGTCATACACCACTGCTGTAGCACACCAGGGGCTGGCAACATCATGTGGTAAATTTAATAGAAGTCTGTTGATGTAGGTGATTCCAGAAAATTATCTGCAAGCCTATGCACAGCAGGAACGTAGTAAATACAGTCCTATAAAGGTAGTTCATATTTTTTTCCTTCTCTTAATATCAGACATTGATGGTGTCCATGCCATGTGGGCAGGTACATATCACTGTACTGCTTTGGCTCAATTAATTGTGAGTTTTGGTATCTTAAAGCCTACAAGTATAAAAATCGCTAATCTTACTACATTATAACTTTAGCATCTGATCTGGAAGGCAGCAATAGTGTTAAGCAATGGCTTTTCTTTTGAAATAAAGTTAAACAATGGGGTTTAAAGCACTTTGCTGTACTGTCATATCTCCATCTATCTATATCTTCTCTGTTACCTTTAGAGGTAAAGTGTGTTCCCATGTCAGATGTGTAATGGGTAAAAATAAGTGCAGTGCCTTTGAATAAGTGAAGACAGCAGAGGCACTTATTGCTGGGGTCTGTATGCCAGGATGGGGAAGAATATGAATATATTGTGTATTGGCCTCTGCTGCCAGCCCTCTACTGACCCACCAAAGCTCTGGGCATGCCCATGCCTTGCCTGGCTGTGAGTGTCATGCTCTTGGGAGCTGGAGCAGAGTGGGAAGGTGGGAAAGAGGCCATGTCACAAAGCTGCTGCCTTTTGGCTCTACGCTTTTTCCTCGACAAGCAAAGCTTCTTTACATTTTTCTTTAAACAGAGCCCCAGATCTGCTGGGCAAGCCCCACAGAAACCTGGCACTGCAGCCACCATGCACTTGGCATGTCCCAGAGCTGTGGTTGTACTCTCCAGGGCTGAGCTTTGGGAAAAACTGAGTGGTCTGCAGCCAGGCAGTGGTGCTCTGAGGAGTATTATGCCAGGAAAGACAGGCTTGTTGCTTCTGTGCTTTGCTGTAGATCACCAGTGAGCTGGTGGCCGTGGCAACAGTTGGGCAGGAGGCAAGGTGTTCTTTCCAGGAAACCATATAATTCATGCAGAATNTTTTTTTTTTTTTTTAGCAAGATGTTAACACAGTGTCTCTTGTGACTGTAAATATTGTCCCAGCCTCACCTTCCTCCAGCATCTCTCCCTACAAGGTGTGGTGTCAGGGCACACCTGGCTTGACATTCCCCCACGTCATATCTGGAAAGTACCACAAGGGCTGGTTTAAGTTTCTGAAATCTGCCAGAGAGGATGAATTGTGTGTTGGATCCTTGGGTTTTCTGTCTCAGTTGCTAGTACCAGGAACTGTGCTTATACTTGGAGACTGAGCTCATGTCCTGTGAAAAATTACTGCTGCTTTTTATTCTAGCAAAGCACATCCAGCTGCCACATCCAGACCTCTGTGAAACTCGTGTGACTTTACCAGTGTCAGGGGAACTTGAATGAAGAAGGTTGCCAGGGCTTTCAGAGGATGGAAGATCCTCTTGTGTAGAGAAAGATTTAAAAGCACTCAGTGTTTTAATTTGTCCTGAGTTTCACAGGGAGGAAGAGCCTTGGGGAGGATCTCAGTTTGACAAGGACAGGCACAAACTGGCCACAGATTGATGAAGGCTGGTAACTGGAAGATGGTTTCCAGTTACAGTGCAGTGAAGTTCTCAATGAGCTTCCAATAGCAGCAACATCTGCAAAGGACCTGGTAGGTTTTGAGGCAAAAATTGAAGAATTTGTGAGATGGATTTTATTATCCTATACAGTGTAGTGTAATATGAGACCATAGCATCAGTGATGCAAGACCTGCATTTCAGACCTTTTCATTTTTCTAACAGGTCAAAAAAAAAGGTGTTTTAAATGGAGTTAAAGCTGTAACTTTTACTGGAGCTGGTACCACATCCTGAGCTGTGCTTGCAGGGCTGCAGGCAGTGCGGTGAGGGAAGGGGGTGGTGAGGGAAAAGTGAGGCTCTGTCAGCACTGTGGATAACCCTGTTGGCTGTGCAGGTCCAGTTTGAGCTCCTCAGTAAAAGACATTGACTGTTGGAACAAATCCTGTTTTGTTTCTCTGTGTTATTCTGTTATTTTCATGGCCCTTGGCCATGAGGTCATTTTCTGTCCATCCAGAATTTCACAGAGTATGCTGAGTTGGGAGAGACCCACAAGGATCATCGAATCTAACTCTTAAGTGAATGCCCCATATTGAACCCACCATCTCTGGTGTTACTAGCACCATGCTCTAATCACCTGAACTAACCTCAGGATCCCAGCTCCTTCCAGGACTGACTGATGTCCGTGCCCTAGCTTCTCTTGGGATACAGCTGGAGTAACAGCCACCCTCAGTGTTAGTTCTGTGGTGCCTTTAGACCTCCCTCTGTCTGAAATCTGGAATTTCAAAATATTTTCTGCAGCCGGGCCATGCTTATGAATAGGAGAAGTGTTTAGTGTAATTCCATCTCAGGAACGTGTCATTAGCACTGTCACTGACTCCAGGTGTGCAGGGCCAGGCACACAGTTTCTGTACATTTGGCATGTGTTACTTTTCAACATAACGTGGGTATTTAAGGTTTGTAAGATCTTTCTAAGGTGAAAAGGAGCAATGCCATTGTGAATTTCTATTCATTTCCCTGTATGTTTGGTTTTATTTTTGAGTAACTTGCTAGGATCAGATCTGGGCAAAGTCAACAGCACACGTTTCTGCTTCTTCCTGCGTCTGAAATTTGTTACTCTGGGGTGAATGTTTGTGAGGGAGCTTTTAGCTTTTCTGGTAAAGCTGACTTCCAGATACAGCTGTCCTGGTTTTCTTAAACTGTTCATATGCAAGGAACCAAAGCTAACCCTGATGCATAACAGATTGCCTGGGTGTCCGTTAAACAACCCCACATAATCTGGTAACTGCAGTGGAGATGAAGTGGAGAGCTAGCATGGGGGCTTAACAGTCTTTATCAATATGAATTTAGGTTATTCTCAGAACTAAAGAGTATTAACCTAAATCTGAGACCTACATTTTACTTGAAAGCAGTATGAACCCTAATGAGGTCTAGGCTTGGCTTTTCCCAATGTCCATGGGCAGATGATTGAATAAATGGTCTGGTATGCTGATGAACAGATGGTGTATTGACCTGCACTGTTTATAGAGCTGTGCCTATGCTTTTATTATACTCTACAGACCCTCTGCAGCTTTCAGAAGTAGGTGTTCTGTCTCAGCCTACATCTCTCTCTTCTTTTCCAGATGATTTGCTTTAAATAGAAATGAAGGAATATGCTGATTTATTTGTAAAACTATCCAACTGAACCTGTGTTATATTTCAGTCTGAAATAAGTTGGCATTTGATCTGATGAGCTGATCTGATCATTTGAGCGGACACTTCCCCTCTGCTGCCTCCCACCAACAGGAAGGCAGAGAAGTATTTGGCTTTCAGCACACACCATACAGAAGAAGGGGGCTTGGAGTGTGGAGGTAGTCTGGGATTTGACTGAAAGCTTTCAAGGAGGAGGAGGTAGGAATAAGTAAGTCCAGGACATGAAGGGTTCATCTGACACAGAAAGGACATAACCCTTGGAGGAAAGAAATTTTCTGGTGATAAGACTGTGCTGTCTTGCTGGCATTAATGGAAAATGTGGAGTTACTCAGTTGCTTGTGCCCAGAGTAAACAGCCCAATGTTTGCAGAGTTAATGTCAGACCTTGATAAGGAATTTTTTGCCACTTACTTTTATTGAAAGTGTCACTTTTCAATAAGCCCATGTTTGTACTGATTCACTTTTGGAGAAATTCTTTTGCAAGTATGTAAACTTAAAAGTAGTTTGAAGCTTTTTAATCTGCATTTTTTGAAGTTTGCTTATCCTTGGCTAGTCTCTTAGCTTTATTTTTACTTGCTCTGCTGTCAGAAAGGGTATGTGCTACTGAGAGGTTATTGACATATTTCATTGTGTGCATTTCCTGATGTTGGAGATGTTGAATTGAAACGGCTCATTTTTTGAAACTATGTTCATTTTTTATGTAAGATAACTGGTGAGTGCTACCCAGTGGCATTGAATACAAGATGTTTTAAGGTGTCTTCTGTTTACTGTGCTGAAATAAAATAGAACATTAGCTGTTTGCTTTCGGTGTGTGAATAATGGGAGCTGTTCTCACCACTGTTGAAACATTTTGTCTGGGATATTGAGGACCATTGTTCCTTTGATTTGTACAACGAGTTCTTTTGTTTTAAGTTTTAGAGTGAAATTAATTAGAACACAGATGTTCATAAGATGTTTTCATCTAAAAAGCACGTCTATTTAAGGCCTGCTAGATCAATGCTACTTCTAATCTTATTAAAACTAGCATCACCACTAAAGTACTGGATTTGACTTGTGACATCACAGCACTGTAAAGATAACAATTATTAACATAGAATTTTATTGTGGCCTCCTTTTTTTTTGCATTATTTATGTTTCTTGGGAAGCTTTTCCTGTGATTCCTCCAATCTGGTTTCTATCTAAAAGCTCTTTTTTTTTTGTAAAACTGCAGTGCTGAGTTCTGGAAAGTTTTAGCTAGTTGGACTTGGCCTGAAACGTGACTCTTATTTCTAAATGTATGTGCACAGTCCTTCTCTGGGGTTTACTTAAACATTAGTTTTGCTTTCTATATTCTGTGACAACAGTGTGCCAAAGGGGTGGTTATGTATTTGTAATACTTGAAGTTCCTGTACTTTTTATGTTCTTGTGAGTGAGTTTTTTGAGCAAAGCAAATATATGTGCTTTAGGTTGAGCCATTTTCATCCATTATGCAACATCCATTAATGGTATTTCACAGCAATTAATGAGTAACTGTACTACCAGGTTTAATTCAATGCAGTTCTAGTTCCTAGGGATGTGGAAAGTTTGGAGACAGAACACAGCCCTGCATTCTCTTCTTCAAGAGATTTTAAGATGTTCATTGTCTTCAGCAAGGTACTGAAATGCAGTTTAGGACATCATATTAGTAGGAGGACTGTCTTTGGCCAGAAACATGGCCCTTGGCTTACCTGCCAGGTTCCTTGAGGAGTTAAGGTGATCTGGGGTCTAGCAGTCACACAAACTATTTCAGGCTCACCTGTGTATTAGTACACTCAGGTCTCCCTTGCGCAGGCCTCAGTTTTATGGAGGCTGTGTGTCTGCAGGTGATGGCACCTTTAGTCCACTGCCCAGGAGAAGGGAGAGAGACAGAGGTACTCTGTTTTGTTTGCAGCCCATGGGGAAGGCTGCAGTCACACTCTGCTGTCTCAAAACAACAGTGCAGAGTGCCCTCCTGCCAGCAGAGCTCAGCTGCCATGGTTTAATTCACCCTGAACTATTACTAGATCTAGGCAGGTCCAGTTTCCTGCCTTAGGTGGGGAAGAGGGGATCTACTCTCAGAGCAGGAGTAAGAAGCACCATGTATTCCTCAGTCTGTGCTGGGTGCCTTGTTCATGACACTGGATACTTGACTGGAGTGCAAGAAAGTTGTGGTTTTAACTGCTTCTTGTAACACATGGGCAGGGCGGGAGTTGGAGAAGTGCATATTTCTACATCTCAGACATGTTGTGATGAATTGCTTACTGGTCTCAGCATTGTGTGGTTGTATGGGTTCGTGATTTCTGCTTTGGGAGCACAAACCCAGCCTTGTCAGCCATGCTCATGTTGTAGCTCACTTGACTGAGTTCTTTTGACTGCAGAGCCAGTGTTTGTTCTCTGGCAGGATCTGTGTTTGTGTCAGCCAGCAAGAACTTGCCAGTTCTTGCTGGCTGACACTGTGCATTAGCAAGGGTCTCAGAGAGACACTGGGTCCATCCTTCACCATCACCTGCCTTTGGAACAGGTGCTTGGAACTCTGTCTCCTGTTGCTTTTGAGTTTGTGTAAGCAGATTGCACGTCTCATTCTTCTGCTGCTCTCGATTCTCACACAGAATTTAAGATTTAATCCACTTACACAGAGTGCCAGAAACCATTGCTTGCCTGCATAGATCATATTGTGTTTTCTGTTAATAAGTTTCTGCTCTGTATGGAAAGTAATAATTTACTTCAAGATGTTGTTTTCAGTCTGATTTTGATTTGCTTCCCATGCAGCTGTCTCATTCAACTCTACTATTTCCAAAATTATTTTTCACTAGAAGGATCTGGGAAGCACTCAGCTGCCAGCTGCCTTAAGGTTGGAAGTATTATAATTGGAAGAGTTACCAGGTGGTCATGTTTTAGTCTTACAATATTTTTTTTTATCTTACAGTCATAGTTTGTGGTATTGGTTTAGTAACGTGTAGAAATTTGAGGGCAGCTGTTGCCGAGAGCAAGACAATGGAGTCTCTGCTTTAATCTCTCCGTAGTTAGTAGCTGGAACAGGCTGCCCCGGGAGCATGATGCAGTTGTTTTTACCTTTGCCAAGACTGGCAAAGATGACATAAAGTAAATAGCCGTAGCCACAGAGTTAGTGAAAAAGGAGAAAGCCTGCTCTGAGTAATCTGCATCTCCTCCACCTTACAGCAAAACAGCAGAGGCAGTTTTCTTTGCCTTAGGTGAACCAGGAACTGAATGTCCTTAAGTTGAAAGGTTTTTCGGAGATGTTTCTAGCCCTATGCTAGTACAGACATTTAGCAAGCTTGAGCAGAGTGCAAGCAACAGATGCCTTGCTGCTCTGTGTTCTCCCAGGTTTTCATGTTTAAAAAAAAAAAAAAATTGAAGGGATTTCACAGATGTGTTCTTTATTGCCAGTCTCCAAATTAAATTAATTCCCAATTTTTCTAAAGAATTAATTTTGAACTTTGAGCAACTTCACATTGTGAGTAAAACTAATCTGGTAATGCTAAAAAAGAAGCTTAATAAATCACTCATGAAAAGCGCTGGTAATATGATTTCTAGTCTTAATCATTCCACTGTGAAACAAATGGTTTCTTTAGCCTTTAATAACTTTTAAAACTTAAGTACTGGATCACACTGTGACCTGGGTCTGTGGGAGCATGGCTGGAATTTGGACTGCTACCTCTGCTGCCTGTGAGTTTCTGGAGCTCAAGGCATTAGCACCTCTAGAGCTGCTGTTGGATGCCTCACTTCTTCACTCTGAATGTTTTTTCTCAGTATGAGAAATTTTTGGCGGTGTTAAGGAAACTTCCCTGTCCAACCGTCCTGGAGCTACTCTGGCAGTCACTTTCTCACCACCTGAACTGGGACCAAGTCCCTGGTAGCTCACATCCCACACTTAATCACAGCAGGTTTTTTACTGGCTCTTACCCCAGGTTTTCCGTAGCAGCATCACAGACATCCAGATCCCTAAGATAATTTAGTCATGGTGCAACAACTAAAAGAGCAAAGCAACAAAGAGCTTGAGTTGGTGCCTCCAAAGAGGGACTCCAAACAAAGGAGCCCTTGGGGTTTTATCCCGTCACAGCATAGGGAAAATCTGAGGGTCCTCAGCTGCTGCAGTGAGTTCTGAGTCTGGGTCCCCTCTCTGGGCCTCAGGTCCTTGGGCACTTTTCTGCAAAAGGCCTTCTGTTCATGGCCTGTTGCTGTGGGATTGGGCTCCTGCCTCTTCAGAGCTCAACCTGTAGCTCCACTGCAGCTGCACCTGAAGCTACTGGCACTGAATGGATTCTTTAACAAGTGGTGCCTGTCAGTGGCACTGTCATTGTTTCCCTCTCTGGCCAAAGGCAGAGTGGCAGTCAGAAATGATTCCTACATTTGAACCTTTGGCCGTCTGCCTACTTCTTTCCATAATCAGTCCTAGAAGCAGATTTAAGATTTAGGCTTTGGCAGTCATAGTTGGGCGTGGGTTTTCCTCTTTAGTTTGAGAAGCATTCAGAAGTGTTAAGGGCAAATAGAATAGTGTCCCAGCCTTGTCTGACCTTCTGCTGGCAAATGCCTAGCAAGGAATGCCTTCCAACAGTTCTTGTTTGAGTTTGATCTCAGATATTTTAAAGCTTCTGTCGGGTTGTGTTGTATCACCTACCAGTATCTTAGCCCCTGTGGTTCATACAGACTTCTGAACTGCAGGACTCTTTGATCAAGAGCAGGATCAAGAGATTCACAGGAACTGGCACCATAGAGATTATGGCAAAACTCACAGGACAGTGAACCCAACTGTGCAATCCCGCTTAAAGATTTCCATAAGACCATCAGCTCACTGGACATGGGGATGGGGCAGGGCGGCAGGACAGGAGAAGAACTCTTTCCAGTGGCACTTCATCATCAAGTCAGCCAATATAAGTTGCATCCTTTACATGGTAACAACACTGCATTTTAGCCACGAACTTCTGTGGAGCACCAGGTTAAGAAACCCCAGGGCGAGAAGCCATCATTGACATAATTCTGAGGGCAGAAGATGTATTCCATGCCTTCCAAGAGCTGCTCTGCCATGGGAACCATAATGTATTCCAGATCAACATCCTTGGGGAAAAAAAACTAACCAGAAAAAACACAGAAAACTTAACTAGTTTTGTCCAAGTTTAGAACAAAGCCTGCACAGAAACAGAGAAGATAAAGTAAGCAGAGAGCAAATGCTCACCATCCATCACAGCAGAGACAAGGAATGTGGCCAGAAAGCCAGCATGACTAACAGAAGGGCAGGGAGGCTATTGTAAACAAAGCATTTTTTAAAAAGCTAGAGAAAAGCAAAGAGGTGATAAACTCTAGCAGATTTAATATATGAACAGAACAAAGCAGGCAGAGGGGTTTTGAAAAGACGAGAGAATTTTTTTGAGAGATGATTTGCAAAGGGGAAAAATCCAACTGTCCTGTTTCAGATCCCTCAAAAGGGAACCTGGAAGGAAGACTTAGGGCTAGTCATAGCAAAAAAACTAAACATATTTTTTTCTGCATGTAGGCTTGGCACAGAGCAACTCACAGAGAATACTGTGCTGGAATGCTGTTTCTGGGGAGTCAGCACAGACTCTGCCATAACCCACAGTGTCTGCTGCAGAGGCTCTACAAAAGTAATATTTATGCATTTGTAGCAGGTTGCCAGAACTGTAAGTATCAATCCAGGAGTCTTAAATAAGTTTAAAGATTAAATAGTTGAGGTGCTAAGTGAGAGGTTATGCTCCTCTGCTGAAGCTGCCATGGTGCCCAATGATTCATCTGTCAGACATTTTATAAGACAGATCAGAATTCAGAGGAGTTCTGGGAATTCACTGACTAGCTATACCAGACAGACTGATAAAATTAGCAACATATAATGGATCAATTACAGTGATAAATATTAGGAAAGAGTAATGTAAGATTTTAAATTGAAGAAGTCCTGCTCTGCAGAGCTGTTGGAATTCTTCAAAAGAGTCAATGTAGCCTACTTGGATTTCCAAGAGACAGGACCAAAAGGGGTCTTAAGACATATCTCTTAAGGGACGTAGGAGGCCGTGCAGTCACAGATTGATGAAATATTGATTAAAAAAACCCAGGATTTGTTTTTAAATCGAGATCACTTGAGGAGCACTCTGGAGATCTGTACTGGGACCTGTGCTGCTTAAATATACTCTTTAGTGGTATGGAAAAAGTGATGGAAGGTGCAGTGGCAAAACTTTGGGTAAAGAAAGTGTGCTACACATTGAGTCAAACCTTCCTAGAGTGGAAAATAAAAGCATGGGTTCAGGGCTGACAATAACCCAGAGGCATAAGACCTTAACATTGCAAGGGATGAGTGACAACGTCAGCACAGGGATTGTGGCTTTCAGCAAAGCAAGTCAATCCTTGTTCATCAAGAACAGAGAACAAAGCAATCCCATTGTGCTGCTTTGTGCATCCAGAACATGTGCCTGCATGTGTTTGACATCCTGCCAGACCCCTTGGCTCAGCAAGGATGGAGCTCCTTGGGGCAGTTCTGGAGGACAGCAGTATGGTCGGAGTCAGCTGCTGTGTCAGGGCTCGCTGGATAGTCCTGAGCACATCAGCCCAGAAAGGGGCATGTGAGCTGTTAGGTGTCACTTCTGGGGAGTATGGAAATGGGGTCAGTTGCTCCCCAGCTTCCAAACTGAGGGCCAGATTTCGCGCAAAATCAGCAGATACAAGATGGGGGATTACGTGGTTCTTCACTCCACGCATTAATACGGTTCAGCTGTTCTGGTCACATGGGGAGAGAGGTACCAAAGGCACAAGTGTTTGGGGGTTGCAGCCCCATCCTCAGAAAGTTGAAGACCACACCTCCAATTAAGGAAGTCTCATTTGACCTACAGATTGTTGGAGGCTGGGAAAGTTATGGGAAACTGTTACAAGATGCAAGTGTTTGGGAACTTGTATCACTTTTTCCACAAGCACAGGCTTCTGAAGTTAACCCAGCAGGCTGCAGCTGCAGTTGGTCTCCATGCCTTCTGTTCCATCATTGCTCTTCTCATTCCCGACTTCCAGGCATGCTGGTGTTTGAAGCTGTGTTTCCCAGCTGCACTGAGTGGATCGCTAGCAGCTGCCTGCCCAGCCTCAGCACTGTGTCCCAGCAGCAAGTGTGGCATGGGCTGTGCCCGCAGCTGCTGAGAGATGGCTCTGGGAGCCACGCTGCCTCTGCTACCCACCTCCTATTTGCAGCAGGTGGGCTGCAGCTGCTGTTGATTTTTACCTACTGTACCAATAAAGGCAAAAGATAAATATAAAAATATCTTCAGAAAAACTTCTGATAAAGTTTTCGGTCCCTAAGTGAAAATTTAATTTTATCCAGCTCTTCAAAAAACAACCTGTGGATCATGAGCTTCTCTTGCATTCATCTCCCTTATTTTGAAGACTGCAGGTTTGTAAAAGTCTGGCTGTCTCCTGGCCACATGTTTTCCACATGCCTTCTCCTATCGCTGCTTCCCTGCACTAGATTGCATAAGTGGTCAGACCTTAGCTAGGATTAGACACCTGCAAGGTAACAATCCTTGAATCTCTTTTCAAATTACACTGATGTAGTGTGTCATAGCTGGCCCAGGCAGAGAACAGAAAGAAATCAATTGTGCCAGAGTCTGGAAGTGTCCGTTACTTTCCAGCACAACACTTCTACACAAGCAAAGGGTAAATACCAGGAGAGAACATGCCAGAACTGTGTCTTGGAACTCGGCAGCAGTTACAGAAGCATTGATGCAGTGTGACACAGGCAGGATATCTCACTAGGCAGCTGTGAAGGGTGTCTGCAAGAAAGACATGCAGAAAGTGTGTTTGTCAAGGACAGAGGGTGCAGCCTGCAAAGTTCCTGTTCTCTCATGCTCCTGTTCACTCTGGTACCCACTGTAAGTGGGTTATTCTGCTCTGCATTTGAGAAAGTAATATGCCAGTAATAATGTAACGTAATAATAACTTTTGGGAGACAGTTCAAGGTAGCAGTTGTATTGTCTAAGTGTAGAGACTGTTGTCATCTAAAGCATAATACATAAGCTCTGGTTTAAGAGATGTATCTCCTGCTGTCCTGTGGCTTTGATACATGGGAGAGCTGTTGTGGAGACAAACAGGTGATGAGGAGTCATGTGTGCTCTAATTGTGTGGCATCTGAAAATTATTTTTCCTTTGCAGTGACAGATTGAGATAAAAGCCCTCAAACTCCAGGGAAGGTTTCAGAGAAAATAAAGAATGCTGCAAAAACTCTCATAGAATTACCGGTAGGGAAGTTGAGGGTAAAACTCAGTCGTATTTCTCCAGATAATCTTGAAAAAAAGATCAGCATGATAGCCGATGTGCAATTTAAAAAGTAAAGGTAGAAACCCTTATCTAGTTGTAGTGGCTGCTGCTCCCTTTGTAGACAGGAGAAAGCCTTGGAAAAGGGCTTTAGAAAGTAATACACCTTATTCAGAGCAGAGAGTAGCTGCTTCCCAGGAGGATTTCCACCTTGCCAGGGAACTAACAGGAGAAATAAGAAGTAGCCTTAAGCACTCCCAGTCTGAGCCATTGATGCTATACAGGGCAGAGTAAGAAGTTTGCAGATTTAGCATCTTATATTTTTTAAGTGCTGCTTGCTGAGATTTGTTAAAGATGGAATTCCTTATGTTGATGCCATGCTCAGATGTAGTCCTGGTTTGAAAGACAGGTGTCTGCCAAAGAAGACAGGAACCTCCCTTGGTTGAATATGACCCCCTTCCCTCCAAATTATTATAACTTTGAAATTACAGGGCTTTCAGGCAAAGGTATGGGAAAAGGACTAGCAGTTCTTGACTAGTGCGTTAGTGTGTGTGTAACAAGGCAAACAAACAACAACCCCGGCAGCAACAGCAAACAGAGCCAGAGACCCAGTCCCAGCCTTCTCCTGGCTGCCGGCACCTTCCGCTTTGGTGCAGTTCCGGGCACAGCCAGCAGGGGCGCTGGTGGCTCCCGGCTGGGCAGGGCGGGTGCAGTGATTCCCCCGCGGCTGCAGGGGGCGCTGTGGCACGAGCTCGGCCGCCTCTCTCCACGGGGTCATGGCGGGTGGGCTGGCAGAGGGGATGGAGAAGGGGCTTCCTTTGGAAACTCACGGGAAGCAACTGCCCCGATGACACTCGGGAAGCTGCATGGACTGCAGCAGGAACCTCTGAGCAGCAGCTGGAATGGCAGAAGCGAGCACACCCGGGGTGACAAATAAAATGTAAGAGAAAATTCCACAGCCTTGGCAGGAGCCATGGGGGTCAGGTGGACACGGGGTTAGACTACAGCGAAAAAGCCTGAGGCAGCGGCAGAAAGCAACAGAGCTGGTCAGCAGCAGCCGGGTTTCTGTAAGCAGCTGCTGCATGCCGCCGGGGAGGCGCTGCCTCTGGAAAGGGGGAAGGGTTCGGGCCCTGTGCTCTTCCCCTGAGGCACCCGAGTAGA
>VYXD01006944.1:325427-382656 GCA_013397195.1 Hylia prasina | reverse complement strand
TTTTTTTTTTTTTTGGTAATGAACTGCCCAAGTGGCAGGTAGCGGAAGTCGCACGGGGCTGCACATCACCCGCAGTGACGGCAGTCTGCCTGGATTTATCCCCTTTTCCCAAGCTACAAATCATCACTCCTTAATACCGTGCTCAGGCAATAGCCCTCACTCACACATAAAGAGGTAAATTTGATCAAAATGCTAAACTCTACAAACTCCCCAATGTTTTGTGCTGTTTTTCTCGACCAGATGTTGTCTGTGTCTGTTCCAGCCCGGGGATTGCAATGTTGCGCTTGTAGTTGGGGAGCTGAAAGCAAAACTGCCTGGAAACTGGTAACAAACCAATGCGAGACTTCCTCCTGCTGTCATTGTTCTCAGGGAGAGAAGGGAGGAACAAACAGGATGAGAGAGGATGCTGGCTTGCTCTAATGTGCTTTCCATCCAAGAACACACAGGATTATTTGTGAAAAACATAAGGATTAATATATGCATATACATACATATATGTCTAATCCTGCAAATAGACAGATTGCCCTGAACCTCAGCACGAGTGCCAAGTCCCAAGCTAAGCTGTGATTTAATTATGATCTATCCACTGCCTGTCGACATGGGGAAAATGTAGAGGACCCTCCTGTTATCACTGAAATAAGAAATGCATAAATTGATAGAGGGAAGTGACAGGAAAATGCCAGAGAGGGCTGCTTGGAGCAAAATTGGAGCCTTGGAGGGGAGATGTGCACCGAGAGATCTCCAGAGATGCCAGAGCTGCTACATGGGCTGTACTGGTGCCCAGCCAGGCTGCAGGAAAAGCTTAAACTGAGCAGTCATTTTTTGTAGTAAGCTTCTTCCATTAAAAAAATTAAGTTTCCAATATGTTACTCTTTTAGTTATGTATTTACCAATCTATCTGGGCGGCTCTGTACACTGTTTTTGTTTTTTTTTTCTGCCAGGAGCATCTAAACAAACCTTGCAGTTACAGCTACTGTGACTCAAAACAAAGTACTCAGTTGAACTGGCTCAAAATATTTTGCTGTGAGTCATTTCAGCAAGAAATTGAGTTTCCACCTGGCATGGCAGCCAGACCCTGCTGTGCCACACCAGCTCCAGCCAGCACTGGCACAGCTATGGGTGAGATGCAGCATGGACAGGGCATCACCAAGCCAAATAAAGGAATTGAGTTACCACATCCCATCCTTCGTTAAGCAATAACCACGGAAGAAGAGCACAGCCCTCCCAGCTCAATCCCCACATCCCTCATCAGCTCCATTTCCATGTCTGCTGCCACAGACACTGGGATCGTTCTGTGACAGGTCATTGTTTTTCCTATTCCATTTCCATTTGGAAAGTGGGGAAATGTGGAAATGCCGTATTTCCTACAGGCCTTAGTGAGCAATGAGCACCTTAATGACCCAAAGCTCTGCTGTCAGTCCCCATATAAACTATCCAGGTCATTTGACCTCGGCCTAAAACTAAATTTAATTATCTAACAGTGCCATCACTGTTAATTATATTGTGAGGGGGTGTATGTAGAATGAATAAATCTAAGTGACACATAAGCCCTTGCCCAGTTAGTGACAGCTTCAAGTGCTTTGGGCTTTGGATCATTCTTCAAAAGGTGATCAAGAAAAGAGTGAAGCAAACAAGGAAGCACATTTGGGCCCCAACAAATTATTTATTCCACAATAATTGTGTGACCACGTGGCCCTAATTTTTCTGGTGTCCTAAGTCCAGGCTGGCTTACCACAGTGTTAGCCCACGTAAGGCAATACTTAAAGGACTCTGCCCAAACTGAACAGAGAATGCTGAAAAATTTATACTCTGTAAAATGCATCATAATTGGGGTTTAGGCTAACATGCAGCTGTGTTGAAAGAGACTCAGAAATAACTGGCTACATGTGTCCTAACCTACATCTATTGATCTCAAATGCACTTTAACTGATTCATTATCACTTACTGATTGCTTGTCCTCCTGCTGATGTGGGTTCCTCTCCAGGGAGAGAAGTGTTTTTCCGTAGCATCCTTGGAGCAGAGCAGGGCTACGTGAGTGAACCCTGCTGCCAGGATCTTTCCTATAGCTGTATACAAAAGAAAAATCCCCTGTAAATGGTTCTTCACTCCCTTGCTTAAGCATTGTGTAAGTACAAACCCCTGTAATCACTGCAATGGGGGAGTAAATGGAAAATCAGCAAGGGCTCTTTGGAAAACCCTTTCTCTACAGATTCATACCAGGGAACAGAGCGGTGCACTCAAACAGCAAATTCCTGGGGCACCACAGGGAAAGGGACAGGGGATGGTTCACTTCCAGAAGGTTAAATCACCCACAGCACCTCTCCAAGCTGCTGTTTTTCCCCAAAATATTTGACACTGAGGACCAGCACAGGGTTTTCTTTATGTCCCTTCTGCTGCCATTGCATTTATCTTCTCTTGAGGGCTGCCACTGTGGGCCAAAGCCACCAAGGACACACCAGCCTAGAAGCCACCCCCAGCATGGTGCTAAAAGCAGCAGGAGTGCTTGCTGTGCCCTTGCCTGGTTAATGTAGCTCAGACTCACTCTGTGCCTGGCCTGAGCTAAAGGAGGCTTCTCCAGGGTAGCAAGCACCCACATCCTTTGAGGCACCTCTGAATTATTTGCCAGGACGCTAAAATTTCAATATAAAATTTCAGGGTTTAGATAAAGCAGAGCTGTCTGTAATAATGTGTGTGCCTCCCCAGCAGATGCAGCAGGCACTGATGTCTGTCCCCTCAGCCTGGCTATAGCATCAGGGGTCTAACCTGTCCTTTTGGCAATATGTTTCCATATTGCTATTTGGGAATACTCCACACTAGTGATGCAGGACTTGCTTTTGTCAATTAACCTCTTCCCTTTGTGTCTCCTTTACAAAGAAAAAAAAACATTAAAGGGCAACCCTGCTCTTCAGGAGGGTGTCAGGTCTTTTATAGTCATTTAAAATGTGCCAATTGTGACTGGTTAGAAACTAATCAAAACCCCATTTTTGCACTGCTTGCAGAAAACCTAACGTGGCCTTGCCCCCAGCAAACCACGTCCCCACAGTCTCACTGAGGAATACTAATTTCTCCTTTCTTTGCAGGGATCTCAGGGATGATATTAGTATGTGTAAGATCCAAAATGCATGAGCTGCCAGAAGAGGGACATTCCCCAGAACCCACCTGCCACAGTAGGGATGTCCTTTGGGAGCCCCTGCCCATAAATACTGGATTTACAGCCCCATCCACGGGGTGGAACAGCTGCTCCATTTGTCAAGTGCCTTTTATCAAAATTATTTATCATCCCAATACGTTTTTTTATGCGGATCAGTCTGGAGCTGAGCTACCCTAAGCCAACCAGTATTTATTTTCTCTCTTTCCCTTTTCTCTCCTGGGTTGCCTTGCATCCCAAAGACAGCCCCAGGTCTGGGAAACACCTGACCTGAAGCCACCCCCATCTGGCACGAAGCACAGATCAGTAGAACAAGAGAAACTGGCTTCTATCTTTTGTCAAATGCAAATTGCTGAAGTTAATTAAGACACATTTCAGGAACAGTGAGCTTTTTTTTTTTAAAAAAATTACCATCTGTCCTGAGGTGTGGGTAGGGTTCAACATCTCTCCTCAGGAAAGGGGTTACAAAACTGGAACTGCAGTTGGCAGAGGTGCTGACAACAAAGGTTCCACAGGGCTTTGGTGGCAGCCAAGCACACAGAGTTCTCTGAGACCTGTGAGACTGGAGGCAATACAGGTCCAAAACCTCCTTGGCATATATATTTTTCCAGATTTCCTTTTTTTTTTTTAAATGATCATTGCCTTCACCATGGCTTATGAGATTTGTTGTTCTGAAAAGGAGATAGGGCCACAAACACATGATGCTTCTGCCTTGTTGGGAGCATGTTGAATACTTGCCATTTTCCCCTGCAAAAGACATAGGTCTTTTATTCACACACACGTGCACACCCCCCCCCCAAAAAAAAAAAAAAAAGAATAAAAGAAAGGTTAAATAACAGAACAGACTTTGCAAGTGTTTTCAGGCTTCCCACTCATCATCAATGCCCAAAGCAGGAGCCAGTCAGAAAACAACTGGAGGTACTTAAAGCAACTCAAAGTAATCATCTGAGTAGGGCTTAAAAAAAAAGTGTGAAGGTTTGAGTAGGAAGACAGGGTTTGAGCCAACTGCTGTTGCCTTTCTGGGGAGGCTTCACTCAGAGGTGTTTACTTCCTCATGCCTTCATGGAGATGTGGCAGTCTATGAAAGCACTCCTCCTGGAATTAGATGAAAATGGTTTAAAAAAAATAAAAAAGAAGAAGGAGGGGGATGTTGTAGGTCCTGTCATAACAAGGAAAAGCTTAAAAAGTTCACCCAAATATTCACAAAAGGTAAGACGTGCTGTACACTTAGGAAATGGATGGACAGTATAAAGGCATGGGCTTTCTGACTTGCTGAAAGTGAAAATCATTACCATAGCCTCCAAAAATACCACTTCACCATCTCAGAGAGGAGGCACTTGAGTCTGGATTTATATATGGAAGGCCTTCTGCTGTAGAGATGTGGATGGAGGCTGGCTTTGGGCCCAGAAGGTCCTGTAGAGTTTATATATACTGATTGACACATCTTTACCCATGGGAGGCAAACCCAGGAGGAAGGGACAAGGGTTCTCCTAGCTGTGCAACATCCCACTGGTCAGTAGAAACTTGGGAATGAAGGAGCATCCAAGATGGGAAAAGCACGGTCACACTTGGTTCAGCACAAGGATATATAGATCAAAATAAAATGGGTACATTTAAACAAGCTGATGACTTTAGTGTTAACATGTGATTTCTGAATAACTACCAAAACACCAGGCAGGAAACTGTGTGGTTTTGAAAATATCTGTTGAAGGCGTTCTGCATGTTCAGTGGAGTGACTCCATCTTCAGTTAAGAAAGCAGAAAAGAGTGGGCTGATTCTCAGAGCAGGGGGAAACCCTGCCCACATCTGAGCCTCCTGCAGTCTGGGCTCTCATGAGTAGGTTACTACAAGGGAACCATCAGCTGGGAATAGACAGGACACTCAGGAGAACCTTGGTAAGAAAATTACGCCAACCCCAAATGACGAAGACATGTCTGAGACTCAGTTCCTCTGTGCACCAGCTCTGAGTGGGAGGGATAAGCCGGAAAATTTCCTTTGAAATTCTGTCCCCTACAGGCTCAAAGCAGCCAGAGTATTAGAGAGACTTTAAAAAGTGTCATTATATACTTAATGAACTCAGAAATTTGTGTTTCTCAGTTTGTGGCTCCTAGCACATGCAGTACTGCAGCCTGCACAGAGGTTGCCAAGACCTTTGCCACCCCCAAGAGTTACAAGACTCTCAAAACCACATGGAGATGGCTGGGAAGAGACAGCGATTGAAGACTGACTTCTTTGTCCATTGCTGCTGTCCAAGGCTGTCAGAGTGGTGCTCCAGCCATGCCCAGTGCAGGGCTCTGGAAAGCTGAGACATCTACAAGTACCAAACACTTTGTTTGTACACACACTGCTCTGTTACTGGTGCTTTTCTAAACCAACCTTTACTGAGGAATCAGCTGAAAGGCTTGGGGCAGTGGCAAAGGCAGGAGGTGTAATGTGATTCTGACAGTCAGAATCTTCCTTCACAGCCTCCCAAGGACGATGTGAAAATGAGCCAGTGGCTCAGCCCACTTTCAAGTCCTACTTGACCAAAGCTGATTGTGGTTGGTCATGTCCCGTTGGTCCCCTTCCACCACATGCTTGGACAGAGGGGATAAAGCCATTCTGTACCACATCATCTCACCAAAATGCACAGAGGGGTGGTGCTAACAGCCCCACAAGGGACCTCTCTGCAAAATTTCTCTGAATTATTCAGTTGCTATAGAATGTTTCAGTGCTTTACACAACATCTTAAGAAGCAGGTTAGCCATATCCTGACAGAAAATCCACCATCCTCCGCACAGGCAGGTGGTGGGTTTAGCCCTTTGTGAGCTCTCAGAAGCACCAGATGACACGCACAGCAAAGTCCGAGTTTTGCATTTGCTGTAGCTGACACACGCTGTTCACTGAAAGAGAATTAGCCTTTTCCTCTGCAAAACTGAGTATTAGGAGCTAGTCCAGCTGCTAGTAAATGGCAATTAGGCTCTAAAAGCCCAGGTTGCTTGTGAAAAATAGGACTTGAGCTCCTGAAACACACAGGCCCTCTTTCAGCCTGGTTTTTCATTACTTTTCAGTCTCTAACTTGATCTAGTGTTAGAGCTGAGATGCAGCTGGCCTGGGATTACCCATTAAAATAATGAAAAAACCTGTAAGACAACTGTAAAACAACAATTTCTTCCAGGCATGCAAAACAATTGTGTTCACCCTTACAGAATTGCCTGTGTTTTGTTTCAGGTTCTGGCTTTGTAGATAAAGGAATGTGAGAACATAACGAGCACATCAGCCTTACACTGAGTTCAGATTAAGCACAGCAAAACCACCAGCACAGCAGCCATTTAGTCAGAAAGAAAGAAACACAAGGGGTCAAAGTGACATTATCTCACGTGGCACTGAAGGGAAATGTCCCTTCAGATTATCACAAGATGCTGGGCATCTGCTGCTAAACACACCCGCGTGGGTGGATGTGCCACATCGGAAAACTATAAAAAAATTCTGTGCGGCAGTAAATCCTCTGCTAAATTCTCTTTGCAGAGGTTGATATAAACAAAAGTTATGATGAACAAAAGGGGAGTACACAAGCCTGCTTGGCATGTCTGAAGTGTTTCTGTGGAGACATTTTGCTTAATTTTTCTCCCAGCTCTCACAACATTCAGGACTTTTGCAGGTCTTGGAACCATGTGTCCATATATGAATTTTAGCTCTTATTTTAAAATAAACAACTGGAGGTTGTAGCCTTAGGAAAGCAAGAGAGTATGATCCCTGAGAGGGTTAAAGAAACTGAAGTTAAGTTCAGATGACCTGAGGGTGGAGGTGATGGGATTGGTGAGGTCCCAGGTCAAAGAGACCATTCATCCATCCAGTGTGAGGAAGGCTCTCCAATGCCTCAGCTCCACTCCAGCCTTGCTGTAGCCTTGCCAGAAGTAAAATATTGGAAATGTGGGTGACAGCTTAGATTACACATCGTTAGAAAGAGCCAGGATAATCTGCCACCAGCTCCCTAAAAGGAAATCTTTAGCTAACAAACATGCTCCAGCCTTTTGAGCTGGCAGATAATGATGGAACAGGGGATAAAACATAGCTGGATACCAGGGAAGTGGTGCCGTGCAGGGAGGTGTTTCAGCAGGCCAGAGGAAACAGTGTGGGGCATGAGAGCTGCTCCTGGAGCAGCTTGGCCAGGAAGAGGAAGGTGGAGCGTCAGGTTTTTGGGTGTTGCAATGTGCCCCACTGCAGCCCTGACACTGTGGCTGTGCCAGTGCCCTGCTCTCAGGGACAGCCAGCACAGCTTGATGGGCTTTGTGCTCCTCATCAAGGGCTTCATCATGGACATACATCATCCCCATGTCCCTCCTGTGAGGGACATGGCTTTGCTAGGCAGAGCCAACAGTGGCTCAAAGAAAAGCATCACCTTCCTTGTTTATAGAAAAACACTGCCTGAGACAGCCCTGCCCTTCTTGAGAGCAAACAGCATCTCCATGATTTCTAGGCAGCTCTGACCCATCTAAGGCTGTGACACTTCCAGGCCAGGGAAATGCTGAGGTTTTAGACCTCTTGGCATCCCAGGATCCTGGAAAGGTGCCCCATGGTGCTGCAATGCAAATGCATCACAGTGCTGCTGCTGCTGCCATCACCAGTAACACAGGACAAGCAATACTGTGCTCTCTTCTGAGGGTAGGAGCCTTGTGGACGTGGATTTTGCTCCTGCTGAGAAAGTCTCTGTTTGGAACAGCATGTCTCTGCTCATGGACACTTCTCCCGCTGAGTCATTTAGAATAAATTCTGCACAAACCTTTCTGGGATGGTAAAAATAATAATAATGAAGTGGCAAGACCCAGAAAGTCTACACACAGTGGAAACCAAATTTGGAATGGTTTTGGTGATTCAGGCTTTTTTGAGGGCAATAAGCAGCTAGTGCAGCTCACCACATGCTTGCACAACCCAAGAGCTTGAAGTCAGCTTGAATGAATGATTCATTATTCTGCACACGCTCCAGCTCCTCCGCCACTCCAGCCTGTACCCAGCTGGATCTCAGGAGAAATTCCTAGAGTGTGTAATTGTGTATAATGTGATCATCCTGCAGCAGGAAATAGGTTTGTAAGCATTCTTAGCCGGTACAATCGATGTCGTACAGATATGGTCTGCGAGGAAACAAAGTGGAGATACATATTGCAGCGAGTCACTGGAGAGCCAACGCAGCCTTCTGGGAAGGACACGTTAGGCAGGGAATGTATTTAAGCCCGAACAGTCACGGTACACGTAGTACTTCATTTAAAAATGTCTCAGCGTGACCGTGCTCAGAGGGAGGGGGGAGATGCTGACCTGCGAGGCCCCGGCAGCAAGGCCAGATGTGGGGGACATCCCTTCCAGAGAGGCAGCGCCAGGCTGGAGGAGGGAGCCCGGCGGGGTTATGTGGTTTAGCTGTCACCTCGTTCCGCGGCTGTGGCCGTAGGGAGCTGCAGGGAGCCGGCACAGCGGCGGGGGCTCGCAGGCTCCCCGCGAAGCAGCAGCCCCTGCCCGGGGAGCGCCGGCCGAGCCCGCAGCACCCTCTAGAGGAACCGCGGCCACCCAGCCCTCGGCTGCGGCGGGGGCTCCGATCCGCTGGGGACAATCTCTCCAGCAACACGCCTTTTTGTTGTTGTTTTTCCTCCGGTGGGTTTGATCCATCGCTGCGCACCAGGGCAATATCGGGCCCCGAGCGGCACCCGGCTTCCAGGAATAAGGAAGATAACCCAGTGAAGAGAGTAGAAACATTTTTCTGCCTGTTTAGTGAAAGGAACAAGGATGAATCAGATACATGCCAAAGCAGCAGGATAGAGCCACAGGATGGGATAGAGGTATGGAGCACCTCTGCTTTAAGGCTGAGAGAATTGGGATTGTTCAGCCTGGAAAGGAGAAGGCTTTGGGGTCACCTAATTATGGCCTTTCAGTACCTGAAAAAGGAGGGAGCCTGCAAGAACAAGGGAGAGAGACTTTTTAAAAGGGCCTGGAGCTACAGGACAAGGGGGAATCGCTTCTAACCAAGAGTAGGTTTAAAGTGGGTATTAGGGAAAAATTCTTTCCTGTGTGGGGGTAGGGCCCTGGCACTGGGTGCCCAGAGCAGCTGTGGCTGCCCCATCCCTGGAAGTGCCCAAGGCCAGGCTGGATGGGCTCGGAGCGACCTGGGATTGTGGAAGACGTTCCTGACTAGGGTAGGGGTTGGATCAAGATGAGCTTTAAGGTCCCTTCCAAACCAAACCAGTCTGTGATTCTACTACTGCCCAGCCCAGCCCGCCTGTCCCCTCTCTCCCAGGTGGCCTCAGCTCTCCCATTCCAGGAAGGATCCAGAGCAAGAGCAGCTGTCTGTCCACAGATGCTGGAGCATCCTTGTGATGGGAATGCTTTAAGCTGTGCTTGGCCCTGGATTCTCCAGCTGGAGAGGTGGGTCCAGCTCTTACCTGAAATTCCCTTGTGCCCACACCACCTTCAGTGCCCCACAGCTTCCCAGTGGTGACCCCCAGCTCACCTGCCCTGCAGGACTCCAACTGAACACCCAGCCCTTGGCCCAGGGCGGGTTTCCCAGGCAGGATATTCTGTATGGACAGGCCACCTGCTGGGCACTGAGCAGCACACCGGCAGCATCCTGCTGCCACTGGGCATCAGAATCCCCTGGGAAGCCTCATTAACACTATCTTCCTGTCCCTCTTTCCTTTGTCCTCATATGGGAACTCACAGAATATTTAATTATTGAGATCAGGCTGAATATGGAGAGATTACTCATCACAGATTCTGGGGATAAACAGTTTACTTTGCAGAATAATTTCTTTTTTAACAACTCCCCCTCCCCTTTTCTCCAAATTAATTTCCATCCCAGCCATGAGCCTCTGTAGAAAATCTTGCCATAATCATTTTGAGCTAAATATTCTGTCTAATCAATCAAAGCAGTGGAACCAATTTTAAAGCTGTCACTTTTAATTTTTCCAATAAGAAAAAAATCGAGCATTTCACTCTCACTGCTGTTGTGATTCAAGCTCTTCAAACCTTCGCTCCACTGCATCAGCGCTTCAGAGCTGTACTTGAAAACGTGAAGAGCAGGCACAATTGCAGAGAAACTAAAATAAATTGATTTTTAGCAGTGAGAAGAAACCTGTTTCTTCATGTACCTTTGGACCTGGCTCACAAAACCTTTTCTTTTTTCTTTTCTTCCCTGCTTTCTTCCTCAGAACAAAAATTCGACAGCATATTCGTGATTTCATGCATGCAAAGGGCTGGCACTCATTAAAGTTGATGTGTTATTGAGAGCTGGGTGCATAAATGCCAACGAAGGGCCAGAGAGCAGATGTGCTGGGTGCTTGGGGTGGATGAGAGGATTCCTCCTGCTCCTGGCACAGGATTCCTGTGGACACACCCACTATGGAGAAGCTGACCTGTGGGAGGAGGCAGGAACAGCCTCGGCACAAAAAATGGCTGGAGAAATCCATCCTGGAAAGAACAGGTTGTTAAACACTTTGGTAAGGGCACTTTGTGTTCAGGGTAGGCGTGGGCTGCGTTCCTGCTCAGTGAGGAGCCATCAAAATTGAGGCTTTGCAAGTCCTCCAGTGAGCAAACAGGAACATTCTGGTGGGGGAAACGTCAGGGGGAGTTTTGCCATCGCGTTCCTGCCTCCCTGCACAGTCAGTGCCAGCCATAGCCATAAGCTGGCATTCACTTCTGCTTTTAGGGATGGATGTGAACAAAGTCAGGCCCTGTAGGAGCACTGTGGGAGAGGGAAAACAGCAAAAGCAGCAACAGTGCCCTCGAGTTGGGCCCTTACTTGAATCCAAAACAGACCCGTCATCTACTAAGGAAAAATGAACCCTATCCACCCCAAACCAGGACAACTATGTAGAAAAAGGAAGGGATCCTTCCTACAAATCCATACCTGAACTCCTTAGGTTCAGGACCACTTCCAGTTTCACATTAATTTCACACCAAGATAGTCTCACCTGTGATCCCACGGCTCTCCTGCTGCTGGCAGGGAAATCAAGCAACACAGGCAGGACACTGCCAGCCTCAGCTGTGGCTGCCCTGTGTGACCCCACAGCCACCCTGCTGCCACCCAGCACCCACCGTGCACCCAGCAGTGACTGTCAGGTCCCACATCGCTCCTGCTTGCCTCTATCTCCTCTTCAGGAGCCCAGGAGTGGGGTTCAGGAAGCACATAACCAGCAGGGGGATGCTGGAGTGGCAGCAGGAGCCAACAGTGTCACTCAGCAGCTGCCTGACGTCTCCTACCAACCCCCTGCCTCACCCTCCGGCTCTGTTGTCTTGCTTTATTGTGTCTGTCGAGGACACAGATTGGGTTTGGAAGTTTTGAAGATGTGGAGAGCCCTCTGGCATCTGAGGAAGGAGATGAAACCTAAGAAATGGAGAAGTTAATATGTTTTCAGTTTGCAAGAGAGCTTGGAAATGCCACTGATGCTTTATTAATCTCTTCTGCCCCTGGAGGACAACAGGCAGCTGCTGCTTCTTCTCTCTCTGCTGAATTTCCTTTACTGGAAGTTAAAAAGAGACAGGGGCAAGTTAATTCTATTTTGGAGACAGAATGGTTTTGTCTATGCCTTTCATAATGCTTTTGGATTATTAAAACTCCTTTAAAACACGACTTTTTAATCTGTTTAAGAACTCCAATTTTCTTTCTATGCTGTTTCACCCCAGCATTTTCTCTCTCCCAGGAAAACCCAAATGACTCAAGTCTAGCCATTTTTATTGCTGTTCAGGGCCTTTCCCCATCTCGTCTTGCCGGCTGATACAGAGCAAGGACAGAACTCATCCCAGGGCAGGATGAAGCCCCCAAAACAAGGAGAAGTGACACCAAAGCCAAGTGTTCTGACATGATGATCGGTTGTATTTTCAGTCCATTAATACACATTCATTTACCAGATACAAACAGAGTGGAAAGGAAAGCAATCATTAGCAGGAACAAGGATACAAAACTCAATTCCAGCAGCCTTCACAGAAGGGATATTCAGTGTCACAGCAGCACTGTTGGAAGGAAGGGACGCATGGACACCTGCATTCACACCCCAAGTGGAAGCTCTCCTTTTGTGGATTAGTTTAGCTAGAGACATTTTTTTTTTAAAAAAAACCAACAACATTCCCAGAACTGTGACTTTTTGACACTTTTTCTCATTTCCCTAGTGTCAGGACGAGGGAAACTTGGAATAATTCACGTAGAGGAGATTTTATCAAAGGACACTGGAAGGTTAAAAACAGAATAATCACAAATACTGAAAAATACAACAAGAAAGCAGGCAGGGAAAGGAAAATAGGAAAAAAAAAAAGGTGACACCCCAAGAGGATCATTGCATTCAGTGGTCGATGTATGGTTAGTGGGGCAGCTCCACTTTGATACACTGAGATTCACATGCTGGCCTTGATTCACTGCCATGAAGTTACACTCTGGGTTTAAAGCAGGGTTCTGCAGAGCTCCTGGTTTCAGCAGGATCTCAGCAGTGCAGCAGCAATTGCTTGTTTGAAACCATTTGCAGAATGAGTGCCACAAGCTGTGACAGTGTGTTCACATCTCATGGGGCACCCAAGGGGTGCCAACCTCTGCTCTTGTCCTGGTCTGGTTTTCTCCCCCTTGGCCACCACAGCACTGCACCATGAAAGGCTCTGCTGCTGGTGACAGGGGTCAGCTTAGCCCAGCATGGATTTGGGGCTCCACACGCAGCAGGAGAGGGACATGGCATTATCCTACAGTACTCTCACAAACACAGCTCTGTGCCCAGACACAACCCCCTGACTGTCCTTGCTCAAGGCTCGCTACACTGAAATAACAACAGCAAACCACATCTGCACTTGATTGTACAGGGATGCTCCTTTGGAAGGAATAAAGATATTGTGAATTATTCATGGAAGAGTCCCAGCTAGGCAACACCTGCACTGAGGTTCTCCCAGGGACAGCACCAGGATTGCAAAATCATGTTGTGAAACTTGATCAAAAGAAAGGAAAATGGAGCATTTGGGATTTAAGGCAGCAAAGCTCACACCAAGTCAGGGGACGAACTGAGACCAAGAGACCAGAAAGTGAGCTGAGCATTTTGCCTCTTCCATGGAGCACTGGAGTGGTTCTCCTATAAATTGTTTTTTAGTACAGTTCTTGCAGACAATGACATTTTATCCCTCATTTTTTATATCATACATTAACTTTACAGTGAAACATTTATCCAGTCCAATATCGATACAATAAAACACATCTTTTAAAATATCAGACTATTAAAATTTAAGGAAAGGAGTGTGAGTTCTCAAAGTGGAACAAGGAATAAATTAAAGGGAAAAGAAGTGTTCTACTTGGGCTGAATTACAAAATAAAGTCTGAGCCTGGGAGAAGTTCTCATTTTCTATCATTCTAACAAATAAATGCCACAAGAAACAGCTGATGTTTCTGGGGTTGCTAGTGCTTGAATCCACATCACCTGTAACCCTCTCCAGCCTGAAGCCCACGCTGGTATGACAGACTAAGAAGTAGTGATTGTTCAGGTGCAGAAATCAACTCTCTCAAGGTGTTCAACTTCACAGGCTTCTTAATGTAAGAAACAAACCTGTAGCTGACAGGACACAACATCAGCACAGCCTGGGGTGAGAATGAGCAGGGCCTTCACCGGGAGTGGCTCCAGCCCTGCTGTCTGGTTGGGGTGAGCAGTGTTCCTCCCACAGGGAACTCCGTGGCCCCACAAGCCCCTGGGGATGCTGGGATCTCCTCCCCGTGCCCAGGCTGCCGTGCACACCCTGCTTGCTTTTGGATGTTACTGAATTCCTGGTATCAGGAATTTAGCACCAACACAGGGAAGGGATGATCAGCAGTGCCTCTGTTCCCACAGAGGGGAACCCCCTCCCAGACAGAGAGCCAACATCAGGCCTGTCTGCCACCTCAATAATGAAAGACCTTCTTAATCAGCACCTTTTTCATACCAAATCAGTCAATGACATCTCCCTCCATGGCTCTGCTGTGTCACTGGGGACCAGCAGCTATCACACAGTGGGCTGAGCGTTGCAGAACCTGAGTGGTTTTTCCCAAAGCAGCCTGGCAGAGGGGGAGTTAACACCCCTGGAGTTAGGAAGCCCCAACAATTAGCTACCTACCAGTTTAAAAGACAATGTAAGGATAATTTAACAATTATAAAAACCTTCCCTAATATGAGGGTATGGAGAGTAAGAGCACTTAGAAGGTGACAGGAGTGTTGCACTTCAAGGTTCAGTGTATAGGTGGAGGTTGAACACTTCCTGACTCTGAACATGGATCTGTGTGACTGACAAGGATTCTGTGGCAGGCTGTAATTGTTTAAAGTCAGCAGTGGAACTAAAACAGCTAAACACAGGAGAGAAAAGCTCTGAACCTGCACTGATGTGAAATGACAGGACACCTTTGATCGTTCTGGATTGTAAATGGTCAGGGCACACATTGCTTTGGTTCTGCGGGGGGTGACCCCAAGTCAGTTTTTTTAAGGGAAAAAAAAGGGAACATATTTGCTTACAGCATGCCAGGTAAAACCATCAACGCCCCGGACTCAACCACATAAAATGCTGCACATGCACTTCCCAAAGGTGAACCAGACCACAGATGCCAAAAAGGAGTGTAAAATGCAACTGCAACAAAGCACAAATGTAAAACAGTGGAAGCTGTAGGAATGGGCTGGATTTGGAAGAACATCTGGGGTTTGTTCCCTATTTGGGTGATGCAGCAGGTACAGAATAAGCTGGTGCCTATTCACAGGTCTGAACACAGAAGGCAATCAGCTAAAATGTCATACCAGCTATGTTTTGGGGATAGCTAGGCGACCAGTGGGATTCTTTTTCAGTTAAAAAACTGTTGGAAAAGCCATAAAAGAAAAAAATAAACTCTTCTGTGAACTAAAATAAATACCAGTTCAGTGGGCCTTTTAACCAGAGTGTTGAGCACAGGTATAACCCTGGGAAGGGAACAGATACCTGGATGCAGGGGCAGCAGAAGAGCTCAGCCTCCCACTCCTCCAGATCCAACTCTCCTTAAGTGTTTTCTAATGCTCCATTTTCCCAGTGGCTGACACAGACTGCCAGGAACACCTCAGGTTGGAGCTGGACATGAGACTGTCAGGATGGAGCATGGGGTAAGACCCAGGCTGGTGCCCACCACACAAGGTCCTAACCCAGGAACTGTAGTGTTTTTCCCAGGATGCTGGATTGAACTGCTGCTTCTCTGTACAGGGAGGTGCAAAAGAGCTTTGGAAACTTTCTCACAGCAATGGAAAATGGGAATGTGCATGCTGAGTTTTACCTCTGCTTGGGAAGACACATCCTATGTGACTGAACTCAAAGTTGTGGCTGGTTCAGTAACAAAGCAGAGCAGAGACAGGGCTTTGTCACCTGCTCCCCTTCCCCCTTGCATTCACCCCATCTACAAATCCACACAGCTCGTTCTCAGCATGGTGTCAGCTTAATGGCCTTTCCTTCTTTATAATAGGGGGAAAGGGATGGAAATGAAAATGTACCCATATGCTGCAGGATAAATGCACAAGCAGAGTGCAGAGCTTGGTTCAGATCATGCTGGCTTTGGAGTCTCAGTTCTGTTACATGCAGTGCCTTGGTTTCCCCTGGCTCTGGACACCTCAGGCTTGAATTGGAACCTTGATCCTCTCCTGAGGAAAACAGTCACACTCAGTGGGACTAAGCTGATGTGCTACGTGTCTGCAAAGGCCAGAAAACTCCAGTGATCTCCAGCACCTCCAGCTCCACTGAGAATGGCCCCTGCCAATCCTGAGGGCTGCTGATTGCTCCAGCTGCAATAGGAAGAGGATTTCCCCCAGAGGGATGAAAAGACTAAAATGCTGATTCTGATACAGGATTGTTAGTCTGTTTCCCTTTAAGAAATAAAACACCTACACTTGGAAAGCTGCAGGACAGCCCAAGGCAGCAGCAAATGGCACTTCCCAACAGTGGCAGGGCTGCACGATGTGCTCTGATGGTGTGTGGAAGGGGTGAGATGGGGAACTCCAGCGAGCCAAGGTGCAGATACCCAAAGCCTGAGAAGCAGCACACGCAGCCCACGACTCCTGTGCAGCCACAGCACGATCACAGTATGAACACAACCACAGGATACAGCTGGCAGTGGTGACATCTATGGGGAGTCAGTTCCTGTCCTAGGAAGTAGCCTGCATCCTTTAGATGCTCAGAACATGACTGAAGAAATAACTCCTTCAGAGGTTAAACTTCTCATCTGCCACAGTTTGCAAGTTTTTCTGCTCCTCTTGTCGATTTGCTTCAAGTTCCTCCACCAAAGTCCTTTAGAAGAGCTCATTAGCTTGGTGGAGAAGCTTTTTGTCTCCTTTCACTTTCCAAAATCCCATCTTTTTCATTAACCTCTCTCCTGAGAACGAGACTTTAAAAGGTAAAGCAGTCTGCATCTTCTTAAGTCCAAACCTCCATGGGTACCATGGACTCCTTTGTTCCGACCGAGGGAAGCAAGTACTCCTCCTCCAGAAAACGAAAGGGGAATTGTACTAAAAACCCACGGATCTTTTTTAATTCTTCTGCTGCTTTTGCAGGATCATCATTTGCTAATTTGGGCTTGTTGATGAAATCACGCAGTTGGGTTAAGTTAGTCACCTGGTCACTGGGAAGGCATCGAAACACCTGATAAAACAGAAAGAAGAAGTCACCTGTCAGTGTAGGGGAAATGCAGCAATGCAGAGCTCCTGAGAAAGACCAAAGCATCCAGTGCAAATTCCCCAGGATGGGAGTCACTGAATTAACAGCCCAGAGATCAGGGAGGGAAGAGGTAGGTGCCTGTCCTCGAGGAGGCTGGAACAGCCAGAGGGGAAGCTCCAGGGCCTTTTCTGATCATTGCAAAAGCTCATTAAAAGACAGAAGTAAAATTTGCTTCTACTCCAGTTACACTGTGGCTAATTACAAGTAGTAACTACACCACAGCCATTCACTGGACCTACAGCTGATGCAAACACAAGGAGAAATCTGATCTGCTGCCTTCATGGGTGCTGTCACACTGAGAATGTAACAGCTCCAGTTTCTTGTTCACAGCTCTTGTACCTCATCCCTTCAACACATCTCTGAAGGTCCAACCCCAGGAACTGGACCTGCTCTCTTTTCCCTCCTCTGCTGCTTCTCCCATTGGCATCTGCTGCCTCAGGGTGGGATGGAGGGAGGGGGAAGTTGCTGTGCTCCTCACTTTATCAAAGATGGTGGCGTTGCGAGCTGCTGTGGCAATCCACACCTCCTTGAAGAATTTGTCACAGACGGGATCCTGGTGTTCTGGATTGAGATCAGAGCCTCCAAGGACGACCCTGAAAAGAAAAAGGGATGGATGCTCACAGAGGCTGCAGCACTGGGCACTCCCCTCTTGATAAATGCCAGGAGACAAGGAGTTTCCTTGGGACTTGCCAAATCCTGTGTGCTCCCAGCACCCTCCCACTCCCATCCCCTGTGATAATCAGGCAGCTCTAAAGCTGCTTGATTTTCTCCTTTTTTTCTCTGCAGTAACTGTCCAGATGGAAAATAGGGTGGAGGGGAAAAAAGGGAAAAAGAAAAAGGCCTTAAACTAAAAATGGCCGTGTTGTGGGCCAGATGGCTGTTCCCAGGAAAGAAGCTTTTTTTGAAAAGTGACACCACCACCCAAGATTGAGAGAGTATGCAAACGGGATCTGGAGGGGAAACACCACTTGGTTATGAGCTCTGCTAGCGAAATCCTGCAGCAAAATGATTTGTAAAATCAAGCTGTGGGCAGGAGCAGTGTGAGAAAGGCTGGTGAAACAGCAGCAAAACCCTGGGCTGAGTCCAGGCTGAGCAGAGCTAAACCTGGGCAGGCAGCAGCAGCCTGTGGTGATTCATTTCCTAAATGTTCTGTTCACCACAAAATGTATGGTTCATTGCTGAGTTGTAACCCTTCCCTAAACTGTCATTCAGTCTAACTCCTGCCCATCACCTTGTCCTGGATGCCTTATGGGTGAACCCAACCCCTCTTACCTGCAGTATCCCATTGGTCCAACCCTTGGAACTGCCTCCCTTTCTTGTCACTCTTAAGTGGATGCACGAGGGCTATTGAGGTCTCTCTATGTGGCTGGTCTCTTGGGACGCCTGTCTGTCTGTCTGGTCTGGGGCTGGTCTGGCATCCCTCTCTGGAGTCTCCCGGGGGTGGGACCCCCAAAAAACATCTAAGCAACACCCTGAGAAGCCGTGTCGTGTCTTGCCTGCCAACATGCCACTCTTGGCTGCCACACAACCAAGAGACTTCTCCCCAAAGGCTCCAGTGAGGCTCTTGTACCTCCCCTTCCATCCTGGAGCCAGAGCTACGTTGCCCTCAACCTCTGCAGCTGCTAGCCATGCCCAGAGAAAGGAGCAGAGAGAAACGCACCAGCAGCCCGTTGGTTTGAAAGGCTGTGGGGGCAGGTTAGGGCTGAGCAAGCCCTGCCCTGTCCCTGCTCCGTGCCCACACCCACCTGAAGCAGCGCAGGCGCAGGGACTGGGCGAAGCGGCCGGCGCTGTACTGCTGGCCGTCCATGACCGAGGGCACCGTGTCGCTGTCCTGCACGATGATGGCCATCTCACTGTCCCTCTTCCCCAGCATGCTGCGGTCGTTGATGTTGGCAGAGCCTGGGCAGGGCAGGACAGGCACAGGCAAAGTCTCCCCGCTGCTCCTGCATGCCCCCCATCATCACCCGCCACCCCCGGGGCCTCCCCACCCTGCGGCTCCAGGGGGAGCCACGCACAGCTTCAGGCTGTGGCTGCAGGGGAACGGCAAGGTGCAGGGAAGGATAGGCATCATGAGGTCATTAACCCGAGAAATGACCAAAACAACAATTACAAAATCTCTGGACACAGCTGTAAGAGACCTCCAGGCTGCAGTTAGCCATTGAGCCTTCCTAGGAACTGGATTAACTTCAGGGGAGCCAGCAGCTCCACAGGAACAACCAGCTAAGTGCCTCTGTCCTTTCACTCCCTCCTCCTGCCCTGTAGCTCCATGAGCACTTAATTTCCATGCACTCTCTCTTGTGTGGAAATGGGATGACTTCCTATCCTTTCACCAGGCAGCAGAGATGCACAGGCTGTATAAAAATCTGCCCTCAAGCTTATAGGTACAGAAAATAAAAACTAGGAGCTGCCTCAGGCCCCCAGGCCAGCCCAGCTGGAACAGCTCCTGCTGTGATATCAAACCACTTCAGAGCCACTCTGTGCACTGGAGACAGGATCTGGCCTCTGAGAAGGTGACAGAGGAGCAAACCTCACCACAGGTCATCTGAGACTAACTGCTATGAAGGGAGGGAGTATTTGTCTTGTAAAATCTGGTATTTAAGGTATTCATTGGCAAAGTCTTTATTGCTGATATAACAGCTCAAAAAGGGCTTCTTTAAAGAAATAGGCTGAAATTCTGCTGCACTGTAGAACTCTGAGCCTGAACTCTCTTGTCTTTGCTTCATGTTCCCATAATAAATATGCTAAGAAAAGAGAATGAAATGGTATCTATTGCTCCCTATAGCATATTGTCCCATTCTTAGGAAATGGAGCAAATATGCTAAGAAAAGAGAATGAAATGGTATCTATTGCTCCCTATAGCATATTGTCCCATTCTTAGGAAATGGAGCTGATACATGACACATGTTGTCCAAACCTTCCAAATTTTATAGCACATTCTGTTCTTTCAGGAACAGATGACAAGTCTCACAAGTCTTCCTGTTAGAGCAGAGTTTGATACAAGACAGATGGACAATATTCCCTGCACTGGGATTCTCTTCACGGTTACACACAGATTTAAAAGATTTCAGAAAAACAAATTAAATGACAGCCCTCTGAATCCTTTCTTCCCTCTTGAAGAATTTATGAGTTTGGGGTTTTGTTTTTTTTTTTTTTTTCAACAGCAAAATATTTCTCAGGAAAGGAATGACAACATAGAAAAGCCCATGGCACTGCAGCTTGCACTGGGCATGGGAAGGGATTGATGCAGGTATAAACCCAGTGCCCCAAACTCCTCCTGAGAGCCCCTGCTCACCGATTATAACCGTGTTGTCATCAGCAATGAGCAGTTTGCTGTGCACATAGATGAGCTCCGTCACCAGTTTTCCTTCCAGCTCTGCATACGTTCGAAGGCCACAAAATGATATGTAGTTTATCCACTTATCTCCAACTGAAAATTAAAACACAAGAAAACTGATGGGATGAAGGAGGTGGAAGAGACAAAAAAATAAAACCTTGTTTACATGAAGACCCCTATGATTAACAGTTCACTTTTGACTTTTTAAAAAAATTATAAATTAATAAATAACACAAGTATTTGTTTTAAAAAATAGACTTGAAAATTTGCTTGTGAGCACACTGTGCTGCTTGGATCTGCCTGCTCAGAGACTCCCACTTCAGTGAGAAATGACTCCTGTCTCCTGGGCACAGCACAATAGGTGGACTATGAGACTGTTTTTCTGCAGATCCTGCAGAAAGGAGGCTGGAAGCAGGTGTTTTGTCCATGGTCAGCATGGCAAATGTGTCCTAATGCACTTGTGTGCAGTTCAGATTTACACCAGGACCTAGAACAAATGAGGCATTATGCACGGTCCTAGCATTTGTGATATGTGGGTTTTCACAGTGCTCTGATTCCCAGCAGAGCAAAGTCCAGCAGGATTCCTCATGGCAAGGAAACAGCCTCCTGCTGAGGCAGGTTCTTCCTCTCCACATCTGACAACTGCCAGAAACAAACCCTGTGTGGGATCCACGGGGAAGGCTGAGGGCTCATGGCTCCCAGAAGCATGACCCCGCTCAGGACATCTTCCAAATAACACAATCCTGAGCACCTGCAACTGCACTGTGCTCCTCCCTGGGGTGTTCCCCTCCTCTGGATCAGGACTGCAGCCAGGTCTGAAGTCTGACAAGTGGCCATGGCTTGCATGACCCCACAGAGCTCGCCATGGGAGGATGGTCAAGGGGGAGGTCGCTCACAGCCCCATGAGCTGTAGCACGTGTTGCGTTACGTGTTACAGATGCATCCATCAAACTGTAGCATCCAAAGTAAACAATACAGAGGGAAGGAATAAAGTTCTTACCCTCTGCCTTCAGCTGGCCCAGGATGGAGTTTTCCCCTCGGCACATGGTCCTGGAAAGAAGGTAGGCAGCCATCAGCACCCCCATGACTGCAGGCAGCAGCACGTGCTGGAGCAGAACCAGGTGGAGTTAATCACTAACAAAGGTGCCTCTCACACAGCAGGAGAAATGAGGTGCTTCCAGAGCACATTTTTTCTTCCAAACGACTGCTACTACATCAAGGACTGCTCATGTTCCAAAAGGAGCTTATACCAACCCACAGAGGAGGTGGGGAGCACTTCTGCCTTCTAGAGCAGATGGCAATGATTGCAAAGGTGTGACAAGCAGGGCTGCTACCCCCTGTGCCAGGCCTGGATGGGAAATCATGTTAAGAAAAACATCGACACATGCAGAACACCAGGTCAGGAAGTTTGTGTGATTGTGGCTGGGCTGGAAAAGCCACAGCTGGAATTCCACTGAGAAGCAACCAACTCAAGGGCAATTTCCCTTGGTTGCCCTGAGGAAGCTCAGGCAGAAGGGTCAGGGGGACTGCTACTTTCCATCTGCTTGTGTCCCCTGCTCCACTCATCCTCCTGGAAGTGCAGCAGGACCTCTGCAGGCCAGCAGACAAGGGGGTTTTCACTCTGAGGGTTGCAGCAGTCTCTGCACACTGACTGTGCCCTGTCCATACCATAACATAGCAGCTTTCCAGTATAACCATCTTGGGCCATTTTGCCTTCTTCTACATTCCCCAGCATAAGGACTACCCTGCTGCATCTCAGTCCTTCCTCTGAGACCTGCTGGGCTGCAAGTGCCCCCACAAAACATCCATCCTGGAGCAGGAGAATCACACTGGGGAAGATGCCATTGCCTGCATGGGGCCAACAAGCAGAGCCAGGTCAAGTATCAGCCAAAAAGGCAGATTTGGAGACAAATCTTGGTCAGCAAGTCTGATTTAATCAGCTAAGTGGAAAACAACTCATAGAATGATTTGGGTTGGTTGAGCCTTAAAGTTCATCTAGCTCCATCCCCCTGCCATGGGCAGGGACACCTTCCCCAGGACCAGGCTGTCCAAAGCTCTGTTTTTGCTGGTCACACTGATGGCAGGTGGGGCTTGGGGACCCCCTGCAGCAGTGGAGGTGCCCAGGGGTGTGTGACAGCCTGCCTGTGGTACCTGTAGTTGAAGTGCATGATGGCCTGCAGCGCGTTCCCCCCGCCCGTCGAGATGTCCCCTTCGAAGCCCGGCAGCAGCGGGATCACCACGTACACCCGGAATCGCTTGTTGTCCCTGGAACACAAGAGTTGGGGGAATGTCAGCCTGGGAGTGTCACATCAGCCTGGGAGTGTCACAGCTTTGCACAAGGTGAAGTCCCCTCGGTTTCACTTCCCCCGAGATGAAGAACCACCGACTTGGTTCCCATCCAAGGCCACCACACAAATTTTACAGGAGCAAAGTGTGAAGTGCATTTCCAGGAAATCATCACCTGCCATCAGTACTTCTGTGAGTGCTCCTTCAGGAGGATAGAGAATAATTTACTCAGCAAACAACAAAAGAAGGAAAAACTCACTTTTTTACTGAAATTCAGAGGCAGGCTAAGGATTTTTCAGATTGTGTCTGCCACTGTAAAAGTTTGCTCGAGCACCCCAATAACCCAGTCACACTGACACTGGTGCAGACTGGTGTGGACAGCTGCCTGGCAGAGCACAGCAAAGCTTACAAAGCTATCACAGGCAGAAAACCCAAACCTAACCCAACGTTCCCACTGCCTCCTGGTTTTCAGAAGTCAAAAACACCACAAAAGGTGGAAAAAGTTCAGGGCACAAGCAAAACATCGATCACTGGGGGAAGGCAAATATGTCCTTGATACATCACAGCACCCAAAAATCTCAGTTCCAGAGTTCTCCAAACTAACCCATACCCTAATCGTGACAAAAGAAAAACAGAACAAAAGCTACTCTTGTGGCACTGCTTGTGGCTTTTCTCAAAGCTCCCTTTGAGTTTCCTCTGCTGACAAATGCCAGGTGCATCTGCTCTGAGAGCACTTTCCAGGTGCCCTTGGGTGCTGGGAATTCCCTGCTCTGTGCCCCGGAGGAGGAGGAAGAGAAGGACGAGGATAATGCTCCACTGAAGGATGCTGCCACTAGATGGCAAACACAGTTTAACCAGGACACAACTATTTCAAAAGCACTGAGGATGAGCCAGTCTGCAGTTTTTGCTAGAAGTACTCCTTCCAAGCCACGCCTGTGAATTTAGGGGTGTGGGAGTTGTGAAGCACTGGGGTCCCATCTGAGCTGGGAGGGAGGCAGTGAGGACCTGTGTGTCTTTGATTTCAACCAGCACTTCCTTCCAGCTGTGCTGGGTGCCGCAGACTGGCTCTGGTTTGCCAGCAGAGCTCAGGAACAGTTAACAGGCCTTACCCAGACACAAGAGGCTGTGAAACCAAGTCTGTCTGTATCATGAGAAAGGTCTACCAACAAAAGCATGCCCCAAAAAGCAGCTTGTTTGTCTAAGGACAGTGTTTACTAAACTGCTTAGACAGCCACCCATGAAAAAGAGGAAACCAAGAAAAGAACATTATTAATAACATCAGTAGAAAATATTTAGTCTGGAAGAGTGAGAAGTATACAAGTTCACTACAGACCTTAATTTATAATTAAACACTGTTTTCCTGGGGCAGTTTGGAAAATCAGCATTATGATACAAACCACTCAGTCTGAATTTACTTTTAATCTTAGGTAATGCAGGATTTGAACCTTATATTCAGTTAGGAATTGCCAGCATTAAACCAGCACGATACTGATATACAGTTGGAGTAATGCAGAAGTGAACATCATATCTGGAAATGGGTCACTAAGAATCTGTGTGACCCCCTTTCTTGATAGACTTTTAGTATCTGTACAGAATGACACCTCTTATATAAATTTTATATAAGAGGAAAACATTACCAGATTACCTGGAGAATTTGCTGCTGCCTCATAGCATTGCTAACAGCAAGCAACTGATGCAAAGGGCCTGTGGTAGTCAGTTCCCAAAGGCAGGAAAGGCAATCCAGAGTGGCTTTCCACAGGGACATCAATTGGCACAGAGATCACAGGATCACAGAATGGTTTGGGTGGAAGGGACCTTAAAGCTCCTCCAGTCCCAAAGCCCCTGCCATGGGCAGGGACACCTTCCACTATCCCAGGTTGCTCCAGCCCCATCCTACCCAGCCTTGGACTCCTCCAGGGATGGGGCAGCCACAGCTTCTCTGGGCAACCTGTGCCAGGGCCTCACCAGCCTCACAGGGAAGAATTTCTTCCCAGCATCCCATCTAATCCTCTTTTACTTCAAAGCCATTTCCCCTTGTCCTGTCACACATGCCCTTTTCCAAAGTCCCTCTCCAGCTCTCCTCTAGCCCTTTTAGGCACTGGAAGGTGCCCTAGGATTCTCTGTGCAGCTGCCTCTGAGCCTCAAAGCTGCAATACAAACACAGGAACGGCATTTCCAACAGCACTTGCACTGCTCCTTATTTACCACACATGAGAAAATCCATCCCATCTTTTCATACTTAGCTAATTTCAATTTTTTTGGGCTATTCACTGCAACTCACACAGGTCACAGGCAACTCCACCCTGTTGTTAATGGCACAGCAGATAACACCCAGGCTCTCTATGTTTCAATAGTGCTCTTATTTCCATAGTGCTCTGAACAAAGCCTGGCCCAGGGCAGCTCCTGTGGCCTTGCAGACATTTCCTGCACTCTGGTGGCTGTCTCAGGTTGGGTGCCTTTATGCAAGTGAGCAATTTCCAAGCTCAGTGCAAAAAAAGAGCAAAATTCCTGCAACCTTGGAAAGAGGACCTCTGGAAAAGCAGACACTGCAGAGTTCTGGACAATTACAATATGGAAAAAATAATCCATGCAAGAAAACATCTCTGCGTGTTGTGAATAAGCCCAGGAGAGATGAAAGGGAAAAGTTTAGAAAGTTGCCTGTAGATCAGCCCAGCAGGAGCAGGGTACAGTTTTATACTATGAAACGTATGAGACTCCAGGGGGGCAACCTTAAGCAAGGTTGCCCAGGATCAAAGTGAAGACAAGCCACTACCTGTGGCATTAATGTTAACACAGGGTTAGGTGTGCTGAAGGAGTGTCTAAAACATGGCTGGATTCAATCCATCCAGGAAGGAACAACGGTCCCCTTGCAAAGACTGGAGGTGGTGAACACCCTCCGGCATGTACCAGAAAAAGTTGTTCAAACAATAGCAGAACCCTGCAGTCAAATCCTCAAAATGTGTTTGCTTCCCCAATTTGAAACCACTCCTCTCTAGATGATTTAAATAAACCACAAATCCCACCCTTCCCACCCATGAAACTGCCTGACCTCCCAGCCCAAGGCAAGTTGGCAATGGAGCAAAGGTGTCACTGAACCAAAGCACAAAGGACTTGCCTTTAAACAAGTTCCATAGTTAAAAATACATTTACATTGGGGTAAATCCAGAAAATCACTTTCTGGATGCAAAGAAACCACTCAGGAGTCTCACTGCTGCAAATGCAGATGCTGGACCCCATCAGCTCTGCGTTGGCACAGCTACTGTGCAGTTGTGTCCACTGAGGGGTTATTTTTTTGCACCACACCATGGAAATGCACCTGAAGACTTCCACTGCCTCATTAAGAACAGGTTACCTGTGAGCTTTAAGAATCCTCTGAGCAATCGCATCACCGATCTTGTTCCAGACAACTTTGTCATCAGCACAGCTAATAAAAAACTGGTTCTGCAGGAAAAGCAAGCAAAGCTACTGTCAGACACTGCCAGCAACCAGTCCACAGTATTTGCATGCTTTATTTCAGACCAAGAGGAACTAAAGATAGCTGGGTTTGTGTGCCATTGGAGTGGAGGCCTTTTTTTAATTATGATTAAATGATATGTGTGTCTGTGCTTGCTTAGGGAATGAATTAGTCCTTGTTAATCACACTCCTTAGAAAGTTCATGTAGAGAGCAACCTAACAAGAGGCTACCAAAAAAAAGAAAAAAAGAAGAGGAGAAAAAGCATCTCCATTCAGCCAGCACTGAGTGTCACTCTGACACAAGAGATTGCTGCAGCTGAAGGCTGTGTGGATGAAGAGCTGCCCTGTGAGTGGGAGGTTTGGGCATGCACAGGGGACACTGCAAAGCCACAGAGAAGACAGGGAGACTATTGCACAGGCCATGAAAGCTGCTGGCAATTTTGCAAAGAGCATTATAAAGGAGAAGTCTACTTTTTTCCACCTCGTGGTCAGACGGCTGTCAGGGTACACAGCCATCAGTCTGGCCTGAAGACCACTGAAGGTAATGGATCTGTCTAAATGCATAAGATCTTAGGACCAAACCTCAAGAAGTAATTACTATCCTGACGGCTGCAAGCCATGCCCAGAGCATCAGAACCCTCCTGCCTTCCCTCCCTGCTGCTCACCTCTATGTAGATGTAGTGCTTGCTGTTCTCTATCACACTGATGTAGGCTTTGTGGATGGACTCCTCGTGGTATTTAATGCCAGCAGACCAGTCAGCAGCAGAGCGGATCACCTGGAAAGCAAGAGAGAGACACCTCCAGCTCTGTCCATCCAGGACACCCCATGGCACCTGAATTATCCCAGAGGCAAGGCTCCTCCCTGGCACAGCCAGGCTTTCACTAAATAAAGTAGTAACTGCAACGTTTATATTGCATTTGTAATTGTGAGAAAGGACATTCAGAAATAGTGTTAATGCTTAGCAATGTTTTGATTAAAAACATAAGAGCCTTGTCCCGTTGCTGTACCACTGCCCTCTCCCACCTGAGCAGCTCCAGATGCTTGTTCTTGCTTAAGGTCTTATGATAAAACTACTTTTAAAACAAGCTAGATTTCCAAGCTTTAGGAATGCACATCCCCATCAGTGATCTCCTTCCCAGCACTTTAAAGCTGGTCTCCAGCTGGGGCAGGGTGTTTTTCCCCTAAGGAGGCAGTACAGAATCAGAGAGCCAGTCTGATAACACAAGCCATGCATTTGTCCTCAGGACTCCAGGTCATTTGTTTCTTCTGCCAAATTCTTGCACAAGCCATCCCATTTGTGATGATACAACTTCTAAAATTTTTAGTTCAGCTGCCCACATTTAGTTCTTAGTTTTTACTGGAAATCGACTTTTAAAGTAGATTCCTGTAAGATCCCCAGGGTGTGTCCTGCCCCTCAGCCCTGCAGTATTTGTTCAAGAAAGCCAAACCAACATGAGAAACAACCTTTGTTTGTGCTCTGGGCCAGGCTGAGCAAGCCCCACAGCAGTCAGCATCCCGTGCCCCCCAGCCAGAGACGCTGTGGGCACCTCCAGCTCCTGCACTTTGAGTCAAGAGGCAGCCACACTACACCCCAAGTGATGCCTTCCTAGATGAAAATGTAGTTTTAAATTAAGTGTTGGCAGAGTACGTGCTTGGGAGAATAGTTACTCATTATTAGCCTCTCTCTTTAAACATTTTCAAGACAAAAACATTGACACAATAGCCTTAAAATATCTCAGTGTAACCATTATACTGGAACTTGAGGCCAGCCCCACACAGCACGAGACCCAGGGGCTGGGGATCTGTGAAATGTGTGTGTCTATTCCAGCAAAATCCTGATCTCTTGGGAACAGACCAAACCAATCCTCTCGTCTCTAGAGCATCTCTGGAGGTGGCACTGGGGCCACTGGAGTTAAACAGCAGATGATTCCTGAGCTAATTCCTTCACCTGGACAGGAGCTTTCTCCCTTATCTGTTTTTCCCAGGAAAAAACAGGCCCTGTACCTCTCATAATTTGGCTGCTCTCCTGGCCAACAGGAGGGTGCACTCTGCAGTCTCCCTGAGTGTTGGGGTCACAAATGTTGCAGTGAGGGACTCAGCCTGAGTACAAGGGCTGTCACAGCCTTTAGCAGTGCCAAGCAGCTGCCCTTTGCCTGCATAAGCCTCTGCAAGACCATGCTGATCCTCTGGAAGGTTTTTAATCACTCCTTTGATTAACAAAGCCAAGGCTGTGTGTTCCCACTCATCCCAAGCTGAGCACTGAGATCTTGAACAAAATTCCACCACTGGCATTAATAGGCTGTTACTGGCATTAATAAGAACAGAAAAAACAGTTTTTCTGGGTAGAAAGCAGGCTAATTATTCCATATGCAGCCTGGACTGGGTCTCACAGCACTTCCACTCTCACCAGCACAGCAGTCTGCAACTGTACTTCAGAAAGTGGCAGATTGTACCTTTCTAGTGTACAGAGTCTGATATTCAATTTTTTTTTTATTTTTTTTTTTTTTGGCTAGTTAGCACAACAGAACCATCACTCAGGCCCACCCCCTTCCAGCACCATGACTTCCCAGTGCATCATCCACCTGCCCTTCCCTACATTCCTCCTCACCCCTTCACATAACTGGCACCCAGCTCACTCCACACCCTGGGCTGCCCCCATTACATCCCTCTGCCTCACCCCAGAACAATGTGTCATGGCTAAGTCCAAAAAGCTGGCACAGCAGCACCCAAAAAACTCCCATCAGGTACAACCTCAAATCCCCCTGCCAAGGGAAGAAGAGGTGTCAGAAAATGTTGACTGGGACAGCAGAATGAGTATAAGGTGTTTCATCTTGGACCTCCTCAAAATAAAGTTGTTTTTAACAGCTCTGCAGCCACAGGAACAGGACAATGCCACCAAGGCAGCATCCCATGGAGACAAAGCTGTGGCACTCACAGACACACATACCCACACCTGGAAGCTTGCTGCACAGCCCTTCCCTTATCACTGATGTTCCATCTCACACTTCTGGACACCTCTCTTTCCTGTCAAGGTATTCAAAGGCAGCTGGTTCAAACCCAGTCTGTTTCCTGGGAAGAAAAGGCCACATGCTGCCCCAGTAGACCTGGAGTCTCCATGCTCCTGCCTCTCCATTCCTCTCCCTTGAGCCTCTCAATAGCTTGTCATCCCTTTAACTTCACTAACTGATACAAGGGTAATAAATGTGATGTTTGCTGAGGGGTAGTGCATAAACCCTGAACAATGCAGGGCTCTCACGAAGACTTCAAAGAGGTGAGGGCATCAGCTGCTGCCAGAGCATTAAACTTTCATTGCATTTCCATCAGGAATGGGATGTTGCCTCACCACATCATATCTTTTGCAGCGCCGGCTTTGGCAGATAACTGCAAACTCTGGAGTGGAAACAGGGAGATGGAACAGTGGAAAAAAATCTGGCACTGCCTTTGCCAGATCTCTATTTGGCTCTTGCAAAAATCATGTTGCTTATTGCAAGCAAAGCCCTGAAGTTCAAATGAAAGAGGATGGGAGACCATGCCCAACTCCTTTTCCTCCTTCCCAGCCTGTACCCCACAGTGTGTTTCCCACACACACTGCATTCATCCTCCCTGCCCAGGGGAAAGCCCTTGTCAGTGCTCCATCCTCCCAGAAATGCTTTCCTCCTCTCCTCTCACAGAGGAGAGCAAAACCAGATGGTACAATGAGGCTGGAATCTGTTGCTGACAGGTCAATGGTTTGGGCTTGCAGCAACGTTGTAATCCCCACGGATCCTTTGTGTTTTCCCTTCCTCTGATCTGCCCACAGTTGAAGACAGATTTGCAAACAAGGTCAGAAACAAGAAACCAACAGCCAGGCTTTCCTCAATCACCCCACAGCCAAGGACAGTCCTGGAATGCTGGATTTTACCTTGGGGCAGTAACTTCTGCCTATAAAATCCCTACACAGTACTCAAATGGAGATAACAGGGGATTGGCTGTTTGCCAGCCAAAGGATTGAACACTGAGAAGAACAAGAATATTGCTCTAGTTTTTCTGGATAAAAAGTTGCTAAAAGATTTAGGGTATCTGCTTACTTCTGTGCAGAACTATACCACTGAGAGGAGATGCGAGCACCTGAGCCCTATGCTCCAAAATTAATAAACTGGACAGGCAAGAGGTTGATATTTCTGTCCCTGCAGAAAAGGAGAAGTCACACAGGGATGCCCTGATGCACATCCTGGGAGCTCCAGAAAAAGGCCACCAGGAGGGGGAGTTCAGATCCAGGCTGCAGGTATCCCCCCACTTCCAACAGCAGCCAAATCTGAAATCTCCATCAGGAGGAGAGACTGAGTCACCTGTGGATTTGCAGTTGGACTTCAGGGATGCTCAGGGCACTTATGTCACCTGGGGACCACGGGAAACCAGACCAGTGTGGGTATTAGGGAGGAGGCAGTCAAAATTTTACTATGTGCATGCAAATCCCTGCCTTGGAGCTTGAGGAGGTCACCCAGAAATCATAACCCAGCTGAAGCAGCCTGGGGACCTGCAGCCAGGCAGGGTGCCTCAGCCTGGACAGAGGAGCCCCCCTCACTGCCTCCACCAGGCTTGGCATTGCAAATGCTCTTCCCCACCATTTTTCCCCTCATACTGAGAAGGCTGGTACATTTCAGGACAACACACTTGCAGCCTAATATCACACAGTTTTATTTATCTATCTATATGCAGGGCTATTTTGACAGACGCATAAATAAGAAATGAGCAAGGTAGTTTCAAATGAATAATTCACAAGACAAACCTGCTCTCTTTTTGCTGTTTATGGCTTCACTGAGAGCAGCCCCTCGTTTCCTGGATGTATCAGTTCTTTGCAATGCCTCAGCAATGTGGTGGCCAGGCTGGTTTTCCAACTGCTCACCCATCACTCAGCACTGGAGTCTGCGGATTCCGGAGTCACTGTTTGAGCTCCATCCTCCTCTCCCACGGCCTCATGCCCTGAGCCAGCAGCTCTGCAGCTGGACTGAAGAGAAGCTGGATCTAGGTAGTTTTTAGTGTAATTTCTCCTTTGGGAACTGCTTCCAGTTCTGTAATCAGCAGAGCTTAACTTTTTGCTACAGCAAACCCCAGGATTTAGAAGTTGTGGCTCATCTTGTGGTTACAGCATGCTCAGGGGACATAAGCCCCATCACTTCCATGAGAACAAGATTTCCCAAAAAGCTGGTGTCAGACAGACAGGGAGGCATTTACAGCCACAGGGAACAGGAGGATGCCTGAAGGGGACTACTTCCCAGCAAGCTGGGAGCCTTGCTTTGGAGGCTGATGTAAAACACCCCAGACCCCTGACACAAGATCTCTGTGATGCCCATCCCTCACACCACACAGAGAGGAGCAGACAATGCCCTGGCAACCCACAAACCCAGAAAAAAGCATCTTATTTCACTAAGCTTCCCCAAGCAGTGCTGTCATCTGGGCAGACCACTCCTTACAAAGAGAGCAAAGTCATGCATTTTTCCTGGTTTTGGTCTAACTGCTCTTACTTCATACATTTTTCATCCACAGAGACACACAATGGTTTTGCTGCTTCAGCATAACTACTTTGATTTTGTACTCTTCAACAAGTTCCTATTTCTGCTGGGTAACAACAGTACTCAAGTATGTGCACTTGATAGAGCAAACTGAGCTTTTAGGCAGAGGTATTCTGGCAATTCTGACTGTGAGACTGATGGTCACAAATCAGACTGTGGGCTGTGTGGGACTGCAGAGGACTCACAGGGGTGCAGGGCTGCATAATAAAGTGCAGATGAAGCTCAAGGCAGAAAGCAACAGCCCCAAGACTCCACTTAATGCTGGGCTCTCACTGACCACCACCCGTCTGAGCGAGGCGGCGTCAGGGGCTGGCAGACTGCTCTAAGATCTGAGATAAACACTCAGTGGGTAACCTCAACCCTCCAGGCCTTCTCGAATCACAAAGCCCAAAAGTTAGGTGTTAAGATGAAGAGCAGCAGAAAACAAACCATTAAACCACACGGCTATGCAAAGTCACAGTGTTCCCACCACTTGAGTACTGCATACACTTCAGTGCACTCACCTCAAAGGTGGAAATATAAATTAATGCCTCTCTGCTAAAAGAGTTGCATTATTCTCTTGTGATTGAGGATCTGATCACCTATGAGCTGAATTAGAAAAGAGCTTTGCATGTTATAATTTCAAGTTCTGCAGAGGGTTTGTCAGGCATTCAAACTTCCTGGGAGGGTGCAGAACCAGCCCTCTGAGGAGTATGTGAGCAGGAGACCATCAACACCCACCTGGACTGTGGCAGGAACAGCCTCAGGCACCTGATACTTCAACTCGTTAGCAGTTTGCTGAGATTTTGGCAACAGGAATGGGTAGGACAGGGACCGGTATTTGGGTTTCATAATCTGCACAGGGGGGAAAAAGGCAGATAAAGAAAAAATGCTTGAAAAACTGCTTGCAACAGATAAAGAAAAAATGCTTGCAACGTCTCAGAACAACACAAGGAAATAAACCAGATGCCTACAGAGGGGATGAGGCAAGGCTGTGCCTGTCTCTGTGGCCCCAGCAGTGGCACCCACACCCACCTTGGTGAAGTTCCAGCGCTGGATGAAGTGACGGGCGACGTCGCGCGCGGCTCTGCCGTGCACCACGGACGAGATGTCGTGCCAGGGCATCCTCGGCGTGGTGTACCTGTCAATGAAGTCTGCAGGACAGGGGAGCACGGTGGAACTTCCTCAGACAAAGGACATGGATGTGGAAAAGCATCCCCCCCTCCTCACCCTGAGGTTTCTGGGACATGGCACCAAGCACACCCAAGGCAGATGACTTGGACTGCAACAGCATAATTGGCCCTAAAACCTCTCAAAGGGAGTGTTGCTGCTTTTTTCTAGCAACCAAACCAAACCAGCCTTGTTACCTCTGGCTTAGAGGCAGGAAAAATATGATCTGAGACCGAAAAGGTGCAGAAGAAAGTTTGGGGGAATGCAAAGACTCCCACTCACCAGCAAAAGGCTTGTCGAGTTGAACCCAGTCTTTAAAGACAAAGTTGCAATAGTCTTTTCCATGCCAGAACCTGGTTTCCCCAAGCAGCTCTCCAACACCCGTCTTCAGGCTACAGATGGATCCTTTATCTGTTCCAGCAAACAAAACAAAAACATGCTCCAAAGTCATGGCCATGCATTGCACACAGCAGTGAGAGACTCACAGCCATGGAACAGCATTGGTGGGACCTGCCAGTCCCAAGCAGCTGAAGCTGGTTTCTCCCTAGTCCTCCTGCTACTTTCAAGGGATACATGTTAGTATTTTTTTTTCCATATTTTAGTATTTTTTGTACGATCAGAAGAGGTTATATATAGGAGTCTGTTATGGAAATGAAAAGCAGATGCTGAATTTTATCTTAGACTACATCACCCTATAACCATTTGCCTTTTCCCAGTTCAATAACCTAAATATTCCCATATGGCAGTCCACATCATTTATATCACATACTTCATATATTTCACATTAATAGTGAACTAATTCCATCTTCTCTGCTAGTGAGTTTATTATTTTGTCTCTCTAGCAGGTTGTATCTGCTCTAATAGAAGTAGTATTTATCATCTAGAATGAGATGTTCATGTTTCCTCATGAAGTATTGTGGGTTTTCTTTGTATTATTTTGCTTTTTTCCAAATAGCAGTGTCATTTTTGATACAATTTTACATGTTGAACAATGGATTCTGAATTCCAAATTAGTGTTGATTAGAAATGGTCTAAAATATTGTACACAGGGATATTCCCTCCTAACAGGATCCCTTTTCCAGAGCACATATTTTGGTGCAGTGAACTCTTTTTCTGGGCTCTTAAAAAATCCAAAAATATTTGCCTAGACCATAAACAGTTAACTGGTGTTATTTCCTGACCCTGAGAGCAGCCTTCATCTGTGACACCAAATACTAATGCAATAATTACACAGCAATGCCACAAGCAGAAACCTCCTCCTAACCCAACCACGCCACCAGGTAACCATAAAAACCCCTCAGCACACAGAAAAACCAACTTTCAACAGTCAACAAAACACACACTGGCAGCAGCACAAGACCAGGGGACACAAAGCAAGCCCTGCCAGCGCCGCCGTGACCCCTCCGAGCCGTGCCAAGCCATGCCAGAAATGCCATGCAGCAGGTTTGCACCACAGCTGCCTTGGGAAGTTTGAGCTTCTAGTGAGAGTCCAGGTGGAGCTGGGGAATCACTGACTCGATATGGCCGGGTGGGAATGGGAATGTGTGGGACACAGGCCAACACACGCTCCGTGGCATGAATGCACAGTGACTCATGAGTGAGCAGGAATGGCCACAGGGGACACTGCACATTGTCTCCACAAAGACACGGAAATGCTTTGTTGCCACTACTTTGTAACCAGTATTTTATAATAGGCAATTAAGGCCTTAGAGGAAGATGTTTGCAAGAGCATGATGCTGAAGAACTGCTCCTCATTCTGCTCCTGAACCCAAAGGCATCGTGGAAAAGTACCACACTGGGACAGGCACTTCCAACACCAGTCCAGAGATGGGAACAGCTCAGTGCTCACAACCACCCAAACCCTGTCTCAACTGTGTGTGCTTTCCTTGGTTTTAATTAGAAGTAAAAAAGGGGACCCAAGCCTTTGTCCAAACATAGGACTGGCAGCAGCCACTCTGCTGCTTCCTCTCTCTGTTTGCATGTCTTCCTGCATCAAGCTTACTTTAAAAATATCCAATACACAACTTCCCAGTTCCAGTAACAGCTCTTTCCTTTACAGTATGAGAGCTGCTGAAATCATCACATATCAGAATCAGAATTATTTCTGCAACTGTTCCCTGCTGTCATTACTACAATTTTTTTTGTTTACTCTTTTGTTTGATTTTGGTTTGGTTGTTGTTGCTTTGGGGTTTTTAATTCTTATTTATTTATGCTGCAGTATTTGTAGATTCTGGAGAAGGCTCCTCTGCCAGGATGCCCACAGAGGAGGGATAAGGATGCTGGGAGAACAACATGCAGCGAAGGCTGATCCTGGCACCCAACCTCACTCTCACCATAGTTATAATGCAAAAAGCTAAAGCCTGAAGGGGTCCACAGCTCTGCCTTCCTTCACTTACCCTCCCGAGGCTCAGCGAGCCCCTGTTTGGATTCACTGTGGTGATGGAACATTTTCAGATGGGGCCTTAAACTCTGGATTATATTCGGTTGGCTCCTAGTGGGGTTAGAGTAACCTGCAGAAAGTCAAGATGCTCTACTCATGGCAAAAACACACGTCCACCTCTGCCACCCTGGTGCCTCCTCCTGTTTGAAGACACCTGGCAGACAGGAACTCAAACCAGACATCAGTTTGCTGAAACTACAAGTGACTGCCAGGAAAAGAACCAAATTCATGACCCAGCTGGTTTTAACCCAGACAGATGTAATGAAGTACAAAGTCATGGCTCTCTCCTGAGCTGACTGCAACCAAGACCCCCACAAGGAGCCAGAAGCAAGAGAAAGATCTGCAGGGAGGGATGGAAATTCCAGCAAGTTCCCCCATCTTCAGGAGCTGAGGACTTTCAGGAAGGATTTAATTCTGGAACAATTGCCAAGCTGATCCTTGTAATTTTAGCTCTGAAGTTATCTTTAATGTCAAGAATTAAAAGCTGCATTTAAATATTCAACTGCTGAACAGACTTTCCTCCCTAGTAAGTGGGTAAATTTGGAATATTTCCATTTAAGTGAACTTATTTAAAACCTAGCTTTTAACACCAGTCTATGAGAGGGGATAATCCCATTCAGAAATCAGATGCTTGTTACAATAAATCCAAGTTGAAAAATGAAAGATTCAATTTTTCTTGCAGGAACAAACACTTTCCAACAATACAAACATTAAGAATCACACACACTGTATCACATCATCTGGTGGCTCATGAAAATTGCTAATTAGCTACATTAAAAAAATCCACACAAAACCTTTCTTCTCTATTTTGCAGTGACACAAATTTACATGTTGACTGCACACAGCTATTATTCTACTAGTTAGGTAACTTGTCAACTTTCCTTCCATACAAAGAACACATTGCCCTAGAAATCATGTGAACGTGCACATACACCCACCCACCCACCTTCACACATCCTTTACATACACTATTTAGCTGCACATCACTTACTTGACTCACTGTCGATGCTGCTGACGCTGTCAGCATGGTGCATGCCGTGCTTGTGCAGGTGCTTGTAAATGCTGAACCTTGAAAACTTTTTGGTTTTTCCTACTCCTTTCATTTTTGATGTGTCTGGGGCATCATCAGCATTTCTCTCGAACAAGTGGCTCTCTGGGGCCAGAGCTTGAGGCTGCAGCGAGACACGTTCAGCCGACTCCGCTGCAGACTTCAAAGACACAAGACATGGCTGCAGGTCAGGGATGAAGAGGTTCCCCTTTACAGATTCTCGTGCAGATGAGTGCTCAGAAACCACCATGAGCCAAATTTTGCTCTGTGACAGACACACTTTGGTGGGAACTAGGTATGCTTTCTGGGGAGAGACTGTACTAAGGAGGAACTTGCCGGGAAGGCCTAGTAATATTAGCAGCATTTGGATCCAGAAATTTACTCTGGATTATTACTCCCCTTGAAATTCTCAACCTAGACATCTCAAATTTTTAGAGACGTGATTGCATACAGACCCAGGTTAGCAGAAAGCTCAGCAAACAAGGCAGCTGCTCAGAGCATTTTGCTGGTGCTTACTCTGCATTTCCAAGTTTTGTTAAGAAAAGAGAGGTTGCCCAGAGAAGTTGAAGATGCCCCACCCTTGAAGTGTTCAAGGCCAGACTGGACAGGGCATGGAGCAACCCAGTCTAGTGGAAGGTGTCTCTGCCTGTAGCCCTGGTTCCAGGCCTGATGTTTTGGTTTTCTGATACTGTTTTCCCAGGGAAGTATGATAAACACGATGAATGTTTTTGTAACAGTAGTTATGTTATTCATTCCTTCTGACAGGAGGGACTTCTTCTCGATGTCCCTCTGGTTTGACCAATGTAATGGAAAAGGTTTGCCTTTATTTCACCAATCAAACTGGTCTGTGTAAAATAGTATATAAGGGAGACACCATCCCTAAATGAAGAGTCATTTTTTAGTCTTCTAATTCTCGGAGTCCGTGTCATTTGATATCTGAAATAGTGACACCTGCCCATGACGGAGGTAGAACAAGGGGATCTTTAGGGTCCCTTCCAAACCAAAGCATTCTAAGATTCTACGATTTTAAGAACACAGACTTCAAATTGTGGCTGCTGTTCCAAGCTCCAGGGCAAACCCAGCCCTCTTATCGCCGTGCCCTAGCAAGGGCTTGTCAGCACCTAGCCCTAAAGAGTCACTCGATGCTTAGATCATTCCCCGCATCGCTTATTTGTCATTAAAGCTCCAAAACCCAACCCTGTGCTGAGAAGAGGACACAGCCCATTCACCCCTGCCCCAGACCTGCTGTGGCTGATGGTGGCCACCAGCTGGCCCCGGGCCACTTACAGCCAGGTTGGAGGTGGACACGGACTTGACGGCGGCGGCGCGCTTGACGCTGCCCACGTCGGTCAGGCGGTGCTCGTCGTCGTCCCAGCGCCCGTACGCCAGGTCGATGCCGCCCACGAAGGCCACGGACTGGTCAACGATCACCAGCTTCTCGTGGTGGGCCCACAGGTACACGGAGGAGGACACGTGGTCTGGGTGCCTCATCACCTGTGAGGAAAGCAGCGCTCGAGCTCAGCATTGCTGTCAAGTTTAAATCCTTCCGGGCAGTTCAGCCTTTGTGGGCTGTTTGGGGTGATGGGGAAATGCTGGAGTTGTTATTGGATGCATCCACTGCTTCATTACTGAAGCTACTCAGTTTCCCTGTAGCTGGTGCCAGCCTTGTGGCAGGCAGGTGTTTCCCCAGGGTGCAGCAATCCCAAGCAGCAATGATTACTGATGTTGGGATAGGTCACCCTTACAACAGATTCACAAGAGGACCATAGTCAAAGCTTCAGTTGAGCTCTAATAGCTGAGCTTTCAAACAGAGCCTGCTCTGAAAGAAAACAACATATTGGTGATCTGAGTCACTTCTTTGGTTGTTGCTACCACACAAGTGAAATGAGAAGTGGGGTGGTTTTTTCCCCACCACTTAAAATCAAGTTGTTTGCATTTGTTTAGGAATTTATTTTTGACAAGTGTCTATGGAACCCTAATTTCTATATCTAAATTCATAGTTTTATTTACCATGTTTGAGACACTAGACCAGCTTCCTGGAAGAAAAAGCTACCAAGTTTCAGCTGGCTAGTCCCAGAACCTTTGACACAGCTTGTGTGTATCATACAGTTTTGCTGCAAAGATGATGAATGGATGCTTTCCTTTGCTGTGACAACTGATCAAGTGAAAATAAATCAATTATTCTAGCATAACAAGTATCTTACTGCTCATTAAGGTGTATGTGCCTCTAAGAGACTGGATCTAGCCTTATCTACTGGTTTCTCTGCCACAACTGATTTTCTGCTTGGTGCCAGGACAGCAGTGTAACAGCACAGGACAGGGCAATGCTGTTCTTCTGTGGTGGGAGCATTAACACCCAGTTGATTCTCATCATTCACATTTGAACAGAAATGCTGAAATGAGACAACACTCTCAAACTAATTTTCCATTTGATCTAACCCCATTAACTTGTCAAATGAAATACACTTGTTGTGAATTAAGGCAAATAGTTGCTTTGGCAAATCTAAACTAAGCAATATCACATTCCATTAGAACCTAAAGAAATAGAGTTGCCACATATGGCAGGCACTATATGGGTGTGTCTTGTCAGGCTATTCTCACTGCAGTGGTGGGTAATACTCCTGAACTTGCAGTTCCCACCCAAATACACCGGAGTCAGCACCAGCCACCAAGAACAACTGACTGCAAACACCTTCCACACAGCCCTGTGCAACTACCTTGATGTTTGGATGGAGGTGCATGAGCGTCCGCTTGCTGTATTCACTGTTGATCCCCAGGGCCAGCTCCACCTCTTTGTACAGCATAACAAAAATTCTCACTCCTTGTTGCTGTCAGAAACAAAAAAGAACACATGGAATGCAGCCACATCAATGGATACAGTCTGTTTCTGAAGGGAGGAAAAGCTAAGAGGCAGTAAATGTGTTGTCTGCTGATGGAAATGCTGACTGAGGTTACTTGTTCTTGATTATGCTCTTCCAGATCCTCCATGGGGACCTCACAGCCTGGTAGGACCTGCCTGCTTGGGAAAGCTCTCCAGCTTTCTGAGAAGGGCTCAGTACTTGGGTTTGTGTGGGTTTTGTTGTTTTTGTCTGAGCTATGCCAAGGCCCATCCACAGGTCATTCCTACAGCAGCTCTTTTTACACACCCTTTGAGGTAGATTTTGCAAGCATGATTCATTCCAGTCATGTTCATCCACTCAAGTTCAGTGTTCTGCTTCTGCTTCGTGTTGCCCTGAGGGATATCCACAGTTAAATGTCCCTGCAGGATGACACGACCAGTGAGGTCACACAGACATCCCTCTCCTGAAGGGGATGTCACCAACTCAGCACCAGCAAAGAGGTTCTTTCTGCTGGTAGAGCTAAACAAGCTCCTGGGATACACTGAGCAGTGCTAAAAACATGGTGCTTTTTGTGACCAGCATTGTATCCATGGCAGGGTTTCCAAGAACTCTTGTTAAAGCACTTTCTAATGTGCCAAGTGCCTCCCAAACCTTGTTAAATACTGGTCACACACTGGGATACCTCCACTTCCCACAAATAAGCATGGATTAAAAGCTTGCACTAGAGTTTGCCAGCTTAAACTTGGAACCTAAACTTTCCACAGCCTTTTGAATTCCTATACCCATAAAGCTGCTACCAAGAGCTAAGGCAATCTCCAAATTGTAGATGATATTCTGCTCCCCAGTGCACCCAGGAGAGTCCAAGGCAACACTGCACACACAGAAAGGACAGCCTCACCCCTACACCATGACATCAGTTCGTAGACTGCCCTGTTGAGTCAAAGAAACTCTACAAGTGACAGAGCAAGCATTTCCAGGGACTGACCTCACTCACTCTATCACAGTGGTTTTTTAGCCATAAGAAAATCCATGTCAATGTGACAAAAAAAGCCAAATTCCTCCTCTGAGTGAGTGATGCCTTGTGGCCACTTTATTTTTGCCAGAAAATAAGAGTAATTCCGAATCAACAACAGTCAGACTCGAAGCTCTCATTTTTATCTAGGTATGTGCAGGGGTGAGGACTGTGATGACAACTGGCTTGAAAAGGGAAAGAGTCATGTGTTATTTCAGCACATCACAGGATCACAGAATGGTTTGGGCTGGAAGGGAACTTCAAGACCATCTTGTTCCATCCCCAGCCATGAGCAGGAACACCTTCCACTATCCCAGGTTGCTCAAAGTACCATCCAACCTGGTCTTGAACAATTCCAGGGATAGGGCAGCCACAATTTCTCAGGCAACATGTGCCAAGGTCTAACCACCCTTCACAGGGAATAATTTCTTCCTAATATCTAATCTAAACCTGGCCCCTTTTAGTTTAAAGTCTGTATCCATGTGGACTTCTGCCCTTCTACCACAGCAGGAGTCCAAGAGGGAATAAACCTTGTGACTCACTGCTGATATGGGCACTGGTGTTATCACATGGTGTGTGAACAGCTGGAGCACAGCACACTCACAAACACACCACCAAAGGCTCAGCCTTCCCTGTACCTCTAAATTACATAAATCACATGGAGAGCATGGACAGCAGCAGCTTACTGACCCTACCAGGAACTGGGGCAGTTGTAGAGCAAGGGTGAAGTGACCCAAACCTGGGGCAATCAGAGGATCTGCCCTCCTGTCTCTTCCAAACCCAAACGAGGTGAACTAATCAAAAGATGGTTTTCCAAGGCCATCTGATGTGAGGCTCTAACTCTCATCTCTACCTAAATGAGGGGTGGAAGTGCTCCAGCCCCAGTATGACCCCCTGGCTGGGTGTGTGCAGGGTGGAGGCTGCAGCTGCAGCTCACTTACTGCTTTCCTCTTGAGGATGCAGTCCAGCCGCCAGCGGTTCCCTTCCACCACCGGTCGCTTCATGAAGATTTCTGGGCTCAGCCTAAGAAAATAAAGGTACATAAAGAACACGGCAGATGTAGCCTGCAAACAAAGCACTGGCCTAAATAACCAACTTGGGAAGGAAAAGAATTGAGGTTTAAATAAAGTGGATGTGAAAGCTCATGTCCCAGAGTAATGCATTCTCTAATATCTTGCTCTTTGATCTTTAATAACTGAGCATTATGGAGGGCAGGGGACATGTCCAGCACATTCATCTTCATATTCAACAACCCGCAAGACCAAGTTGAACAGTGATGTACAAATAGGGAAATTTGGACTCTATCTGTGAAAGAAAGATGCAACAAAAGAAAACTCTGAGGTAGACCTGAAAGAAATATGCCAATATAAAAATAAATAAGAGCAGGATTTCAGTTCTCCTGGCACCTGAGCTATCTGAACAGAACAGACTTGTGCTGAATTTTCCTTGCTGCCTAAAGACAAAGCAATAGGATCTCTCAACAGGACATTTTATCATTTTACAAGAAATAGTTAAGCAATCTCATCTAACTCCTGCAGAGCAAGGTGACAGATTTTTATTACTTTACTTTTGTATCAAGCATGGCAACTTGGGCTCGGATAAAGCATATTGCTACACCCTATTTTTATCTTCTACATCAAGTTTTAGGTAAGTTTTGGAATTCTGTGATACTTCAACAATTGTTTGAATAAAACACTATGTAAGAGAAAATGGGTCTGAAATGGGATGCTCTTGAATCACCACCTGATTTGCATAGGGGGAATCTATGAGCATTAAGCTTAACTGTGGTCATGGCAGGAAAACAGATTTACCCCACCAAATGCTAACACAATATGTAGTTTTCTCATAATTTCCTCCTAGAAACTAATTCTCCCAGTTCCCAGAGGCAGCAGATAAGCAGCCAGAGGTTCATTTCACAGACAGAGAAAGAGTAGCACAGAGACTAAGGTGAAGAGGAAATCTGAATCATGTCTTGGAAGCTTCCCATGCCCAAGGTCCAGGCTAGCTCAGGCAGATTAACCTCCAGAGAGGCAAGACATTGGCAGCCACAACCAGCATCCAGCCAAGACTCTGCCCAGTCTGTGAGAGCACCCTTTTCCTGCCACAAACAGGAACCAGAGCACTGCATAAACACCTGAACTAGGTAACAAGTGGGCAGAGCCAGGCCCTTTGGCAGACACACAGCCCAGAAAGGGTGACAAAACTCCCCTCCTCCCTTATCTGGCCCATTTAAGAGCAGACCAAAAGACACACAAGATGCTCTCACTGCTGGCATGAGGCTCCCCAAGGCAGTGAGGAGGAGCTAAAAGGGGGATCCCATGCAGGACCCCACAGTGGGAGCACTGCTGAGCATCTCTGTTCCTTGATACACCCAAAGACACCCATGCCCCTCAGATCTGCAGCTATTTACACTCCTGAGGAGCCCCTCAAGCCACCACGTTTGCAGTTCAGGTGGTGCCTCCGTGCAGTTTCAGGCATTTCCGTGGAGGGAGACAACCAGGCTGTTGATCTGAAGCGTGCGTTTTTGCTGCCAGCCCTCCTGAAAAGGCCTTTGAATACAACACAAGGAGAGGTTTGGGTGTGCTGCCAAACCATCTGGCTGCAGGGCTAGCTGCCATACTGTAGGGCTCGGAACAGTGCTGCATTGTCAGGAGCGTCCCCGGAGAGACAGCTGGGCAACACCCAAACATGGCAGTACGAACCACCAATCTGTGATGAAAATTTCTTCCTTAGCAGCTTCCATGGCGTTTGCGACGTCTTCAAAGTACCACTTGGCATTGACATACCTGCAAAAGCAAACAGAGTGCAGAGTTATGCCTCCTCCCCTCCATTAAGCAAAGTACACAGCTGAAGAGTGATGGGGTTCTGTGTTAATGACATTTACGTTCTCTTCTCGAAAGCAAACTCAAACCTAATTTCCAGAATCAGGACAACACGCAGGGAGAATTCAATGCTGCTATCAGTAGCTCGATGAAACAGCGCAATAAGGGAATATTAAGTGCCTCTTGGCACTTCTGCCAACTTCACACAATATTCCTGGGTTCTGCTTGACATGCAAGCCAGGTTTGACTCTCAGGAAAGGATGATGGAATGGGGTTTCCTTTGATTTATGGGAAGTACTCAGGCAGAGGTTGTTGCAATGCAGTGTTGCAGGGAAAGCACTGGTCTGCTTCCAGGTAGAACCCAGTTTGTGAGGCACTTCTGGGAATGGATTAGTGCAGTCAGGTTACACTGGGAACAGAAGAATTTCTCAGGGGCTGCTGTGTGCATAAAGCCCAGCCCCCCTCCAACTATACTCAGATCTACATTTGTTGATGATTCCCTTTTCTTCTCCTTAACCTTACAATGATAAATACCCAACACATTTGAATTTAAACAGAACCTGACACTGCAAAACACAATGAGCTGTGACGCAGAGCTCCTGCCACCAGCACCGCTACTCTGTCCCTGGTAAAGAAAGCCTCAGAGGTTTTTTTTTTACAACTTCTTTAATTATCACCAGTCCCCTCAGCTACCAAAGGCTACCAGCTCTGTTCATCAGAGCTGGGGTGCTGAGGGCAGGCAGGTGACAGGTGCTCACCACTTGGCCAGGGTGTTCTCCTGCACGGCCGCGTAGGAGCCGAAGCGATGCTCCGTCAGAAAGTCCTTGCCGTGTTTCCGGATGAACTCGTCTATGCCCTGCCTCCACCACTGGGCATGTCTGTAGCTGTTACACTTCAGAATCAGTGACCTGTAAGAACAGGGCAGGAGGCTGAAGCCATTTCCATTTAATTGGGCTGCTCCTCGCTGCATGTCCGTGTTGGTAAATGCATCTGTACCAGTCATATTTTATTTACACAAAAAGTAGGGACTTCGCTGTTCTGTTTGCAAAAGAATGCACAGCACTGAGAGCAGCTCTGAGTGACTAACAGTATTGCACTGCCAAGCATAAAAAACCCACCCATGTTTAAATTATTAGCACCAGCTTAACTTGGAGTTGCAGCCAGCTAATGTTGTATTTTTAAGAGATGAATTTATACAGTGCGCTAACATAAAAACATTAAATATCTCTTTATTCCCCACTAGCATGTCTTTTGAGTAATACTCCGTTGGGATGCAGACGAAAACATCCCTACTTGCAGCATGAAGAGAAAAGAGTGCCTAAAAAATTACCTAAGCAATTGTTGCCAAACCAGACTGTGCAACTCAGCATGCACCGTGCCCCCAGGCCCCAGCAATAACCACAGGGATGGACAAACAGAGGCTCCAAACGCCTCATTAAGACATGGGAAATTATCAGCATTAGGGCCAAATCCCCCCGCAGGTCTGAGCACATCAGCAGCAGCCACCCAGACTTGTTAACCCCCCCTGCAGAGCAGCATCGATTCCTCCTTAAAAAAGCAGAAGCAAACTAAAAGGGGATAAACAAAGTTGTTTTCTTACCTGCAGAGATTGTCAATCTGCAACCCATATTTAGTTTCTGTTTCTTTCCGGCCTATCTTGATGTTGAATTCCTTATCCACCAGCAGGACAAAGGAAATGGCCCCTGAATCAGGCTTCATGTACATCAGGAAGGAGTCCTTCACCACCAGCCACCTGCACAGACACAGCAACCACGTCACCTGGATTTCACACCCATGCCAGGCCTCAAAACACGAGCCACAAAAAGAGCTAATGAAATGGAAAAGTGCTTCTTCAAAACACGTGCAAATCATTTATCAGGGAAATCTACTAAATGGTAAAAAATATTCTCAGGTGCTAGACCAGGGCGTGGTTTTCTTGAGCAGAAAAGTGTCTATTTTATTCACTTGGGTAATATTAATTCAATTCAATATTAATTTAATATAGGCCTTACAAATTTCTGTAAATAACTCCTTTTTACAGGAGTCTTTGAAAATACATGTTCCCTTGTTTAACAAAACCCATGAGAACCTCCCTGGTCATCAACCTCCATGCATGAGGCAAGGTGCATGAGGGCTCCTCCATCCCTAATTTTTATTCAGCTTGCGTGCTATATGGGAGTTATTTGACATTTCTAACATTAATTCTGATGCTAGGATCACTTTCACTCCTATCAAAATATATGAACGAGGCATTTTGGAAAGCTTTTATTGCCAAGCAACAGGCACCCTGTTAGAAACACATGAGGAGGGATGACCAGCAGGTTTTATATAAATATTGTAGCCTCAAGGCAACTCAGGGAAAAAACACATTTTTACTGTGAATGGCATTTCTAATTTTTTCTCCCCCTGCAGCGTAGCTGGGGTAACCAGCCCCCTCTGTCCCACACAGGTCTCCATCACCAGACCTTCACTTCATTCTTCTGCACACTCAGAAACACACAAAGCAGCACAAAACACTGCAAAAATCTGTTCATTCTTGTATCTTTAGTAACAGCCTCAGCTCCTCATCTACTTCCCATAATTTTTTTTCTTGCTTTCAGGGCCCTGAAAGAGTTACTTGGCATCACCTCTCATTTAAACGAGAGGTGCCAAAATACCTCCCCTCTCTGTTTGGCCCATAATTTCAGTCTTAAACATCCCACAGGGTGTATTTCCAAGTATTCTCCCTTCTGTTTTCCCCAGGCAGCTCTACATGCCTGAGGAGTCCTGCCTGTGCCCATTCACAGCTTCACCCCACTATCCTCCCCCGTGTCCTAAAACCCTTCCTTTAAATAACCCTCTCTGGGAAATATTACTGTTATTTGCTTATTTGTTGATGCATAAACTATCAGCCTCAGTGGGCCAAGATGGGAATTTAGTGTCTCACTGGTGATACTCTGTACACAATCCCACTCAAACACTTCTCCTACCCCCTTTCTAAGCTTTAAAGAAAAATGGAGAACCATCAGAGGTGGATGTGCTACTGTCCCCACTACAGCCTGAGCTCTGGACTACACCAGAAAAGGTCACCTGAGGAGTATTAAAAGAAAAAGGCTTTTTTTCCATAAAAAAAGAAAAAGAATTGGGGATGATTTAATGATTCGACCTGAAGGAATGTCACATCTTTATCTCCTTGTGCCCTTATAGAGATCTTCTGTAAATTTAAATTAAGAAATGTTGGAAAGACTGTGCAGAAACAAGACCTTTTCTTCACAAGAATGCAGAAAGGTTTTGTTGGAAAACAGAACTATTAAAGATAAAACTAGTGACAGCCCATGGATGATGCTAAAATCCAAAGGTGCATAATGCCTGGGGAAGCTCCATCAACTAAGAAATTGTTGCTCTAAGGCAGGTATGGGCCATTTGGATTTTCACATGGAAAGATTTTCCTGGGAAGGGCATGCTCCAGGAAATACATTCTGCATTTTTTGGCTGGCTGGTAACACAGGTACTCTCCCACAGCACACATCTCCCTGTGCTGCAGTCCCAGGCAACACTGAGACCTAACACAGAGGGTAAAGGGATGGGAACAGCAAACTATGTCTGTCTGCAGCAGGAGGGGGCATGGGAACAGGAGAAAACATTGGGATTAATTACCACAGCAATAAGCAAGAGGCAATGTATTTAATGCCAAGGTTAATTGCACTAAACAGCTCCTTAGTGCTGCAGGCCACGTCTGATTTGCCCCTGCCCTGAAGCAGTCCAAAGAGTGCTTCAATTAATTGATTTTCATTTTGTAAATTGAGGAGGGGAAGTTCAGAAAGCCAGGCTGAGATCTGCCTGGGGGAGGTCACCAGCCACACTCCCAAAGGCACAGAGCCACCTGTGCTCCCGCAGCAGGGAAAGCTGGGCACAGTCTGGGAGGTCACTGCTATTTTTGTCAGCTCTAGGAAATTCCAGATTTTCTCTGGAGTAACATGTCCCTTCTGTGAACTCCAAAGGAAAAAAAAAAACCAAATCCACCACACACAAGGGCGAGGCAGGGAATAGCCCATGGGGCCCTTCCAACCTGAAAATCTGCGGCTTTTGCAAAAAAACAGAGATTCTCTCCCACAGATCTTTTGGGGAGAAAAAGACAAATGGGGATTTTTGTGTGCCCAGGGAGCACGTGGCATCCCCACCTCTGCCACCCCAGCAGTACCTTTTGGACCAGCGGTAGCACATCCTCCCTTGGCCACAGCAGTTCAGGCCAGGAATGCGGTGGCCCCCGGAGCGCTTCATGATGAACCCTTCTCTGCAAGGACAGGAACAGGCTCAGGGATGTGGCTCACCTGGAGGTGCAGGGGGGATTTGGAGGGGGTGCTTGTGAAACCCCAGCCCTTGGGCCAGGCTCCTGCCACCTCCATCTGTGCCCCAGCAGCCTCTGTGCTGTGCCCTGAAAGCTAAATGAAGGACAGAAATAACCCCCACAGGAGAAAAGAATGGAGTTTAAAGAAGCACAGGGTCCCAGTTTACAGCACAGGAAGCAGAAAATTAAGTGGCTCAACAGGGAGGGCTGCAGGGAGGGAAGGGTGGAAACCCCACAAGCTCTGTCTCTCAAAGCAGTTCACTCTCAAAAACACTTCTCCGATTTGTAGCATTTCTGTCTGAACAGTAATATTTTTTCATATCTAGGTGGCAAAATATTCCCCAGTCACTTAGTGCTGAGAAAGGAAAGCTATTAATTTTAACAGTATTTATGTATAAAGCCATGCTCATAATGACTCACAAAGACAGAGCTCACAACTCACATGCCCTTTGGTCCCAGGTCATGGATGAATGACAGCTGGCTTACTCCAACAAACTCCATCTGGCAAAGAAAAAGAGATTCTCCCATCTTTATAACCCTGAAATCCACTTTTTTTTTTTTTTTTTTCTTCATCAAAGTGACTTGTCATAAAGACCTATAGAACATCCTGAGCAGATGTTACCCACATCGCTTAAGAAGACCAAGAAAAGTATTTGGGTTGACTTTTCTGTTGGTTTATTTTAGAAGTACTTTGGAGAACACATTTCAGGACAATTAAACTCAAATGTATCACATGGACTACCCGGTATTCTCCCTCCTGGATCTTTGGCTGAAACAAGGACTCAAGTTTGACACTGTTCAGGGATCTAGGTGATCTTGGCTGGCTGCCTGAATCCTCTCCTCCATCCAGGGACCTTCACAGAAAGACTGGAAAGGAAATTCAGGACACATGCCCAGGTCTGGGAGCACCCTTTAAACCCCCTACCCCATGGACACATCACAGGAGAGTTCAGCTCCACAACCCATGAACATCCTCCAAGGCCACTGCAGCAGGTCAGAGCTGCACACACATCACTGCCCGTCTGGTTCCAGGAACCGAAAATCCACAGGAAAACCACAGTGGGGCAGAAGGAGTGCAAGTTCAAATCCCAGAGTCAAGGATCAAAGTCAATCCCCTGCCTCCTCATGGCTCCTCCTGCTCCAGCAGGGATTGCAGGGAACATAACAGCGAGCAAAGCTGGTGAGAAAGCTCAGCACGATTACATTTACCTCTAAAAATAGGACACTGGGCAATTTCAACCAAGCAGGCTTTTCTTGGCACAGCAGGACATTCCTGGCAGTCTGCTGGATATTAGCCCTGGGCCCCTTCAGCAGGGAGAAACATTCTCCCAGAGTATCCTGTGCAGGACAGGGCTGGGGCAGGCACAACCCTGCAAAGGAGTTGCCTTGCACAGCAAAACCTTGTCTGCACCTAGACACTTCTAATTTATTGTCACATCAACTTGTCCAAGTGCAGAAAGATGCTCAGGGCAGGGTGAGGGCAGGTGTCACTGCCCCTTTGGCCAGGAAGAAAGCCAGAGGGAACCTCTAACAGCACATTTTGGCAATGAACCCTGCTGGGGCTGCAGTCCAGGGCTCAGCCCATGCTCCTGATTGCAGTTGGGACAGGAGGCAGCCTCATTACCAGATTCAGGATATGCCCACCCATACCCACAGCAGCTCCAAGGAAAGGGCCACTGTCACCTCTCTTTGGCAAACCGGCCTCAGGGCCCCNTTCAGGATATGCCCACCCATACCCCCAGCAGCTCCAAGGAAAGGCTTTCTTTTCTCAAGGAAAGGGCCACTGTCATCTCTCTTTGGCAAACTGGCCTTGGGGCCCACATCAGCAATTTTGCACAGGAATTAAATGGGTGGACCCTTAAGTCTCAAAGAGATTTTCAGACACCAAGAAGTATCAGTAAATTTGGGGTCAACATCTATCTTGCCATTATGGTGAGCTCAGCACAAGCTCCCTTCCCAATACCATCATTTTTTCCCAGAAAACAGCAGTGGGACTGAAGATCCTTCCATCTCCTCATGCTCAGCTGCTCCTGGGACCTTCCCAAACTTCTCCTATCAGCCAAGGTCATGGAGAAGAACAAAAGACACTATTGCTTTCCTCCGAGTAGCTCAAGGATATAAAGTAATCTCCACTCAGCTGAGATAATTTTAATGCTTTGATTTTAAGGTGATTTCAGCCTGTTTTCAGGAAGTGGTTAGAACAAGTCAATCCATGCTATTTTACCAACCATCCTGCTCTCTCTGTTCTCCCTAGGTGTTCTGGAAAAGCACCAGATGTGACAAGGAATGTTTCAGCTGTTCCTGCAGCAACACTCAGAGCAGCGTGGGAAGCACCTGAAAAATCCAGTGTACCCTAAAAGCCCTTATCAGAGGTCCCAAGCAAATTCTCAGGCCAGTTCTTTGTCTGGATCCCATTTTAACTTCTTCATGGCATTTCCTCTCAGACAAATCAAAAACCCAGACATCTCTCTCACAGTGGGCACACAGACAAAAAAAAGCATACAAATATCAAAACCCTTTGAAAATGCTGGCTGGAACCAGAAAGCTGGCAGGAATTTGAGGAGCACTGCATGTAGAGAAATAATTGTCCTCAAAGAAGCAAAAAAGGAAACCAAGAGGAAAAATTACTTGCAGAAACAGAGCTACCACTACATAAAAGAGAAAGATTGTCTGGCAGCACAGCAACCTCCTCTTCAGCCAAGCAGTCTCTGGAACAGCAGTGACAGGAGTCCATCCAACACATGGATCAAGCGTTGGTTTGTAAAAAAAAAAAAACCTTCAATAAATTCCTGCAGTTAGAAGGAAAATTCCCCAGCGTAGTGCAAAACATCTGATGGAATGATTTATTGTTACAATTAGTTATTTTTACTGTCACAGTGCCTCATCTGAGGAGCTTGTCATTCAGAGAGAGGCTGGGAGAGGCAGCCAGGAGCTTTCATCTCCGTCACATCGGAATTCCCGCGCTGCCCAGCTGCCTCCCCAGGATCTGGCATCCTTCTCTGGTTTCAGAGTGACCCACAGCAGGATGTTTTTGGTATGAGATATGGGCCTGGAGAATGCAGCTTCAATGACATTGCTGTGGCAATGAAAAGAAAAAATAAAAAGGCAGACAGGAGTGATGGGCTGCAGGAGGACGGGCTATGGAAGGTGGAGAACCAGCTGCAAGGTGTTCAAACCATCCTGTCCTGCCAGCTATGTGGAGCATGCATGATTTATGTAAGTAAAAAATTTCATAGAGCATCTGCATTTCAGAAAGGATTCATCTTCTCTATGCTGTTTTTTTCATTTTGACTCTTGTTCTTTATTTAGTGGGCTCAGAAATCCATCAAAACTGATTAGCACTGGTCACAAGCAATAACATGGAATTACACACTCTTCAGAATGATATTGTTTAGCACAATTTCTTACACAAAAAAAGTTGCTTATACCAAATACAAATTAAAAAAACCCTAAATATGCTGCATGTCAAGTGCAATAGCCAGAAATACTGATGGGTTGGGTGGGGACCTCCACAAAGCTCTGAAGATCAAAGGACTGTATCAGAGGCAAACCAGGGACCACTCTCACTTCACAGCTGTTCTTAATTGTGTTGCTTTTACTTAAGATGAGGTTTTTAATCTCTCTAAAGTTCATGTAAAACATTACACACATAGACACACTCCAATCAAATCTTACTTTTCATTTTGCCTGGGCATCTTTTAAGTATGGGAGCTTGCATAAAAATAATGCAAAAGTCCAATTAATAAAATTTTTATATAGAATCCAATTAAGCCTCAACATTTTGAGGCTATATTCTTCCAATTTCCAATTTTCAGGAAAAAAAAGTGTGAACAGTTAACATACTGAGATTCCCACAACATTCATTTTAATGGTAATTGTCTTAAAGCACTTCAGCCCAAAAGTACTATAAAAAGGCTTTGGAAAGAAGAGGACATGAGATTTAATCACATAAAATCGAATAATTAAAAAAATTATTAAATATAAAAAGCTAGATGATGTACAACCTTTGCAATGCCATGTAGTCACTGTGGACCTGATCCTTAACCCAACCAGAGGCTTCAGGTCTGCAAAACCACAAGCTTGACTTGCAGGCTCAACAGTCTCAGTGCATGGCATATCCTCCAGACAGTGTATAAAGCAGTTTGCTCTCACTGGCAAATAAGTTGACACAAAGGCAAAACGAAAGAAGTAAAGAAGCAAATTCATTAAATTGTACAGCTCAGATGTAAAAAACATCTCCTCAGAGATGCTACTGACCCAAGCAGGCTCTTCACAATGACCAAGGGTTACACTCCAGGCAGGTCTCAGCTTGCCTTTGCAACTCCAGGCCTGATGTAACAGAGTTCCCGACTTTAAAAAAGTCCTCAGTGCACGGATTTGATGAGAGGAACACAAAGAAGTCCAAATGTGCTCCAAGATTAAGACAGATACAGCATTTGTCAGCATCCAGGCAAAAGACTTCTCAACCACAGGAAGAGCAAAGCCCTCATTTTCTTCTCAGGAGGACAAATACAGTTCCAGGGAAAGTGCCAGAAATCTTCACTTTAGTCTCATCTGAGAATGGTGGGGGTTGTTTGGGTGTTGTTTTAAAGGAAGCACTTCCTTCCCTGTGCTTCCTTCCAGCATCGCCTGCAGGACCCGTGCCACCACCACAGGCAGCAAAGTCCTCCCTCAACACTTCTCTGGGGCCAAATCCAGAGAAAGCCAACAACAGAATGAGAATTTATGTGCAAAAGGGACATCTGGCTCTGGGGGCTGGGGACAGAAAGGCCATTCAGCCCAGGAAGGGAGCACCCCACAGCTGCCCAGGAAGGCAGGGCCACCCATCTCAAACACAGCCTGGCCAAAGCATCACTCACGTTCTCATAGGAGCAGAAATGTTCCAAAATATTTGAAAAAGGCAACGCCTGCCTAAAGTGACAAGATGGATCCACACTGTAAAATAACTCTCCCCCGCTCTGCATATGCTACTGATCAAAATTGCCAAGTTATCCCAATCTTGCTTCTAGAACAAAAGATGACTCTTTTCCACATGCAGACTAACACAGCTCTTCGCTGCATTGGAATTAAGCTCCACAGCCTGTCCCCTAGAGAGGCACTCTAAGGAATGCAGCTTCCTCAGCCTTAGCCTGAAGATTTCTTGCCATCCAGAGCACAATGGCCAACCCCAATGGCCACTTTGTCCCATGGACAAGCAGCACTTAACACTGAGCTCTGCAATAGAGGATGCACAGTTTTTAAGTTTTTATACACAACATCCAGCTATGAGCTGCCCAACATCTCTACACAACAGAAATCCTGCAAAATAGAAAAATATCTAGCAACAGCAAAAGTGGAAGCGAACTGGCTCCTACAGCAACCCAAAGTTCAGTCTGTATTTTTGGCTTGTTTGAAAACCAGGTGTTCCCAGCTATCACTCTGTGCTCAGAAATGTCACTAAACTTGGCAGCTACTCAGTGCGTGCATCAGATTTTGCTGGTAATACAAAAGATGAAGTAACACAGTTATTATGCAGCCAAAAAAAGGGGAAATAAATTACCATCCCCAAGAGATGTCACAGCTGCAGCTGACAGGTGAGGACTTCCAAAGAAACATTCAAGGATGAATTTCAAAAGAAATATTTTTGCTTAAAATAGGCCTGAAGCTGGATTTGACATCTCTCCTCATTTCAAAGAGTATTTACTTGGGGAAATAAGCCAAGTACCATCTCCCTTTGGAATGGATAAAATACTCATTCACCTCTCTGGGTATCCCACACACACAAACTCAATGTCACCAGTGTCCAGGGAAACTGCACAGAATAGAAACCTGAGATAAATCTGTACCCAGAACCACACACAAAGCCCAGACTGAAGGAGCAATTATAAATATAGCTTGGATTCCAATTTTTTTAAGTATTAAAGCCTTAACTTATCATCTTAGACTGCAGAATTAATCAGAATCTCACTATATCATATATGTACAACCAGCTGTCTGGACTGAACTAGCTTGAGGAGGTTATCACTGTGTTATACCAGCAACCTCTAACACTGAGTCACTCCTTTGGTTTTAATCATATTACATCTGTGTTGGAGAAATCAGATAAGCCAAAATGCTCACAAAAACAGCTGTAAAATGTTTCTTGCAGAAGCTGCCATATCTTCTTCCAATGAATTCAGTATTTGTAAAGTAAATATTCTTTAGACAATTAAGCAAACTAATTTCTACTTACTGTTCCATGGTAGTTCCTGTACATTGGCATTTTCAGGATATTTGTCAAGTAGTCCTCCAGCTGTTTCTACAATTAAAATGTTGAAACTTTAGATAAGATGTGCAGGTTTTTCTTGAAAATTCCTGTAATGCAACTGTCTGGCATTAGGAAGCAATCAAGAAATCAGACCCACTTCTCAGTTTGAGTGGATAAATAAATCATTATGTGCTCACAGGATATCATAGCTCAGCACCATAAACAGTTTGGTCATAGGTTGTTTACTGTTCCTAGTTCTGTGTTTGTACCTTGCACCAGCAGACCTGTTCCGTGACACAGTGACTTTGGAGGTCAACTTTCGTGACTGAGCTGAAGTTTCAGAACAATTTTAAATACCAAATCAGTCCCCATTGTTTCTGATCCACAGGAATCAGCTTTGTGAGAAAACAAGCTCAGAGGAAACTGGGAGACCCTCTTTAACCACAACAAAAGGTTCATGGAGTGAGGGACACAGGGACACATGGTGCCCTGTCCCAAGGACACAGAGACAGCAGTGACTGGGCCTGTCCTCCCCAGCCAGGAGGGGAGAAGAGAAGAAACCACTAAGGGAGAAGTAATCTCTTACCATCCTCATGGTAAAAGGGAAAAGAAAAATTTAAACTGTCTGGGCATGGGAAACTGGGCAGAGTCCTACAGGACACAAAGCAAACTGAAATGAAACATGAGCTAAAAAATTAAAAGCATCTATAAAACAGTTTTCTTCTTCTTTTAAACCCACATCTCTCTCCTCAAACTTCCCACATATCAGAAAAGCCGTGAACAGCAGGGTTTCTGCATGGCACAGCCACAAGACACAATCCTTCAATCCTTTGGGTCTTGAAGTTCCAGTGGCACAAAGCCCAGGCAGAGAGGGAGGGAGGGAGCAGCAGAAAGAACGATAAGCACAGCCTGAACAAACATGGGGTTTTTAACTTGTGAGCAGCAAAGCTGCAATGAAGAGGTAGGAAGACATCCACCCTCTCCATGGAAGGGCCCATCTGTTAACATCTGATGAAGTTACACTAAACATGTGTGCCTGGGCTAAAATTACCCACTTCAGCATCAATAGTCTGACTGTCATCTCCTCTTTCAGAGGGGGACAGCACTGAAATCTCTCAGATCTTGATGGTCACAGGGCTGCCTCCATCACACAAACTGACTTTGCAAAGTGCCTTGTGTATCTTTAAATCAGAGCAGGTGGGAGGAGGGGAACCACCACTCCCAGCCTCACGGTGGTTCCTCAACTGCAGAGGAAAGCTTTGCCCACAGGAACCCCAGGAGCAGCATCCTCATCACTGCTCAGCTGAGAATGTGGTATTAAATAAAGCTGGCAAAGCCAAACTTTCTCAAGCAAAATACTGCAATGATAACAGACAAGGGTTTTGACAGTGTGTGGCTTTGCAAGCAACCTGCCAGGCTTCTCTGCACCTCAGAGCATCCCTCTGGCCCCCAGCCTGAGGTGGGCACTCACCCTCCTGCTGGAGAAGTGCTCCTCCCGCACCGTGCTCTCCGCAGTGTGCGGCAGACTCGGCATCTGCCTCTGCTCTCCCCTTTTGATGGATTGTCTTCTCACCGTGTGACTGGAAGGAAAAACACACCCCAACATGAAGTTTCAGTGCTGCAAGTGTCTGTATGCCTCGATACTTAACCCCTCTGCTGCAATGCCTTTATTTTTTTCTAAGATCTTAAAAACAGACGTGCAGGCAGGATAGCCAAAAAACCAAACCAGAAAATAAGACTGTGGATTCATTTAAGAAACCATTGTGCTCCAACTGGCTCACAAACAAAAATACATCACAGTTTGATTTTTGATAGCCACAATTTTCCCTTGTAAGTAAAGGGAGCCTACACCCTATTTTTAAAGCATTATGCTCCTCCGGTTCTTAAGCCCTTATAATTTTACCTTTCCTATCATATCCCAATGTTTGTCTATATCAGGAGGCTCTTACTAACCTAAACCACTTCTCCTCCCACTTCTTTTCCCTTTCCTCTTATATTTCCAGCCATCCCAAGCACCGAGGCCAGCCTGGCCAGGGATCCCCATACCTCCCACATCCTGCCCACGCTGTCAGAAAGCCACAAAGCTCCAGCAATTTCCATTAGCATTACCATAACCCTTTGCCAAGTTCAAGGCAAATCCAGCTCAAAAGCTGATGACCCAGGAGACAACGTTTTCTGCATCAGCAGAGAGATGTTAGTATCACTTAGATTATGGCTGCTAAACACACAGTTTCATATTTTTATTATAGCTACTAAATACTCAAGGAGACTGAATTCTTCTGCCCTCTCCTCACAGCAGAGTAAAGAGGACCAATGAAGCCAAATATGTAAGATATTAAAAGTTAGAAGATCACACCTCCCAAAACCCACCGTGTCCACAGGGATGCACACTCACCTCCTGGTGGGGATAGGGATGCGCACAAAGGCTTTGTACCTCAGCAGCTCCCTGTGAAACTCCTGGAAGTGCTTGAACTTCCTTTTCACGTGCCAGACAAACTCTCCATGGGTCAGCTCGATGGTGTAAACATTGGGGCTTGGAACCTGCAGGGGAGAACACCACCTGGGATGCAAGTTTTGAAATAAGCAATTTTCCTACAGCTGCTCATCTAAAGAACCTTTATTCAACTTTACTTAAGGATAATTCTGTCTCATGATTTCTTGTTCTGTTTTATTAGATTTTATAAATAGACAGATAACCTTCTCTCCTAAGCGTTTCCTGAGACACAGGCATTGCTGCTTCCTCAGCCCATAAACAAGCAAGCACAAAATACAGACCCAAACAGCATTTTAAATGCAGTTCTGCAGAAATCAAACAAAATCTCTGGAAGTTCTGACCTTCTTAGTGGAAGTGAAGCGTTCAACTTCCAAGACACGCACTCGGACAGGGCATCCCGTGAGGTACGTCTGCGTGCCCGGCTCTTTGAACCCACGGGTGTGGTAGATGGCAGAGAAGGGAATGCACACTGCAAGGACCACAAACCCCACAAAACTGTTAGCTCAACAGCCCTGTAACAATCCACGAGGGCGTCAAAGCCAGCAGACAGCAATGCTTTAACATGGGAGCATTTATACAGCAGCATTGATTCCAGCAAAAGATAGCAATTTTTATTAGAGAGCTCAAAGACAAGGTTACACAGAAGGGAATTGAGAAGATCAAGTATTAAGAGCCTCCTGGTTCTAAATCAGGGTCAATGCTGGGCTTGACAAAACCCCTGAGGCTGTAGCCCACCTGCCAACAGATGGTTAAACCCAGGCAGGACATGGGATGAGAACCCAGAGGTGTCAACTCACCCGTGCCTTTGGGGTCAGTGAGCACCTCCGAGTCCACCTCCTCCCCCTCCACATGGAGCTCCCTGGTGTCCAGGCTCTCGATGATGTTGCTCATGTCTGCAGCGAGTTTCTTCAGCGTGGATGTGGCTGCATGGCTTTCTGCTCTCAGAGACATCTCAGGGGCCTGCGCTCAGGAGCCACGGGGCGCTGGAGAGAGACAGGGCAGAGCTGTCACCACCTTCTCTGCAACACAGGGCTGAAGGAAACCACTGGCAATGTGTGGACACATCTTCCTTCCATCCCTTTACCCATATTCATTCCAGATATCCCCATCCTACACACCCAGTGCCAAATGTTCAGTCCTAAAGCTACAAACCATTTTGTTGCCTGGCCCAGTCCCAGACTTAATACACCCGGCGCTGAATTTCCCAGGTCAGGCTGGATGGAGGAAAAGCTCACTCAGAAAATCAGTAGGAGTTTTTGCTACATGTTCTTCCTTTGAGTGAAGTAGTGATGGAAACTCCTGGTATTATTAAGATTTCCTCTATTTCTATGCACATTACACAACTGCCTGTGGTGTCTGCGTGCCTCGTGCTCTCCCACGGCTCCATCCTCATCAGGCTCAGAAGTCACAGCTCTAAAG
>VYXD01006944.1:245499-325387 GCA_013397195.1 Hylia prasina | reverse complement strand
ACAACTGCCTGTGGTGTCTGCGTGCCTCGTGCTCTCCCACGGCTCCATCCTCTCAGCAGGCTCAAAAGTCACAGCTCTAAAGGTTCCTCTCTGGGGTCAGGAGCATCCTGATGCCCCCCAAAAGCCTGGGATCAACAAGGTGGACCCCACATCTTCTGTTCTCACCCCTCCAATATCCCAGGTGGCTGCAGGGGACCAGCCCACTGTCCCTTTGTGATGGGGACATAGCCAGGGAAAAGGCTGCTGCCTGCTCAGGGCACTCAGGCAGTGGCACTTAGAGGTGTCTGGGCAGTGGTGACTACAGCACTTCCCACCCTTATTCCCACCCATCCATTCCAGGAGCCTGAGTCATGAGAAAAATGGGGAAGGAAGAAGAAAAAAAAAAAAAGAAGAAAGGAAACAAAAGTAAATTGATATAGGAGGCATGTCCACTGACACTAGCACAAGTTTCCCTGCTCATGAGGATTTGCAAACCTCTCCCTCCTCCTCCTTCTCCAGGCTCTGCATCTCACCACGGGGCTGTGGAGATGGCTGCTGGTCCTTGCACACAGACAGGCTCCAGCTCATGGGCATCTCCCTGATGATGATAAAGAGTCCCTTCAATCTTTGTCCTGCTCTGCAATAAATGTCACAGCTCGACAGCTACACTGAAAAAATATGGATGGGACAAACTGGCAACATTTTGCAGAAGCCAGTACAAGGATGCCCATTTATACTTCTGGAAGCTCTTACATCTTAAAGAATGATTTTTCCAAAAAAGTGTGACATTTCTGATGTTAAATTCTACAAAGAACACTGTGCAATTATTCTTGAGTGAGCTCCACAACAAGAGTTGGGTATGCCGTAACTTGGAAATAATTTAACATTTTAATAAATCATGTGTTTAGCTGCTTTTGAAAGAACATTCTTTATTATTGTTTCCTCTTGAAACAAGTCCATTATTCCATTACTACATAAGGCTGATACCATGTACGCCCAAAAACATGCTAGAAGCAGCTGCCTCCAGAAAAAAAAAACCCATTTGCACACAGACTTGAATCAAGAAAAACTGGGTCAATCTCTTCACTTATACCAAAGTACATGTAGAACCAACTGCTTCATCTTGGGAGCGAGGGCTCTGAGGGCCTGGATGGTTCTGTCACCTTCTATCAGTGGCAGGAAAAGCCACCAGAGTACAGAAGGCTTCAGGACTGGACCAGGGGATCACTGGGCCCCCAAATCACTTCAAGAGATCTGCATGAATAATTCAAACATAAACACACATGGGGGTACCTCCTTTCCCACGTACACACTGAACTTTGGGGCAACGTCCTGGTTTCAGCTGGGACAGAGTTAATTTTATTAATAGCTGGTACAGCATTATATTTTGGATTTAGGACCAGAAGAATGTTAGTAACACGCTGATGTTTGAGTTGTTGCTAAGTTCTGCTTCCCCTTCCCCCTGTCCCAGTTTCCAAAGCTCTGACTATGAGGAGGTGCACAAAAAGCTGTGGGGCAGCACGGCCAGGAAAGCTGACCCAAACTGGCCAAAAGGATATTCCATTCCACAGAACACAGCACAGGATATCAACTGAGGAAATTGGGGGATGCCAACTGCTGCTGGGGGCTGGGCACTGGTCAGAGGGTGGTGAGTAATTACTGTATTATGCACCACTTGTTTCCATCAGTGTTATTTCCCTTTCATCACAATCATTAATATATTTTATTTTGTTTCAATTACCAAGCTGTTCTCACCCCACTGATGTTACCCTACCCAGCCCATGCAGCCTCCCTGCAGCAGGAATTTGGCACTGGCACTGCCCCACACCTCCCTTGTCACCACTTCATGGAAAGCCAGTTCTCCCTCTTGAAAGCTTTACACTTTTCCTATTCCAACAACACACTGCCTGGGATTTCAATTATTCAGAGAGCATAAGGTACATTTTCATTTGTTTGGAGTGAAGTCATTCCACCTGATATAGACTGGCTTTGGATATTTGATTTTCTCCTTGTAAAGCAGGCATACATAAACAGCATTCCCAAGGGGGGCCATGCTACCAGGCATTCCCAAATAACCCTGGGGATGGCAGGAGGGAGCCTAGAGCCTCACTCTACACCAATACATACATTAAAATCCTATTTCCCACTCAGCACTTCATGCAAAGAATTTTTTTTGTCTATTTCTAGCTGCAAATAAAGCAGCATTTTGCTTTGTATTTCTGTCTGCATTCACATTTAGAAACAAAACAGAATTTGGGTTTTTTTCCTCCATAAGAAGATGCTTTTACTTCATGGAAACTCAATGCCCTTTCCAAAAGAAGTTTTCCATGGTCAAAAGAGCACAAGCCCAAACAAACTCTGGATGTGCAATGCCAGCAATTACACTTAAAGGAAACCAGCAGACAAATATCACATCAGCAGGGCTGGAAGAAGAGCAACAGAGAGAAGCCAACAGGGAGAGATGATGCTCATCCTCCCTCCTCCTCCTTTCCTCCCCACGGTGCCAGGTACAGCTGGGCTCTTTGTCAGATTAATTGACACAGTTGGTTAATGGATAAACAATTAACCAGTGTATGCAACGATTATTTGCAAGGGACCACAGCAGGGCTCCATAACTCAGGATTTTTATTTTTTTTATTTTTTTTTTTAAGCTAAAGCTGTTTTTTCACAGCTGGCACAGACAAATCCTGGTATAAAGCAGGGTCCAAACTCAGGCAAACCTGAGTCAGTCCCAGCAGCAAGATTCCCCCCATCGACATTAGAGCCAAATTTTGGGGTTGAGAAGGAAAATATGACTTGCCCATGGCCCTGTCAGCAGCCCCACAAACCTGGGCAGTGGCCACGCTCCCTGTCACAGCTGCTGCAGAGCCAGAGGACATGGGGCAAACCCAGCCCTGGGCAGGGAGAATGGCACTGGGGTCAGCTGGAAAGACAGGACATACCACATCCTTCTGGAAGCTTTGCCAAATTGCTTTCCAGGGCTCTGCTCCACAAGAGCTATTTAACCTCTTGGGCAGAGTTTCCACACAGACACTCTCTGCATTCCCATGGGCAAGCTGAGGAATGCCTGGGTTAATCTGCAACAGGCTGGGTGCAAACAGGCACCACACAGGGATATCCAGGATTTTACCACAAACCAGGCAGGCTACACCAAGAAGGCTCTGTCTGTCCAGTGCCACTCACTGCTCACACAGCTGACAGACTAGAGGAGGGAATCATAAACCTCTGATACTGAACTCAAGTGATACCAGCAAATTACAGGATAATAATAATGCAAATAATAGGATGAAACTTCTGAGAAATAAGTGCTGCATTTCAGTATTCAGCTGTTGTCATTCAAGAGCAAAAATAAGCAGCGGGTTTTTTAAAAGAAAAAACCCAAACAGCCAAAAGAGAAAAACCAGGGTCTGACTGAGTCACGAACCGGCAATCTGAACAAAGGCAAAACCTGTGCCAAGATGCACAAACAGGACTCTTGCCTGTGAGCCAGGAAGGAAGAGATGGTGCAGAACACAGGAAGATTCAGACCTAAAGCATTTGACCTGTGAGAACAGTGTCAATACTGAGAGAAGGCAGAGAAACGTGACAGCAGACTGCAACCCTGCAGAAGGTTGCTGAGAGCAGGGTAGACAAGGGAGAAGTGCTCTGGATTAGAATCTAAACAAAATGGTTTAGGTTGGAAAGGACTTTAAAGATCATCCAGTTCTAACCCTCAGCCACAGACAGGGACATCTTCCATTATCCCAGGCTGCTCCAAGCCCTGTCCAACCTTTAACACTTCCAGGGATGGGGCATCCACAGCTTCTCTGGGCAACCAATGCCTCAGCACCCTCAAAGGCAAGAATTAGTTCCTAATATCTAATCTAAATCTACTCTCTTTCAGTTTAACTGCTGATTTAAAGCAGAGGCCGGGGAGAAAGCCCTGTCTAATGGCAAAGGCATGGCACTGCCTGAGGAGGGGTTTGCAGAGCCCCAGGGCTGAGGGAGGCAGAGGAACAGCTGCACCCCAGCACCCACACCCCAAACCTGCTGCCAGGGCATTCAGGGGCTGGTGTGGCAACCTGTGTTTGAACAGAGGGAAGGTGCTGCTCTGCCTTTATCCGGCTCAAAGTCTGCCTGGGCAAAGGCAGCAAGAAGGAAAACATAATCAAAAGATTCAGTAGTAAAGGAAAACATTGGAAAGAATGAACAGACAAGGAAAAAAGGAGGAGATTAAACACTGAAAGAGGTAAAAACACGTATTATAAACCCCATAAAGACTGCTGACACTGCCCTTGTCCAACCCAAGTCTCACATTAATCACTTCCTCTTGAAAGCACCACTTAAGGTCTCTGCCTTCTGTCCCAGGCTGTCCCCACAGCACACAGTCCCAAAGCTCTTGAACTAGTAAAACATATACACTGGAAATAGTGACTGCACCACGAATCAGCCAAGATTTCAACAGCAGGGACAATGACTGAAAAAGTAGAAATTAACTATATTAATCCCTGAGCCCTTGTGAATATGTTGCAAACCTGTAGCTCCATCCTGCAACTTTCAAGCTTAATATCTACTTGTTATTTGCCGTTTTGGTTATGCTTTAACCTCAAGTTATTACTTCAGGGATCATATGACCATCTCAGCCTTCACTAAAGAAAATTTCTTCTACTTGTTGCACAGGACAACAAAAGCACAGCTTTATAGGCATGGAAACTGGAAGGCAGAAAATACATATTTTTGTAAATATTCATGAACAGTTCTGTGTTTTGAAGACACTGACGTCCTGATGTGAAAATGTATGCGGCTGGTAATAGCACAGACTACCTAAAACTCGGTCAGCCTAAGTTTATTCTGTATTGTGGCAGATCTGAAACAAGCTCAGACAATCACAGCTCCTTAATAAGGTCCCAATGCTAAAAAGCACCACATGAAGCTACAAAACCCAGAAAAACTTCATTTGGAAAAAGAGGGGAGCAGAGAAGAGAAAATACATCCAGGAAAAACAGACATTTCCTGCTAATGCCTCCCAGGATTTGATGCTCTGTATCAACTCTTATCCTTACGGTGAGAAACACTATAATCCCTGAAAATTATCTCATTCCTTTTCTCATGACATCTCTCCCAGTACAGTGACCTTTTGGCAAGGGCTGTGACAAGTGACCTCTGTTCCCATACTTGGTTTTCTCCTTCAGGCAGCAGCACCCATGATGGGACACACAAAAAACTCCCAGGCTGCCCGGAGCAGAGCAGAGGGGCTCAGGCCAAAACAGGGCAGTGAGATGGGGTTATTAAACAGAAACCAAACAAACAAAACAAAGCCCAAAGACTCTGAGCCATGAATTCTCTCTCTTTTCCTGCTGCTGCCAAGAGCCTGGGTGCAATAGGGGCACCAAGAGCCCAAATGAAATGCTAAGGAACTCCCATGCAGGATGCCCTCAACAGCTTTTTGCTCTCTCTGGTGTGGATGAATCTTTTGCATGTAAATATTTCCTAATTCATCCCATTTTAAACCTAAAATTAGCTTTGGATCACTCCGTCTTTGAGAAATACCCTCATCTGATAAGAGCCATTTCTGAGGAGTTATTTGCCTCCCCCAGGAGAAGCTGGGCTTGTCAGCACCCCAGATTTATGCCCTGGCACCCTTCCTTGGTCAGCCCTCCACCACAGTGAGGAAGTGCCCCTGTGCTCAGGATCCCTGCCAGCTCCTTCAAAGAGCATCCTGCTTTTCCAGCCCAGGAAAAATCCCCATTCTCGCACAAAGCGAAATAGATAAACACTGATTTTATCTTTCCCTCAATATTTAATCAAAACCCCAGGGCTCTTGTAGGTAGCATGTTACATTTCCTAACTATGAAACTAAAAGAAAAAAGGGTTGAAAAATGCCTTAACCCTGTTCTTCAGTTCAGTACATGGAAAACACTCAGCCAGAGGAGCCAGCAGCCAGCAACAGCAAATGCAGACGCCTCCTGAAAATCTGCCCTTCTGGATGCTCATACTGCAGGGGCAGTGCAATAGGATTAGGGTTTGTTTTTTAAAACACACAAAACAGCCCTCGAATAAGAACCAATGTATTGCTCCTACCCTGGAAAGATCTGGAGCTGGAGAACAGAAATAAAAATTCAGATCAACAGTAGACACGTTGAAACATCATCCTGACCTAATTTGCTTATCTTTAGCCCAATCCTGATAAAAACAAAATATTTTAAAATACTGTTTCCAAAACAATTATTCCCACAGAGTGCCCACATTTAATAGCAATACCTCTAAAAGCAGAAACCAATTAGTGCTTCCTGCAGCACAGTTCCCTGGCTCTGCATTATTGATTTTCACAGTCCTTGCCATGTGAGGCTTATTGCCAGGCCACCAGCCTGCCCGCAGGAACAGCAAAGTCACAGGAATCCACACAGCCTGTTTGCACAGGGCACAAAATGCTTCAAGGCTGGGATGGCCTGGAAATAACAGGTTCATCTTTGGAAGTCCCTACTGCACTATCCACACAGGGCAGAGCCCCTTCTGCTCCCGGACAGGGCTCTGCAGCATCCATCCCACTGCACTTCTGCTAGAGAAAAGGACATGGAAAGGCCAGGCAGATCAAGGGAAAGGATGAGGTAAGGCACTGGTGACTAAAGCTTCACCCATAAAGCCCCTCCAGGCTGGTGTGTCCCCACACCCAGCCCAGCCTAAGCGTCAGGCACCTCCCAAGGACTCGTTTCATTTGCTTTACGGAACAGCAAAGGGAAAACATAAACATCCTCGGATGGGCAGTGGCTGCTGATCTCATGCTGATGTACTGGTTGCCCTGGCTCCCACTGCCCCTGCCCAGCACCATCCCTGCTCCCTGGGCTGCCACAGGAAGTGCAGCCTCCCCGGAAAGCCAATCATTAGGTATTTATTGGTAATTAAGGCTGGCCCTACACATACTAATTCATCACCTTGTTTTGGATTCCTCAGGCATGGACAAGAGTGTTAAAGCAAAGCACTCACACCTCGGGCTGTGCATCCTTCAGGGATCACCGCCAGCCCTCCACTCCCTGATGTGGTCCACACGTCCTGCAGCCCTAAACTCATGAGCACTGCACATAACACCCCTGAAAACCAGGACAGGGGATGCCCAGAGCCCCTGGAAGCTGCTTACTCACCCCCAGAGATCCACTAGCACTGTAGTTGCGGGCCGGCAAAGGGAACCAGGTGACAGCACCTTGGGGATCGGCTCCATCTCAGCATCCCCAAACCACACAACCAAGATGCAACAGAGTGGTCAATAAAGTCCTGGGCTGATGGAAAAGAGGGGATTGGAAAACTGCCTGCTGCAAAGAACAAACAGCAGGAAGGCCAAAGCATGCAGAACTTCTGGGTGCTGACAGACACACAGAGTTTTGCCCAAGACAGAGCTCACAAAAGCTTTATATAAAATCTTAAAAGCAAGGAGCCAAGCAAAGTGATAGTGTAATGCACAGAACTCTTAAGAGTGACTATCTCCACGAGGATCAGAGATGACAGGGACCATCACAGTGCTCACAGGATGACACGCACGGCTGCAGCTCTTATCTATAGCTGAACACATCACACAAATACAGCACACATTTTTGTGACCTAAATGCATAGATATCTACAGGGCTGATGTCCTATACATCACTCAACACTATTCTGGCATCTCCCAGAGCCACGTCTGCTCCAGCAACTGCCACCTGCCAAGCCATATTTCCGCAGGGAATTCCAGTGGCTCGGAGACAAGCGGGCACCCTGGCAGGCAGCCCAACACCTCCATCCCTCCCTCCCTCCCTCCCACAGTGGGGTTAGGTGGCAGCTGATAAATGCAAACACGGACCTTCACATATCTCCTACCAGCCAAGCTAATTCCAGGGAAAGCACTGCAGCCTGTGCTTGGGAGGGATTTGACAACTGCAACGGGATCTCAGCCCAGCACTGTGCCCTGCACGGGCACTGGCTCCTGGCAGCAGCTCCAGATCACAGCAGAGAGCACAGGTATGTGTCAGGAGGTCAATGCCCCGTTCCTGCAGCCATCCTGCTCCTGACTGAACTGTTCCCATTAAGTGGGAACACGACTTTTCTTTCTCCTCCTGCTTTTTTCCATGTGAAAGCACAGGGAGGCGATTTTGCTGACCCTTGATGTGACCTGCTCAAAGAAATGAGAAATTCCTGCAAGTATCACAGCAACAAGGAGTAGCAGATTGAGACCGTGTATTTTTACTAATAGTTTAACTAAAATTTTAACACTTCAATAAAATGCTGTTTCCATTGTCTTGGGTTTTGGGAGTTTGTTTGCCTTAAGGGAACTTTTCAAATAATTTCCATTTTAAAAAAAACAAACAGTTGGCAGGAGCAGAGGGCCATGATGGAGGAGGAAAGCAACCCTCCCACTAAACAGTACTACTGCTAGTGTAGTCCCCACTACAGTGCAGAAATCAAATGTTCCCATGTGAGCAGCCAAGTCCAATTCCCTCCCCTGCCTGGGGAGTGCAAGGCACAGGCTCATCTTCCAGGGTGGCTTCCCCACAACACCCCCAGCTTCGAGGACAATCACTGCAGGGTGACCATCACTACAATTTTACTGGTGCTTTTCTCCTTCTTACAGGCAGCTCCAAGGGCAGGGTGCAGGGCTGGGACCCACATGCAGTGCCAGGCCCACACAGGTGCTTGCACGGTGCCATCCCACGCCGATCCTTCCTGGCAGTGTGAACCAACCCTGTGACTGCTCACACTGAACATTAACCTCTGCCAAGCTTTTGCTGACTGTGCACACACTGTGCCAGGGCTGTACTTTGGCAACCCAAAGCTCGGGATGACTTCGGTTAATGGGTGTGAGAGGAACTGCTGCACCTTGGGGTCACCAGGCTGTCCTAGCAAGGGTATGTCCCAGCTCCTCTCTCTGCTCCTCAGCCAGAATCCTGCTGCTTCCCCATCCCAAACAGGACCCTGCACCCCCTGAGAGCACCATCACCTGCTGCTCCTGCCCAGGGTAGGGACAGGCTGGAGCCACAAATGCAAAGCCCCATGATGTGGTGCAGCCACTCTGATCACCCCAAAACGCTCCTGTACTCCTGCCTGCAAACCTGGATTCAGTACCTTTCCAAACTGAAGCTCCCTAGTGATTTTTAATGTTTTATTTAGCAATGGTTTAAAATGTGTTTGATGCATTCTGGCTGATAAGCTCCACAAGAATTTGATGGCCCTGTCCTCATTTGACTTCAGTTATTTTCCAGTCTACTCTTAAAGCTGCAGCACTCAGTGGCTGCAGCTCCTACTGTTGAGCTGTGACAGCCAGCACTAAAAGGCTGTTGTACAATCAGGCATCATTCCCAAAAAATCAGCAACAAGCAGGTGCCAGAGGTGACAACAGGAGGGTGCATGTCTGCTCCTGATCCATGTTTCCAGGAACAGCTGCTTTTCCTCAGCACAGCCAGCACCGACACGGGCAGACACCAGCTCTCAGCCTCCCTTTGACACTCCGAAATCTCCAGCCAGTTCCTGAACAGCTTCATCTGTGGATTTAGCTTCACTGAGCTCTCACAAGAACTGCATTTTCCTTCTCTATAACCAGCTAAAAACAATATTTGGGAACATCTCGTTTACAAGAATAAAACAGTTGGGTTGGGGAAGTCCCAGAGGTAATTGTAAGAGAAGCTGTTACCCAAGCTCAAAGGCCAGAGGTGATGCTGTCCCCAAGGCTTCACAGAGGGCTCAAGGTGGCTTTGCACACCAGCCTCTCCCATGGACACCCTACATGGGAACACAATGACACCTAGGACACAGGTGAAAAGTTCATTTTTCTGTACCTTGAAGTGTTTGATTCATTATCAGAATTAAGGATGAGTAAGTAATTACAGTAACTGGATTCTGATTTCTCAAATAATTCTGGAATGATGGGTGAGGTTTCAGACTGAGATCAAATCCAGGCAAATTCAATAAGAAATTGTCTGTTATGAAGCAGAAACTTTCAGAAACACAATAACTCCCTTATGTTTCTTTCTTAAATACAACTAAACACCTGCAAATTTATGCAAAATAGCTCATTAACACGCATTGACAATACTGACAGCTTGCTTAGAACAATATAGATGCCGTGGACAAATTTTTTTTTACCACTTTCCTAGAGGGGAAAAACAATGCCTCGATCAAGCCTGCACAGGAGCCTGCTGATGGCAGGCAGGGAAAGATGATGCTCATCTCAGAGCTCAAACTGAGCCCCAGGTGCCTCTTCTCTCCTCTCCCCCACCCACGTTTCCAGACCTCCAACACCTTACAAGCAACACAGGCGTCTGGGCAAGGCAGACACACTGCAGTTCGTTCTCCTTCTGTTGAAACTCCTTTACAGTATTTTCCCCACAAATTCCTAGAGGAAATCAGAGCATTAATATTATGACTTACAAGCTTAACCCTCCAGACCTCAGCACATAATGAGGCAAAAATCAAAGACTGTTTTTCCTTCAATAGCCATGACCTTCTGGAGCAGCACTGCCCAGAAAAGTGTTTGCAGAGAGTTTTCTACATGTACAAAAAAAGCTGTTTGGCAGGAAGAAATGCAATAGTTTTGGGAGAGAAGTAAAAAAGGCTAAACAGGCTCAGACAGCAGTTCCCATCTTGCCAGTTTTTTCTCCTGGTGAACAAAATGGCTCACTTGCCATAACTGCTGCCAAAGATCTGCAGGATCAGGTCTAACCACAGAGATTTCAAAGCCACCGTGAGTCATCTACTATTCTTTTTTGGTAAGACTTTAACACTGGGTGGGACACAGACACAGAAAAAAATCAATTTGCAGGAAACCTCAGTCATGGAAAAATATACTTCAGAACATCTCACAGGGACTACATAAATAGCAAAAGAGAAATGAGAAAACAAAGTACTTCTTTCTGAAAAGACTATGATGCACTGCCTGCTCTCCAAATTGTTTCAGCAGCCCTTCAGCTGTGACAGAGAGAGGACAGCAGAGTGCCTTAGAAGACCCCAGCAGCCACGAGGGCTTCCCAGTGCACCCAAGAGAACCACAAATAAGGCAGATTTGTGTTCTTCATGCAAAACCAACTGCATCTTACTTCACTTGAAAGAGAAAATACAAGTACAAGCAATCCAATTGCTTCACATCTTGTGTGTCACATTCAAATCTGGTTGAGAGTAAGAGTCACTTACTTTTTAAAAAAAGCCCCAACAGCAGGGTTGGCTTTAGCCAGGTAGTGGGGTGCAGTTACAAGCTCCTGCCTTGGCCACAACACCTCAGGCTACTGAAAGTGTTGGAAAGGTGCAATTAAATACTGTTGCTGGTTTATTTCCCCCCCTTGCCTGAGAGCTTCCTGGAGGCTCCAAGCGGGAGTCAGCCCAGCTGATGGTGAGAGAAGCCTGTGCTGCGAGGTTCATCTGGCCCAATGCAATGCAGTGAGCACTGTGCTCACCAGTGGGTGTTTTCTGGGTGGGACAGAGACAAGCAGGAAGAAGAAGAAGAAATGACTATTCCTGATTTAAAAAATCCTGCCATAAGTCCAGGTGGTAAAATGGGAGAAGTTCCTAGGAAGTGGCTCAGCAATGAGTCAGTGCCAGTGGCAAGGAAGAGCCCCAGGACACGGCATCGGCAGATCCTGGAGGGAAAAGAGAAGCAAGTTCTTGCATGGCCAGACAACCAGAAACTGCAACTGGCTCTGAATCAGCCACTTGCACAGCTGGGGCAGAGGCTGTCAGAGCACTGCTCTGTGGGACATTGTCTGCCTGGCACTGCCTTTTGTCTCTGCGCTCTGGAACGCTTGTCCCGGAGAAGAGAGGACCCTCTGTGCCTGGACCACCTTCTCCAGCCTTGGGGAAGAAGATGTAAAGTGCCCCCAGCTCACTGGGATCTTGCTGTCAGCCCTGGGAGAGCCCAGGGAAGCACCAGGTTTTTTTTAGTAGGCTTATCTTATTTCACCCAAAAAAAGAGCCATCATGTGAAGGCTGCACACGAGGGCTCACTGCACTGGCAGAAAGAAAAATATAAGATAGGAATCAGGCCCACTCACAGCCTGACCTGAAAAATGCAATCCGGGAAATGCAGTTTCATGCAGTTAATTCTTTCTTCACCAGCAGGTGTAAGCCAGGAAAATAAATCTCAACACCATTAATATTCTGAATATTTGCTGCTGTCAATATAGTGTGCAAAGGACTCGCCCACCCAGACAGAAAAGTCTCCTTCTGTCAAGTAAACCTGCCAGCAGTGATGAGGTTTCTCATCCTCAGCCCTGCAATTCCTCTCTCAGAGGCTTTCCATGGGTGGCAAGTGGAGGGGTGCTCCTTCCCTTCTGCAAAATGTGCACCCCACCACTATTCACCTCTTTTATTACACCTGCCCTTTTTATTACAGCCTTTCTCCATAAACAGTGAGCTCCTTAGGGCAAAAGATCATTTATTTTATCTATTCCTCTTCTGCCACAGAAAACTGGATAGAGGAGGAAGGGACAATGTTACCACACTAAGGTAACTAACACAATCTGGCTACTTTGCTGTCAAAGCCTACTGGAGGTGTAGCACCATTTTATTTGATAGAGCTCAATGTGGTCCACTCTGCGTCCCCAGGGAGCAAAAGGGAAAATTTAAGGGCAAACAAATCACAGAATACCAAAGCGCACAAAGGTAGGAACATCACACACAGCCGACACGGGCTTCAGGGCAGACTTGGTACAGATGGGCACACCCTGCGTGCCAGGGTTCATTCCCACCCAGTCCCACTCTCAGCCAGATTTTATTGGCACCCAAGCAAGCACGGTAGCCCTGTAAGACTATCTCAGGTAATTACCTCGATATTAAAGCCCCACATCCCATTTTGGCAATAAGCCCAGGGCAGGCTGTCACCCTTGCTGGGCTGATACCATGCTCACTGCAGGAACAGCAGCAGATCCTCTGGCACTTGCTCCATCCCCCTTCCCTGACCCTTTTTCAGCAAGATTTCCCTGACCTGCATCTATTAAGACTCATGCAAGCCAGAACTGCTTTTAAATAGAAGTTCTTATTCTCTGAGACAAAACTGGCCTCCTTTCTGGGGTGCCTGGCTTCCCCTCTGTCTGGTGCCATCCCAGCTCCTTCGGGGTCCCAGCTCTCCAGTGTGGGAGCAGCAGCCACCAGACGGCTTCTCCCCCTCTCCCCACGCCAGCAGATGGGTGTCTGGGGGCCGGAGCTGTCTGACAGACACGAGCCCCACTCCCACTTTGTTATGTAAACCCCCAGGTTTTGGTGTTTATCTGCTTGAAGGATCCAGAAATCACTAAATGCCACCGCAGCGCGTGGGCACGAGGAGCGAGGGATGTGCGAAGTGCTCGGGGCAGTAACGACGGCACACGATGCCCCCGGCGATACCTCCCACTGCTACTGCATGGAAACAGAGAAAACTCTGAATTCCAAAGACAAAAATACATATAAATACAAAATTCATGATCTCCAAAGCCTGACATTTCAGTCCTGTTTGTCCTCCCCCTGCATAGGAACCAGGCTAAGGGTGAGTGTCCCATCACAAGGACCATGACTGCCCTGTGCCAAGCAGGTGAGGGAGCAACATGGCAAAAATTTTGTAAATAAAACCTGGCAAATTGAGCTTTTTTCATCAGTCCTTCCACCACTTTCTGCCTTGCAAGGTGTCTGCACATGCAGAGCTGGTATGTACATGTATCAGATGATCTCAAGTCCATGGAAGTGGGAGACAGGGCAGGTGCACCTGGATAAATATCTGTTAAAAACTTATTTATATATCTAAAACAAACAAAAATTTGAATTGACACTCTCTCTCTATATATATATATATATATGTATATCCTGCAGCTCAGCAGAGCCGAGGTCTGGCCCAGCATAGGTGGGTGCAAAGAAACCAGACTGCACACAAGCTGCACACACATCACACCTCTCCGAGGGCAGGAAAAGCATGGCAAGCAGCACCTAAATATGGGTTGAAAAAGCCCTTATTTTGGCAAAAAGAACCCATAAAAGGCTGGCCAAGGTTTTGTGAAGGGAAAGAAAAAAAGATACAGTCACAACTCCTGTCAGGCAAACGACTGCGATCAAATCTCAGTCCCTACAGGAGCTTCCAGGTTACAGGGCATGTGAGAGCAAGTTAAAAACACATCATCAAATAACTGCCAGTCAGACAATAGGAGGAAAAGGCATGTAAAGGTTTGCTCTTGCCCTCCTCCTTCCTCACCCTTAGCCAAGACCAGGTGCTTACTGACATTAGACACTCCAGAATAAAATCAAATTGCTTCTTCAGCTCTGTTAAACACAGATTTAGGGCCACTGGCCAATGCTGATTCTCACTAAAGTTAATTTTTTTAATAACTTGCTGTAAAATAGCTGTTCCAACATGAAATTAAGGAACCACCTGTTTGCAGTAAAGGCATCAGAAAGGTGCTGCTCCTCACAGAGCATGATGGCTTGCTGAAAAACTCCAACAATTTCAGACACGGAGTTTCTCCTTTGATGTATTCACTGGGTACAGACAGAGAGAAGATAAAACTAGAGGCCTCTATGAGCATTAATAGCTGATCTCTTCCTTATTATGTCATTTCAGGGGAATAACACTTGTGGTAATGCCAGCATTTAAGTGCATTCCCCTGAAATTTCTTTCCCTGAAGGTTTGATAATCTGTTTTAAAGCCATTTTCAGAGAAAGAATGACTGCAAAACCCAAGTTCAGCTAGCTGAACTTTCACTTAACCATATAAGAGATTTCTCAAATCACTGCTGGAGGTAAGACCCGCTCCCTTAAAACATCTTTCCTCCACCACAGACACACCTGCAGTCTAAAGAGCACTTTCTAAAGCACAGGAATAACAATGTCAAAATTACACAACCCTTTACACTTTGTTAAGAGTAATAAAAAATTTATAGGAGAGGCCAGAGATTGCAGCCCGCCTTGTGAAAGATTAATTTCACCAGCAACAATCACCTACCTAGTACTTATATACTTATACTTACAAAAGTACTTTCATTTACACACATGTGAAACAGCATTTTTAGCAGTTTAAAGAAGCTGCAATTCTGATACCAGCACACTCTCTCAGCTGCAAGAACTCAGGAGACACCTGTCAGCAAAACAGCATTTTTTGTGGTAGGAATTCAAGCCTCTCAAAATAAGAAGAGCATCATGGCCTCCAGGAAAAGTGAATTTATTAAGTCTTTTCCAGTAAGACCAGAACCTCAGCATTAATTTTCAATAATCCTGAAAAGGATGATGTTATACATCAAGATAAATCTAAAAATGCAAATAAGTATTTCAGAGAAACCCTTCAATTGTCTCTACTTCAAGAAAGTTAAATCTTGGCAAAACCAAATTCAACTGCTATACCTCAAAATAAACTTTCATTCAAACAGCTGAAGCACAGTCTACAGCAATCTCTGTAAATCTTACCAGGTCTTTTCAGAGGGATCTGACCTTGGCCCTGTCCCACAGTGAGCTCTGACCAAGCCTAGGGCTGGCCTCCCCTCCAGAGGGGAGGGCAGATCCAGGGCTCAGTATCCCCGGGCAGCAAACCCTGCACCAAGATGGGTGATGGGGACACTCTGGGAGGTCACCCACGTACCGCACCCCCAGGTCTGAGGGAGGCCAGACACACTTTCCCACTGCAAAAAAACTGATTTTACAGGCTTAGTGCTAGCTCATGGCAGAAGGACAGAAGGCCACAGGCAAAGGCAGGGCAGGTGCACAGGGAGGACTGGCTGCTGCCATCCCACCCCGGTGCTCTGCAGCAATCCCCTGAGCCTAGACTGGGGATCCCAGCCTGGCTAGGGAGTGCTCAGCATCACAGCTAACAGTGACCCTGAGAAAAGGGCTCTCAAGCAGCAGAGGAAGGGTAGCCCATGGACTCAAACTCAGAGCTTTCCAACTTCTGGCTAAGCCGGGCAGGATTTGGCCACGAGACCCAAGTCTCAGGGCCAACACTCCTGTGAGCATCATCAGGTGGTTGGAAATTAAGTTCCTTGGTTACCTGCGAGCCTCTGGCATGAGCTCACACTTATCAGGCACAGGAGGGAAAACATGAATTCTTGAGCAATTAAAGACACTCGAAAGAGAGCTCCCACCCCTCGAGCTCCAGACACAGGCAGCTCGAAACACAACGCTGTACGCAAACAGGGAGCTTTTGTCCCAGCAGCAGCCATGGACACACCAGCCTCGCCGTGACATCCACACTTAGCAGCTTCCACCAGTGGCAAATCAGCAGAGCTTCATCCACCCAGTCCAATCGCGGAGTGCCTGTCCCCAGACAGCCTCACTGGAGAGGCATCGTGCAGATTTACGGAAAGGAGGGATTTGGGGATCACGCAGACCTGGGCACACAATGGGCATTGTCCTGTGTGCAGAGAGCCTGGGCAGCCCGGGGGAACGCTTCCAAAGCCAATGGAGCTGCACTGACTTGAACCACGGTCCAGCTCGGACCGCAGGCACCTTGGGGCTGAAGGTTTCTAGAAAGCATCACGCCAAATAAAGAAAACCAGCAACAGGCAGAAAAGGCTTTCATTGCAAGAAACCCACCCGGCAGGTTGGCAGAACGGGTTGAGTAACTCCTAGGGTTCTCCCAAAAACGGCGGGTGCGGAAGGGACGTGGCAGGGTCACGGCTGCACCAGCGCCGGGGACACTGAAGTTCACCACATCGCCGAGCTTCCCAACGCAGCCGCCCGCGCTGACCGCAGGGCAGGACCGCACCGACCCCAACCCGCCCGTTTCACGGCACGAAAAACGCGCAAACCATCCCGAGTGTGTCCGACAGGCGACAAACAGCACCCCGCGACAAAACCTGCCCAAGCAAAGAGCCCGGGCAGGGCATTCACTTGAGAGCAGACGCCCTCCGCTGAAGTCACCGCAGTGCCCCGGGCCGGGCGCCCACTCCGGGGCACCCCCGTGGCCGCAGCCGCCCGCACCCACCTCCGGCCCCCGCGGCNNNNCTCCGCCCCGCCCGGGATGGGCGTGATGAGCCGAGGGAAACGCGGAGCGAACGACTGGGGACGAGCTCGGTTGTTTAAGCCCAACTTTGCAGCGTGTGGAGGGGATTTGAGGCTGTTGCGCGCTCCGAGCGCCGCTTCCACAAGGGAGCACGGTTCTGTCCTTCGTGGCCGGACACTCCGGANCCCTCCGGAGGGGAGAAGCCAAGGCTCCCCACCGTCACCCAACAACTGGGTTTGGCCAGAGAAACAGATTGAAAAAGCCTGTGCAAANCCTCCGGCCCCCGCGGCCGCGGGTGCCCCATGGTGCCCTCAGCGCCAGCTGGGTGCCGTCAGAGCCAAGCGGGTCCCGTCGCTCTCGCGGGGCAGCAGCGGCCGGAGGAGCAGCCCGGAGCAGCCCAAGGAACCTCCCTACGGNTTTTTTTTTTTTTTTTAAGCATAAGACAACCCAGTAATTACAGTCCGGTGCTGTTTGGATCCGAGCCGTCCTCCCCTACACATGCTGCATTTACCATGTTACTTCCCATATGCCCTTTTTAATATGCAAAGAAGCAGATTTTTTAGCGAGGGAGAAAAAAATTTGTGCTTGCAGAAGCATTGAACTGACACGCGGATAAGCAAAATTCTCAGCAGGTTCCAGCTATAAGCCAGCCGTGAGTGCTGGTGAAACGCCCAAAATCTGTCTGCAGCACTGCAGCTCTCACTGCTGCAGCTCTACAGGGAGATCTTGGTGATTTCTTCCAGAAAACTCAGTGATTTCACTTCTACATCTACAGCAAGACTTCAGCATGGTTATTAGGATATTTTTCTTCCTTAAATGATTTTAATTTTTTAATTTCTTTAAATCACGAAGAACTGAACCACAGTCCTCAAATGTAGATGAGATAAATAACCCAACTTTGATCACTGCTGGTTCAGAGGCAGCCTCTGTCCCCTGCTTTGGCAGTGCAGTATTGATGCATATCACATTCTCCACCAGAGCAGCACCTGCCTTTTTTATAGGCACACCTGTAACACACTGGCTCAGCTCGTTTACAATGGGTTTACTGTGACTTGGCTTACCAACACCTTAACAAAACCAGTGTGAGTGATGTGCTTCACGCCTAAAATCAAACTTAGAAATCTAAGGTGGGTTCCCAATAGCATTGCAACACGGTTTCCTTCAGCTCGTGGGGCTGGGCTCAAACACTGCCCCATTCAGCATCTGTGGAGAGCTGTGATTCAAGGTGGCTCAGCAGTGCTGGCTGCACTGAGCAAGGAAAAACTCAGCACAGACATTTGCAGCACTCAGTGTCAGGAGAGAACAAAGCAAGAGAGGAAATAGGGGTGGAACACTGCAGAGCAATGGGAAATATTCAAAGTTACCCCATATCGCTGCCCCAAAGAGTGGGCAGAGCCGTGTTCCAGACAGGCACGTTAGCCCACACTGCAGAGAGGTTTCATGCTAAACATTTGGAATAGGAATGAGTGGAGAGACGGCATGGGGAGCATCCACCTGCCCAGGATGCCCAAACTCTGCCATCCTCTCTGGACACACCTCTGTTCACCCCCCAGCTCCCTGGGGCAGGAGGCCAGGGGGCTGCAGGGGACCTCTGCCACCTCCCATCTCTGCACACCTCTCCACATGTGTTGATGCAGAGCAGGGACATATCAGACAGAGAAATAAACTTTCTCCGCAGGCAAACCCCTGCCCTTCTGCCCAGAGCTCATTTCAGTGTTCATCCCCTCCGTGACTGGGTGATTTCTGGCAAATCTTTCCAAATCCATAAACCTTAGCTCACTTAATGCGTATTTAATCTCTCTGCTGTAGGTTTATGTTGGCAGTGAGCAGGGCTAGACCAGTAGCAGAAGAGAATAGTCAGTGTAGGTGAGCATTTTGGCCTCCACTTTGCACAGTTCCCCCCTCTGCAGCACCACAGCAGTGCAGGATCTCCACACACAGTTATCATCTCTCCCAGCAAAAACACTGGTCTGTGCCCATGTCCCATTAGTGGTTTTGTATACTTCCCAGAACCTTCCCTGTCCTGGAGGCAGTTCATAAAGTGGATACTTGGCACATACCCTCAAAAATATCTTGAGCTCTGAAGCAGCACAGCTTTATCTGTCAGGAGTTTCTTTGGTTCTCTCCCACCTGCTTTTCAATCTTCAGGGACTTCCACACATCCCTGAGAGGACGCCTGGTGTCGTCACAGGAGTGTGAAGTTTTCTTATTTAAGGTGAGACTCTGGTGCAAATAGTGCTCTGAGTGACAGTCAGGGATTGAGGCTGCTGCAGTCTGTAAAACCAAGGTGCTGATATTAGCAATCTTTTTTGTTTTATTCTTATTTTGTCTTACTTCATATTTTTTCCTTCTCTCTAACAATTTTCACTTCCATGCCTAGTGAGGTGGCCAAAAGTGGGGCCACATGAGGCGTGTAGAGACATCTGCAGAAGGGCTCTTGGCAAAGTAAAAGCCTATACTGCTGTACACCAAACCCAATCCACCAGCTGAAAGATAACACCAGAGAAGAAACAGGCATTCTTTTAAAATAAGGACATTATCTTCAATCTCAGTCACCACTTGACGTCACAACACAAGGAGAATGGGGAGGACCAGAGAGCTGCAGGACACTAAAGAAATGCCAAACAAGACAAGGCTTTAAGGGGGGAAAAAGGAGGAAAATAAATGCCAAACTAAGAGCAGGGAGGAGTGAACATGTGACAGCACAAAGAAGCATCACCTTTTCTAAGCCTCTCAAACCATTTTTTCACAACCTGAAAAACACTCTCCCCTTCCTCTGTGGCAAAAGGCAGTTTTGCCAAGGGGTTGGAGTGCAGGAAGGATCTCAGCAGAGCCACATCAGGAATCTGTGTGACATGCTGAACACAGGTGTCACCTAAATAGAGGGTTTTACCCATAGAGATTTTTATCACCCATTTGCTTTTCCTTTCTTAAATGAGCCCAGCTACATCAGTACAAACCCCAGCCTTGTGTCATTCACAGTGCCACCAGTAATGGGCTATTCCCCAGCCCAGTGCTCCTGACACTGTTCACAGCAACCCACACATCAAAGATGGAAAAATAACAAAACCAACCATCAAATGCCAGGGTGGAGCCTGGAGTGTCTTTCATATCTGCAGGCATTGAAAGGGCCTTTTTCCTCCTTATAGTTCCCCTTTAGCCATGCAGGGGCTCCCTGACACCAAGTGTGGGTCATGTTGGTGCCTCTGCAAAGCCCTGGAGACTAGAGGGAAACTAGGAGAAAAAATGAGGAGTTGTTTTTCCCCCAGTTGGGTTACATTTGGGAAGGAGCCTGCAGAGCCCCAGGGGAGGGAGGGATCAGCTTTATCACCCTTGGTGAGATGAGGGATGGGGCAGAACAGTGCTCAGCTCCAGCCCTGACTCCAATGCCCCCAGAGCACCCACAGCAGGCGATGGAGCCCCATGGAGGGGTGCACCAGACATTCCAGAAAAACCCTTTGGATCCACACTGAGGCAGCCACTGATGACACTGCTAAGGATGGAGCAACACAAGACAATCCAATATCAGCCAGCTGGCATTAAACCACATACATGCACAAAAGAAAAAAAAAAATAAATTATCCCATAAGACCAGTATTCCAAAAGGAAAAGGCAGGGTTGCTTATAGAAATCACATTGTCAAGTACTCTTTTTCCTCCTCTTCCCTTCAAGGACCACTATTGTCCTCCTAATTCTGAGGGAACAGGCACGGGAGGAAGTTTTGTTGAAAGTCACTTCAGCATCAAGTGCCTGACTGGGCCACAGGGCCTCCTGGGAATTGTAGTTTTATCTTCTCCCATAAAAACTGCTTTTTCTGGCAAAATTCCACAGCAGTGTAATACCTCCCATGACACAGCAGCAACTCCCCTGCACAGTCAGGGGACAGCAGGCCCCTGGACTTCAGTTGCTACAAGAAAACCCCAGGGGCTGCTCAGGATCCAAACCTTATCAGATTTGGCCAGAATATTTCAGTTTTCTTTCACACCCTTCTCCTCTCACAGAATTCCCATGGAAACACAAACAATGCTCTTGCTGTTTGGGTTTGGTTGGGGCTTTTTTCCTTCTCTCGCCGAGGGGGGATGTGGATGAAAGTGATAAGTGAAAAATTAAAAAAAAAAAAATACAAGGTGAAGAAGAAGAAAAAAATATTGACTAATACATGAGATACCACATATAGCTTCATTTTCCCGGCAGCAATGCATCGCCCCTCTGTATCACCCCTTCAGAGCTTCAGGGGACAGAAATGTGCCTCAGAACTAAAATAACACATATTTCTTGTATCTCAAGCTTGCTTTTGGGCAGGAAATGCCCGAATCCAAGCTGTCCCGCCCTTTTCCTCACTGGTGCATCGTTCCAGAGATACCTGGATGCCACCGTGTGGCTGCTGCCCCGAGCAGCGGCGGAGGGACAGGGCTGCAGGGAAAGGCGAGGCTTTCAGGGGGAAAAGAAGGGGGGGAAATAAAAGAAAAAGGAGGATTGGGAGTTTTTTTTACAGCAATTCACAAAACTTCAAGGAATGCCAAGCACGTCAGTAGATGAAGCACAGGATCTGGAGGAAGGAGAGAGTGCAAACCAGCTCCGTATGGTGTTGAGCTCAGACGCACACTGCCTTTCTATTTAAAGCCCCGCAGGAACGTGAATGCCAGGTTTGACTGAGCCCAACGAGTCCCTCTGAAAACAATTTACATGGTCCCCTCTACCACGGGGTCTGGTTATCTGACAGCTTTTAATGCCTTACCATCCCCACACAGCAGGATACATCCCACCTTTTCCTGCTGGAGGACAGAACTCCGGATCGGGAAAGGTATTTAATTAATGACAGAGACCATTGGGATTTCCCTGGGATCCAAATCAGCTTTGGGATGAGGACATGGGCTGCAGAGTGTTTAGTGCTGCTGCCTGCCCACTCCTCCCTTTTCCCTCCACGTGGGAAACAATGCTGGGTGGATCCCTGAAGATGAGGATTGTGCTACCAAGGCTGTGTCCCCAGGCACATCTTGCAGGCCAAACCATCCTGGCAAGGCCAGAACATCCTTCCTCCTCTACCAGCACCCAAAAACTGTCTCCTGCCAGGAGGCAGCAAGAAGAAAGCAATACACAGCCCAGGATCAGGGTTTGGGGTGTGCCTCATTCTTCCACCCTCTGCCTCTGGGAAATGCCTTATTTTCCCATTAAGTACCTCTGGGGTATGTCATTTTCCCCTCGTCTACATCAACAGCACTGCATCTCATTTATACCAAGGTGCAGTTCATTGAATGGAGAATTACATGTTTTATCATTTGTCCATAGCAGGTTGTCAAGTTGCCGTGTTATTATTAGCAACAGGAAAGGAACTAAGTAAATTATTCTTAAAGTATGTAATGAGCACTTGAGTAAGCGTTAAGTAATGAGCGTTTCTTTAGCGAGGAATCCAAGTGAGACACACTCCACCCATTTTGTTAACAAAGGCTTATATAAGCTGGATGTTACATAAAACGCTAAAGCAGGGAGCCGGAGCACTCCTCCACCTTTGGGTGAGAGCTTTGCTGCAGCCCACGGATACCTGGGCTGACACTGAACCAGCTCTGAGCTAAAAGGCAGCTGATGGCCAGGCCTGGAGCTGGCAGGAGCCAGTGACAGGGACAGAGGTGTCCTGTGTGTGCTGCCACCACTGAGCACAGCTCGGTGGAGAGTCTGGATTTGCCCTCACACTGCTCCGCAAACAGCCCTTGCAGTAGCACGCTCCAAGCAGATTTATCATCCCTGTGATGATCCAAGGACGTGTCTCTGTTCTTGTGTGGCAGGGCAGGCTAAGCACCACCCAACCCCAGGGTGTCATCCCACGGGAATTATGACTGGTGCTTATGAAGGAACATGCAAGCGGGGCATGGTTATGAGGAAGCTTCTCTGTGGCTCTTCCTGTCTCCAGGGATCTGCAGGAAAGGGACTTTCCAAGACAGAAGTTCTGTCTTTGTAGTTTCCCAGCTCCTGGCAGCTGATGCTTTCAATAAATTGACAGATCAGTTCTTAAGTTCTCACGAACTTTCAACTTCCGCCACATCATGCGATAAACCCCATCACAATTTACCATAATTTATCTGCAGAGAAAAGGGGATCTACATCTTGCAACATCAATTACTAGAGCTAAAAAAAGCAGATTGGTAGGGGGTGTAGCCTCTTCATCACATCTTGTGTGCCTGAAAGCCTGTCTGTCTTGAGAAAAATCATCTGTCTCCATAAAGAAATACTTTTCCTCCGTAGACATCTTGCATGGCACCTTAAAATGCACAATTCCAACACTCAGACAGCAGATTCAGCTGACAGCCGTGGTTGCTCCCTAAACACAAGGTCAAAAAAAGTGTCAGAGAAGAGAATTTGCAATTCTCTTCGTAGCCCAGACACCAAATCCTCCAAATGCAGGCATCAGATGCAGTTGCATGAGAAGTCAGGGACACTTATTTCGTGGGGGGGAAGAAAAGAAGAAAGATCTTTAGGCACGGGATTTTTGGGCAGGCAGAGCAAAACGTGTCAGGAGTTACTCCCAGGACTACAAGGGAGCCATTCATGGCTGCAATCAGTTTGCTCTACGGTACTTGCAGGAACATGCCAAGGCTGCTCTGTGATTCTGCCCGACTGACTTAGTGTTTGTGATTTGCCTGACCTTTGCTCTAAATAAATGGGAGCCACACATAAGGAATTTTGATGCAAGTCCCCTGCATCTATAGCACCCTCCCTGGCTGCAACCCACTGGCTTCCTGGGGCTTTGTTTTAAAGGAGAGACAGACAGAAGGCAGGCAGGAGGGGAAAATGAAGAAATGAAATGCAAGCTGTCTGACCCACACAATTAGAAGGGGGAAAAAAAAAAGATAAAGAAAGAATGAAAGAAAGAAAAAGAAATCAGAATAGCCTGGCTTTGTTTTCTGTCATGTTGTTTATCTTACTTCAGAATTAAATCCAGATGACATAGATAAGACAGGGGTGACCCCTAGTGCCCTCTCCAGCTGCAGCTTCCACTGTTATTCCCTGTACTGATATTAGAGCATAAACAGAGGGAAGAAGCAGCACCTTTCAGATTTGTTCTTCATTCACAAAGCCTCTCTCTCTCCCCTTTCAGAAACAAGATCTCATTTCCTCTCACTACTGAAACTCTATCACTGCGAGGCATTCAGTGCAACATCCCTTTGTCGCTGTTGTCTGGGAACAAAATTAAGCACATTTACTTCTGTAAGAACTTATTATATTCCATTGACTATTTATCATAGGACATTTATATTTATCACCTTACATAAAAGAAAGAAGAGCCTATTTTGCTAACTCCAGGCTTGTCAATAGCTAAGAACAGCCATTCAAACTGCTAAGAAGAGACCTTTGTCTTGTAAAAAGTGTATTTTGCAGCACCAAGGCGCTGAAAGGAGCGAGTCTTTCCGGTGACAGCCATCAGTATGCACCCCTTTTTTTTTTTTTTTGTCTTTCAGCAATGTCAAAACTCTCTGTTCTTGTGAATCAGCCTGCACCAGACATACCCCGCTCACTGTGCTGGGTGATGCTCGTCAGGGGCTTTTCCTTGTGTTACTGCAAGGGAACAGCTCCTCTTTCACAAAAACCTTGAGACACCCCCTCACAGATTACTTTGGGATGCAGGATTTTTCTTGAGGAAACAAATTATCTTAGGCACAAGGCTGAAAGATTTTTAGCTTCCTGTGATGTGAGCACTTCAGGCACTTCCTGCCCTGCTGATATCGGGGCTGTGCCCACCAGCATCCAGTGTGGGCGGTACCACATTAGTTGACATCTCAAAATTTTGCATATTTGATGGGATCTCATCAGGCAAAGAAGCCAGCTGCTAACAGTCCCCACGGTGACATTTCTATCCTCAGAAGAGCACCAAACTCCCCTGTGCAGCATCACAACCTGCCACAGAGTCATCTGATGCTTCTTCAACTCTTTTTTTGCCTTTCATCACTGGCAGCCACCACCGCAGCACCTCTCCTGCTGCACCAGGGCTCCTCTGCAGAGCCTGGATCCTCAGAGCTGGCACCCTCACTGCTCAAGCCCCAGGAATGCTTCTACACTACCCAAAAGCAATTCCCCAGCTCAGCCTTGGGGAATCCTTGGGAGCCACAGGACGTGACTTGTTGCTGTCGCCCCCATCACCATTCAGCTGGCACCTCCTTCCCCTTTTGCCACCTGCCAGCCCATTTCTTCACCAGAAACTACTTCCAGGTCTCAGCTGGTCCTTCCTCCCCAACAACTTTTCACTTTCACGCAGCCTCTCTGGTCTTCCATCCCCAGAGTTCCTTCTTAAGCCTCCAAGCTTCCTGGTGCCCCCATCACTTCCTCAGGCATACAAACACCACCACCCCCCTTCCCAAACCAGCCCTTTCCTGGCACCCTTTACACCCAGTGAGGCTGGATCAGCCACAGTTGATGCCTCTGTAACAAATGTTTTACTCTTTGCAGGGCTAGGCTGGCTGAAACTAAAGCAGCTGCATTTTTTCCATTTTTAATAAAAGTTCATAATCTGCTCTGGACATAGAATCATAGAGTGGTTTGGGTTGGAAGGGACCATAAAGCTCATCCAGTTCCAACCCCTGCCATGAGCAGGGGCACCTTCCACCATCCCAGGCTGCTCCAGCCCCATCCCACTTGGCCTTGGACACTTCAATGGCCAGGGCAGCCCCAGCTTCTCTGGGCAGCCTGTGCCAGGTCCTCACCACCTTCACAGGGAAGAATTTTTTTCCTAATAACCAATCTGAACACGGCCTCTGTCAATTTGAATCTAATCTCCCTTGTCCTGTCACTCCATGCCCTTGTCCACTGTCCCTCTCCACCTCTGTTAGAGCCCCTTTAGGTACTGGACAGGGCTCCAAGGGCTCACTGGAACCTTCTCTTGTCCAGCCAGAACACCCCAACTGTTTCAGCCTGGCTCCCGAGCAGAGGTGCTCCAGTCTCCTGAATATCAAGGATATAATACTGCTCTATTTATGTGCCTGTTTTCTGAATCATTTTCCCCTGACTTTATGTCTCTATGGTCCCGTGTTCCCTTGTTTACATTAAAAGCAACAGTTTCTGAATTAAGTTCCTCTTAATGTTTTATTTTTAAATCAGGTTTCAAGGGGGGAGGGGGGTAGGAATTGTGCTAGTCATTGCATAACTTTGGTTTTATCTGGTGTATATCTCACTTGCTTCTGAGATATCCCGTGCTTCCCACCATGACACCAACTGAGCATTGCTCTCATGTCTCTGGATCCAGCCCTGCTCAAACCTTCCCCCTTTATTTCTTTCCCCCTCTGTTTTAGTTAAAGATGTGCAAATATATCATCCTCAGAGCTACTGTTTGCTTCTTTCACAATATTCCATGTTCTTTCTCCTGTGAGTTTAATTTCCTTGTTAGCTTTAGTTTTAGTTTTTAGTTTACCTTTTTTTTCTTCATTCCTGCTGTATTTGATCCCATACAGAGAAGGCACAACAAAATCTCTTTCTATAACACACATATCCTTCTATAGTTGCATTTTCCCCTATATTCTTATTTTTGCTTGGTGCCAGCTCTGTGTATTCCAGTTAGACTCTGCATCTAAAACAATCTGTCAGCTTACATGTGCCTATAAGTAGTGGGAGTATTAGTTTTAAATATTTTCATTTAAACTCTAGCTTTGTTTCCTCACACTATTGAAATACTCAGAATTAGCTCATCACTTTAATATTTTATTATCACAGGAATGAGCTTGTTTGCATGCTTTTGAAATATTCCACTTTCCAGGTTCCTCACATCCTTGTTCATACTTTTGGAAAGTTACTTTCGTGAAGTGAAAATGCTTTCTTGGATGTCACCTGAATGTCAGAACCTGACCCAGGCAATGCTGAATTTGACCCAAATCCAAACACTTAACCAGTCCTTCATCAGTTTAAGTAAAATCACCATCATTAAAAATGCTTTCATTAAAGACAGAAGGCTTTTTCCTTCCAAAGGCAACACTGGTTCAAGGAAACCATAAATCCTGTGGTTTGCCTGACACTGCAGGTCAGTCTTGATGATCAGAATAGTTTATTCTGGTATTCATGCTGAAAAACGTACAAATATCTGGACAAACTGCAACTGCATCTGGTAGAGAGATGGTCAAACAAGATAAGGGACTTGCTGCTTCTGCTCTTAAATGCTCAAAAATCGCCTACAGCCCAGCCACATCTCACCCAGAGATCAAGAATGCAGCTTCTTTCACTTGCTTTCTTTTTTATCTGAGCTGTGTTATAACTTTGAAAATTTCCTGTTCAAAATTTTATTAGAAAACTCCACTGGTGATGGAAAACCAGTGTTCTACCAATGATTATTGTTACTTTAGTGTCCCCCCTCAGCTTGTGACTCCTGTAAATCAGAAGTTGACTCACTCAGAGGACTTTGGAGAGCCAGGGGCAGCTGCCAGACCTTGCTCCTTCATATGCTCAGCAGTGAAGTCCCCGACTTCACCCTGACTCCCACAAAGCTGCACACACTGTCTCACTGGGAGCCCAGGGGCAGGGAGGCCACAGGAAAGAGGATTTTTATGTGGTGGCCCATTGGATGGATTGCAATAGGAAAAAAAAAGGGGTTGAATGAGTCATGAAATTTTTAACACACCACAAGGTGGAAAAACCCACTGGACATGCCATGGCACCACAGGGAAGGGGAACATGGGATGGAACAGATGCCACCCTCCAACACAAGGCCCAGGAAGAAAGGTTTTATTTTTCCTGCAGAAAATCCATCAGGAAGCACAAAGCTAGTCTCAAAAAAGTAATTTTCCTATTTGTCAAGCACACATGCAAAAAAGGAAAAAAGCTGAGTGCTGCCTTTCCAGAGTTTAGACCAAACTCAAAGCTGCCATCAGTCCCAGTTCCCTGCACTCTGCTCCCAGTTTGCTCCTAGACTCTCCACTAAAACCAGTAGCATAATTCTCTATTCCTCTTTTTCCCCCCCCAACTTCCAGTTGTTTTGCACAGTTCAAATATAACATGTAGAACCAGGCTTTGCCATAGGGTGAAAACTGAAAAAGGAAGAACAAGTGAAAAATAAAATCCACAAAACAATTAAAGAAAGACAGAACCCAACATATGAAGCCCCAGCAGAGTCCAGGCAATCATTTCTGTTTGTACTTGCCAGCACAGGAGCTGCACAGCCCTCAGAAGAGCACGGCTGGGGGCACATTCTCACCTTCCTCTAATTCCATCCATAAATCTGGGAAGAGCAGGGCATTACAAATCTCAGCACGCTCGGCAGAGGAAAACATTCAAGTGTACAGCACGGGATGAGTTGCTTTCACTGAAGGGAACAACTGGACCCAGGTGGAGCTGGGATCAGCGTGTGGAGCAGAAGGGTAATTACCAATGTGAGTGAAACACCCATTTGCCCAGATAACCCATCAGGTCCTCTTTAAGTAGAGGGAAAAGTTGAAGAAAAAGCATTGTCAGTTCTTGCATTTCACCCACATTTTGCACCCCCTTAGCTGCCAACTGGTGCTCCACTGTAGATTTCTGACAATTATTAATCCATGAACAACAGTAAGAAACTGAGCAGCCAGTGGCACACAGCTTCAGAAGTGTTAGTCTTTATTAAACCTTCAAATGAAAGTGGCCCTGAAGTGCCAGATTCCCCTTTTACCCTCTGTCACACTTACTGAGGCAACATGAACCTGACCCAGAACCGGTTCTTCAGCAATTTAATTGTAAGGATCACGTACAGCAGCTGGTAACAGCAGCACACCAGAAATGGGATGCTAACTTTTACTTTATTTTTTTAACAGTCTTTGGTTTTTAACTTTCTGTCAGTCCCTAATGCATACCTGGATACCCAGTTATTTCAGAGAGGCCAGAGGAAGGTCACTGCTGGAATTTTCTGGCTGTCCTGCATGTAGGTAGATGACATGAATTTGAGGGGTCTGGTTGGCATCTGCTCCACAGCCCTCAGTTTCCAGCTGAGGACACTGGAGGTTTCTGTGCTCATAAAGGGGCTGGCATTTATCTGGGGGGAGGGGGGGGAGTCACACCACAATTCCTGGCATCTCTCCAGGCAGGTCCTTATGCAAACAACCAGCATTTACTTGGAATTTGCATTAATGTGTAACTGACAATCTGCTTTCCGAGGATGCCTGTTTCCAAATCTTTGGGTTCTCCCCATAACCAAACATCTCCAGGCTGGTTTAGGGGAGTGGAGGCTGCTGCTGGGTGTGATTCAGAGCTGCGTGTCAGTGTTTGGTATTGACTTAATGAACCAAGGGGTGGTGTGAGCAAACTGCCCATCCCAGATCCAAACACCCTTATGTTCTGGCAGCGCTGTTCCTCCCCCATTTAAAGCAAAACTACGCTTTGGAGTCAGGAATGAAATCAAGCCAACGAGGCAGAGGACAACTTCATATCACTTTCTCCTGCTCTCTGTGGAATTCCCCAAATTAACCACGCCATCAACGAGCACCCCAGTGAGCCAGCTCCAGGAAAGTCCTGCTCCAACCAGCCAGCACTTACCTGGATCTGAACTGAGTTCCCTCCAAAGCCTCCAGGAATGATGCGAGCGCCGTGCTTGGGCATTAACCCATGGGGAAACCGTGAGATCCCAGCACTGTGCTGTGGATGCAGCTGTCTCTGGAGCCCTTCAGAGAGGACTTGTGAGGCAGCACTGCTGCTCTGGGATGCAGATGCCCCACGAGTGGGTGAAGTGGAGAGATAAGCGGGTGAGGACACGCCAGCTGCGGCGCGGGATCGCCCGGCACAGCTCCAGCTCTGAGGCGCTTCCTCCTTCCAACGTCACTCTGGTGTTACACACGGAAGGACCAAACAGCAAGTGCTTCATGGCCTTCTTCTTCTTCTTTTATAATCAGTAGCTCAATGCTCATTGTTTTAAATGTAGGAAGAAGTGACTTTTTGTCTCAGAGAAAAAAATTGTATAATATTCCTGCATCTAAGCTTACTAAATGGAAAGGAAATACCTCCTGCAGTTTCCAGAAAACCAGGCAAAGCTTGGACCCTGGTCAGCCATTCTTCATCGTTTTTGGTAGATCTGTGCTGTGAGGACACTCACATCACTTTAAAAGTGGGTGAATAGAGGCAGGCAGGCAGGCAAGGGACTGCACAGTGAAGGCTGAGGAAAAGGTGCTTCAGCATTGCAAGTGCTGGCTCAGAACACCCAGCCCAGGTACAGCCTGCTCCTCTGGTATGGAACCACGGAGGTGTTTCAAATTTGCTAAGATATCTTGACAGGATGGCTCTGCTTTTCTTCTGCTGCCTCTGGTGCCTGTGTGGTCCCAGGGGAGCCAAGTGCTCACAGCATCTGCTCCCACAGGACACAGCCAGTGCCAGGAGGCTTCCTAGGAACAAACTGAGGAAGGAGCACACTCCAGGATCACTGAGCAAGATAGTTGTGGCATATTTAGGTGTCCAAATACTGAGTTTTGTGCAAAAAGGTGGCAAGTGGGGATATTTCTTACAAACTCTTCAGTTTATAAACTCAGCAATCTAGGTGTTGGGAAGGTTGTCTCATCTTTATTCTGAGTGGCTTTTCTTTTCCATTTCCTTTTTCTTTTGATGGGCTGAACCCACAGAGCAAAGCTCTCCTTAAGCTCCAGTAAGGATGAAGAGGGATGCTGAGATCCCCTGGGAGAGAGTGAAAAACCACCTGGAAACAGAGTAGTGGAGAAGAAAAAAAAGGTGAGGGTTAGGTTTATTGTATTCAGGAGGGTATTTATATTAATGATAATCTATAGTGACTGTTTGAAGGTCAGTATTTGTTTCAGCAAACTTGCCATCAGTGAGCAGCTGAGTCATCCTGCCTTGTGCACACAGGGAGAAGCGTCCCCGTGAAACACCACGGCTGACTTTTTCCATGTTTTCACCCCAAATCCTGCAGCATTTTTAAAGCACTCAACACACGATGCTGCTCATTACCCAACTCCTTTGGCTTTTTGAAAACTCAGCCTGGCCTTTCTGCACTGCAAACACCAGCCTGGGACCTTTTAACCTGCCAGTGACACACTCTGCTGATTTTTGGGAGACTCCTTGTGACTCCGAAGTCATAACTTTTCAATCTTTTGAAAAGCAGACTTTAGACGGATGTTGTGAAAGGAACACTTTTGCCTTCTGANAAAAAAAAAAAAAAGGGATTCCTTCAGGAGATTACAGCCCCTCATTCAAATGAGGGTTGTTTAGGGTGGTACCACTATTAATGACTTTGCTGATGGAGACAGCATTTACACAATGATAGTCCGGGCAAAGGCTGGTTTTAATTAGGAACACTAAGAGTCGTTAAGTGACCAAGTGCGGTGCTGAGTCACGTTACAGGGAACAGTACAGAGATTGCTTAGGGCCATGGAGTTCGGTCCTTCCTTTAAAAACTTTTCCTGAGACTGTTCCCCTGGGAAGAGGATGCCAGTGATGTTTGGCATCACCGTTCCAGCAGGAACCACAAACGTGTCTGATCAGAGGCTACAGAGGAAGATTTTGTGGCCTCTTAGGAACAGACATGCTGAAATATTATTTCAGTGGAGACACACAGCTGAGGAGGGCATTTCTAACATTCTCATGCAGTCCCAAAACCACTTCATTTAACACCAGCCAGACCTTTAGTCACCACTTTTGCTTGGTATGCTGTAGTTCTGTGAAAGTGGAAGCAGTGCTCTCAGGCATTGACTTCAGATGCTCTCCCCTAACTCTGCACAGAGCTGTGAGTGGGTAGGAGCTGTGCTGAGAAGGATGCTTTGCTCCCTACAACATTCCTCTCCTGCTCCCAGTTTGCTGCAGGAGGCTCATCCCTTCCTCACTCATGGGAGGAAGAAGCCTTTTGAAAGATGCAACAGACCCAGCAAACCTTGGGTCCTGTTCACGCTGGTTTGGGGGAAGATAAATTGTCTTCTGGGAATTGTAGTCCCAGGAAACACGAACTTGCAGCCTTCCTGGGAAGGTGAGCCAGGAAAGCTGGCAGCCTGCAGCTGTTTCCATAGCCCCAGTGCAAGGGAAAATGTGTTGAAATTGAAGGAATTTTTTATAGCAATTCTGCTTGGAAATTAGCAAGCTCCAGTAGGAAAACTTGAACATGTTTAGGAGAATTAGATACCAAGAAAGAAACTCTTTCTGCCATGATGAGAAATTGGAAAAGGGTGGTATTTCTTGGAGTCTCTAGTCATAGGGAAACTAGCCTTGGGGCTCCATGGGAGGTTTGAAGGCTGCTTGAGGAGAGAGCATTGCATGGCCAGAGAGCCAGGCACAGCTGAGCCCTTGTGGCATAACAGGCATGAAAATATTCTGCCAGAGTTGAAGAAAAGAGGTTTGCAAAATGGGGGTGGAAGGTTTGGACCCCAATCTGCACCAGCCTGGCAGAGGAGAAGAGCTGCTCTTCCCGCTGCCTTTGCCTGCGGATGAGGTGCAAGGCAGAGCAGAGATGTGGACACAGCTGGAAGAAGAACCCATTGGTGTGAAGGAAGAAGCAGTGACAGAAAGTGCACAGCAGTTGTTTGTGGTTTCCAGAAGCCACCGCAGTGTTTGCAAGCTGAAAGAGGCAGAGGAAGTGTTTCTATGGACAGCTGAAGAGCTGAACCCAGCACAGGCGTCAGGCTGGTAAATCAGAGCGCGAACGCCGCGCTTGCCCACAGCTTCGAATGCTGTTGTAGGGAAAGTAATTTATATCCTTAATCTGAAAAGGTCTATTATGTCCTTGTTTGTGAGAAGAAATGCTGTCCTCTGGCTACGCAAAATTCTGCACAGCATGTTCTGTGGAAAGCCTAAATGCATTATCCAAAAGTCCTGGAGTCCACTGGGAGATCCACCACCTTCCATCACCCTGCTCCAGCCCTCTTGCACAGCCCTGCACACTGTCCCCTTTGGGGCTGTGCCTGGCCTTGGCTCGGTGCTCTGCATGTCCCAGGGGCCCAGGCTGTTGCTAGAAAGTCATATTTATGTACAAACAACGCAGCTGGGGAGGGCTTGGTTTCAGAGCTGACGTTGGCTCACGTGTGGCTGCTGCAGCGCATCCTCTGCAGCCTCTCTGAGCTGGGTTAGAGGGCTTGGTTGAAAAACTGTCATTACTTATCCTGCTCTGGTGGTTTGGGGTGCAGCATCAATGGGAGTGCTGCACTTACTAGCTGAACACTAAATAACGGCAAATAATAACCAGTGAAGACATTTATGAGCTGAGTGAGGCCCTAGGACAATAAAGGAAGCTTGATGGTAGCTCATTCATTACCGTCTGCACATATTGGCAGTAAAGCTGACACCAGCAGTCAGAACCACAGGCCTACAAAGACCTCTTAACATTATTTTCCACTTTTACAAATTTAATTAGCTCTTTCCCCCTCAAGCAGCAAAATAGAAAAATATTTTTTTCCAGGTAATATAGCCATTTTCTAGGTAAAGAAGTGGAGGGAACACTAAAACAGAAAAACCTATGTTAGAACTGTTATTCTCATTTTCTTCATGGACATTTTGGCAATTGTTTCTTCTCTGAAAGGAGCAGTCTTTTTGTTCAGTGTCATAACTCACGGGCCTCTAAACCAGAATGCTGATGGATGGAGTCTCAAAAGGTGGAATTTAATGTGATATCCCACATCCCTCTCTGGCTCTACCAGGCCGATGTAAGTTTAGACAGGAATAGCCACAATTTCTGTTTCAAGAGTACGACGTGGTGATCTCTGGTTCTCCCTCCCCACAGCTGGCAGTTTCACAGGGCTCTTGCAGTTTTGGGAGGGGACATTTTGCATCGTAGGAGAGCACTGAGCAGAACTGTAAGAAAATCTTAACAGAATAAGATAACACCTCGCAGCCCCACAGCACCTCCCCGACAGAACTCGGGTGGTTCATTCTGCAGTAATCAGTGCTGGCCTGAGCAGCCTGGTCCAGCTGCTGTTGACATGACAGCTTTGGGACAGCTGTAGCCAACCCCAGGGTGTTCCCAGATAACAAACAGATAGCAGTGTGCTGCTGGAGCCCTCAGTCAAGGTCTGGGTTTAGCCAGCAGCTCATGCTGGTATGTGTTGATTCCTGCAGGAAGATAATCTTTGTGCCACTAAGGCAGATTTTGGTTCCCAGAACAACCTGGTAATGGAGCTATTATTTCTGTTAATTATGCTGTCCAATCAGAACTTTGTGGACCTGTTTTTCTGCTATTAGAAAGAGAAAGGTAATCATACCAGCACACAAAATTGAGTAAAGACTCAGTTATTGTACTCAACAGTTTAGGCTGTCTTTCCCAGAAAGAAAATGATTCACATATCCCATGACACCATCCCACCATGCAGTTTTCCTGGGATCCTGGATTTCCTAACAGTGTGACGTCTGATCCCAGTTTGTGGTGAATAAAGTGATGTTAACTGACCAGTTATTCAGTCTATCATCTCAGGGGTAGCATTTTACCTTCCCCGTGCAATGGTGCAATAGCTTATGCACAAAACGAACCTTAGGCTCAGTAAGCCTTACCAGCCTCACTTCTGAGCCTTACAGAATCCTTACTAGGATTTGGGAAAAAATCCTAGTAAAAAAATCCTCTCTACCAGCAAGTAGAGAGGGAACCAACCTTTTGCCCATAATAAACTTTCAAAGATGAATATTCCTATTACAGCACACCCTGGGGGAATTTGTTATGACTTCCCCAGCTATACAGAATGCACTTCTGCCATCAGATCTCTTTTTGATACGTAGGGGCCTGGAAATGCTGCTCATCCCTGCTGTCCCCTCAGCAGGCTGCATTTGAGAAGGAATCACTCCTGTATTTAAAGTGAAGGCATGGCAATGTCCTGCCAGATCCATGGGTGCAAGATGGGACAAGGGGGAACAGTTTTAAAGCAAAAGAGGAGAGATTTAGCCTATATAATAGAAAAAGGTTCTTTGTGAGGGTGGTGAGGTCCAGGCAAACATTGCCCAGAGGAGCTGTGGCTGCCCCATCCCTAGAAATGTCCAGGGACAGGTTGGAGGCAACTCGGAGCAGCCTAATGGAAGTTGTCCCTGCCTGTGGTTGGAAGGAGATGATCTTTAGGATCCCTTTCAACCCAGACCATTCCATGATATCCAGAGAGAGCAGGACCAAGCAATAGGACACCCACCAGCACCTCATCCCACTCTGCATCACCTCCATCCTGGGGACACCCCAGCTTTGCCTTCCAGCAGCACAGGGATGGAGAGCACACGTTTACTTTACGCAATGAAAGAACAACCAAAAGGCTCCAGCTCTGCCTTTCTTCGACAGAAGGGCAGCCAGAGAACTGCCCTCTCCCACGAGCCTGGTGCTCAGCCTATGAGATAATACAGGCTGGCCTTTTCTTTGCAGCTGTATTGTTTTAGTGCTTGGAAAATAGCAGCAGGCTGAGCAATGAGTCATCTGTCACTAGATGGGGTTAAAGTAATTTCCGTTTTCTGTTGCCATGGGGAAATCAACGTCCTAAGATTTGTCCTTTCTCCCACTCAAAACACGTGGGAGTAGAAAGCCTGAAACTCAGCAGGACTAAACATTTTTTAAAATATTTTTTTATATATTTTTTTTGTCCCCTTATAAACAAACTTCCCTCTGTGGCCTTGCAGCTGTCAGTCTGTTCCCGGAATCGTCCAGTTAACAATGTCATTCCCCTTGGATTGCAAAAAATCCAGAAGCAGAGTTAAGTAAATATTTGACATTCATATAGGAGTTGCTTCATGTTATCATTTGAAGAGTCTCTTTTTCTTGTAAAGTTTTACATGTGCATTCGAGGGGGAATTATAAACTTGATATTATCCAAATAAAGTTGAAACTTTGAAGGAAAAGTAAATTAAAGTAACTGCTTCCCCAACATATAGTGTCAGGATATAGTGACTAACAGAAACAGGAAAGAGGAAATTGCAGTAAATACTGTTTTAAAACCTTGCTAATGTATAGTTTATATGAGTAGCAGCACAGCAACATCTAGTGTTGATCAGGAATATAGCTGGAAGTTATCACATGCTTTGTTAATGGTATTTCAAAGAAATTGTTTCCGGGACCATGGCACCACTGCCCAGCCTCAGCTCCTTCTCCCCTGTGTTCCCTACTGTGTTCCCATGTCACTGCCTGGGTTTGCTCTGCAGAAGTGCAGCCACCTGGGAATGCTCCCAGTCTGTCTGGATCATCAGGAAAATCACTGGGGTTCTACTTAAACACCAACTCAATAAAGCCACAGATTTAAATGAGATTCAGTGCAACAGTGGCCAAAACTGTCAGCATCTGAACTGAAATTAAGAAAGTGATCCCTACCTCAGAGCTGATCCCTTTACCAGGAAACACTGCTGTCAAACTGGCAGAGCACTCAAAGTTATTCCCTTCCCTAGAAATGAGTGTGCCAGTGTAAAGTTGCCACTGTAAGTGGTGTCTTAGAGTAGACCCTACTTTCACCCACCTGTATTTCCCCAAAAAAGCAGGGATTACAATTTAAGACAATCTATTAAAAAAAAAAATTGAGGTACATATCTCATGCAGACACCACTTTTTATTTAAAAGATACCTGAGGCTCAAAGTTAAGTTTTTTGCTACTTAGCTCTTCTGTAGGTATACTTTATGGATGAGCATTCATTTAGTTTTGATTAGTAAATTTAACTAAATTAATGAAGTCTAACTTAATATTAGTTTAGTTTTTTTAGTGCAAGTATAATTTTTAATGACTTTGTTAAACTCTCACAGATTTGTTTTTTCATATAAGCAAACCTTTACATCAGGATTCGCTGTGGCCTATTTAAATGAAATAATTTGTCTACTTAGATTACAGCTCCTACTACATGAAGTTTGCTTCATCTTCAGTAAGATAATGTCCTTTAGGTTTTCTCAAACAAAACAAAATTAATGACTGGCTGCTTTCCAAGTCCAGCTGTCTTGCAACCCCCTGTGAACAGATTTTTTGCCACATTTAAGTTTATTACATGATCTAATTAGCGTGACTGTGTAGGTGCATGGAATGCACTGGGGGAGAGGAAAAAATACAAGTGTACAAAATTCTGTTATATAATTTGCTATGGGAACATGATTATTACAGAGACCTGGATCGCTCTCTGGATTCTTTTCAGCAGGATTTTGGGAGCAAGCAGTTAGGCAAGGAAAAAGAAAGGACATTCAAGTCTATCACAGAGAATGGGGCCAAGAGCAGGAAAGTCTGACTGCCACCTGACTTTTGTGGCTTAGAAATACAGTCAAAATTTTAAAAGGTATTAATTCTATACTCATGTTTGCTGGTTTTCACTCAAGAAAAAAAAAAAAATCAGCAGAATTCAATGCCTGAATGGAAGTGAGGACTTCAAGCTTGTCAGCTACACTGTGAGGCTTGTTCAAAATCAGAATGAAATACAGTCTTACAATTAATAGCAAGAAAATACAGATTGTTACCCACTCTGGCCATGAAAAAGGCATCAGGGTGTCTATCAGAAACATGCAGCCAGACCAGAGATCAGACCTCTGCTTCATGTTATTAAGACATTCACACCACCCTAACAAAATTAAACGGGTAGCTCAGTAACATGAAGCGAGATCAGACTCTCTCTCTTCCTCCTGCATGCATGAAATGACATTTTAAAGTGATGTGTGATCTTTCAGAGCCTGTAAAGGGGTCAGGCACCAAGCACATCTGGCATGCTGATCCTCTCATTCAGGGGCATGAAGTCATCCTCCAAGCTGCATTGCTGAGTCAAGAATGTGCAAAGTTCCATGTGTCACTTGACTTGACTTGCACACTGAACAGACATTACTATTAACTTCATTGAAGATCAGGCACATTTAAGAACATTGCAATCCCTGCTAATTGTGTTTTAATTTAACTAGAAATAAAACAGTGCTTGGTAAAGGGGGCTGGTATTATTTGAACAAACACACTCCACACACCCCACTGCACTCTGCCATAAATCAGCCCAGGGCTGCATTCCTCCTGGCAGGGTCAATTTTGTATAAAGGGATCTTCAGAAGTGTGAGCTTAATTACAAAATTCCTACCAAATTTGTCACCCTGCCTTCCCCAGCAGGGACATTGTCATCTCAGCAGCCCGAGGTGCCACTGCTGTGCACACAGGCTTGGCCTGCAGCACCATCATCCCATTCCAGTCTGCTTCAGGAGAAACAGGATATGCTCTGGGGCACGTGGCTGTGCCCAGTGTCACCCTGGCTGATGGCAGCATCCAGCTGCAGCTGACAGGTCTGAAATGAGTTTGAGGATAGGATTGCAGATGATAAAGTACACAATTGCTTTGGCTCTTCCTATCAAAATATTTGCTGTGCAGGTAGGGAGAAACAGTGCTCCAGCAATAGGAGGTGCCCTGCTGTAATCGCTCTAAAGCCAAAGGCCTTTCCTTGTGCCCAGGAACAGATCCTCAGAGTGACCTCCCATCTTCAGAGCATCTCTCAAGGGTCTCAGAGCCCTTATTTTTCATATTTGGGTCAATGAAAGGCACCAACTGCGTTAGGTGTATGATTCATTCGATTTCAAGCTACCAGCTAAAGATCATTCTCTCTAAGTCAACTTTTTACACACACTTTACACCAATAATAACTGTCCCAGGGGAAGGTGGTCCCGTGCAGGAGGACACATCCCTGTCCTGCAGAGGCTGGATTCATGCTGGTTGTGATGGACAGATGAGTGCTGGGAACAACCACCCCAGCTGCTGTCAGCAAGTCCTGTCTCTCTGCACTGGGAAGCAGTCTCTCCTCTGGAGGAGGCAGGTTAAAGAGCAATTCAGAAATCACAGGACATGCCTTCTGCAGCTGAAAGGGAAGAGCAGCACATTTAGAAAAAAAAACCCAACAAAACTCCAGCATTCCTGGGGGTGAAGGAGCCTTATTTACCAGAGTGTAAAACCTTCTGTTTCTGTAGGAACATCTGAAGACAAACAGAATAGTGCTTGTGGTGCCAGGTAAACAGCTCTTGCATGCCATGGCTACGGTCTCTAAGGAGCTGCTGTTTATTATGAGCCATCCCTGCCTCGGCGTTAGTGACAAACCCTCCCTGCAAATCCAGCAGGGAGAGGCTCACAAGGAAGGGAAGAGCTTGTATGGAGTTGCCAGAGGGATACTTACTACTTTTGGGATTATAAGCCTTTTTTCCCCTGATTTTCTGCCTTTTCCCCTGTGGTTTTTTTTCATATAAGCTCTGGTTCTTTGGATGGAGTCTCACCAGACCCATTTAGAATGGACCTTTGGTAGGCAGAACAAAAGGGTTATCAAAGGAAAGATGTTAGTGATCCTACAGAGGCATTAAAAAAAAATCAACTCATGTCTGAATTATTTATTTCCTAGTTTCTGTGAACTATATTTAAACAGAGAAATGCTTGGAATTACATGAAACTAAAGCAAGAGGCTCCCTGGAGGCTTTAGATAAGATTTAAATTTGCAGTAAATATTGGCATATTGATTATTATCATGACCTGCTGATTTTTAATTTCCCTTCTCAGAGAACCTCCAAACTTTCTCTTTCTTACCCTGATTTGGATTGTTAAAAGGGTATAAATGTAAATTAGGATCCCCAGGTTGTGCTAGTTGTTAATGTGATAATTGTTTAGTGCTTTTCTTTGGTCCTTGCCTGAGTTTTTGCATTGCCAAAAGGATGCTTGAAGTGATGCAGTGAGACAAGCAGGACAAACTAAGGAGTAAAAGCTCAGGTAGGCACACGGGTGGGAAATCCTCCTCCTCCTCTCTGAGGGTACAACACACACCTGGTGCCTCCTCCTGGAATCTGTCTCTTTGCCCAGCACAGAAGCTGGTGAGGTTTTGGGGTGAGGCCCCACAGCTGCAGGAATTCAGGGGGGCTGGGGGCCCTGTGGCAGCAGGGGAAGCCCTGAGGAGCAGAGTCAAAGTGGGGGTTGAAGAAGGATGCAACTTCTCCTCACCCCAACAGCTGGAGGAAGGTCTCCAGGGGAATCCTGCCTGGTTTTGCAGGGGACGTCATGTTGTTCCTGTGATTTCAACGCAGTGATATAGCCAGGGGGTTTTATGCTCCTGTATTCTCACCACCTAATTGGTAAGCCTTGACACAGTTCATTCTTTTCTTTTTAATCCAAGAGGACAAAGGAAAGGTTTTTTTGTGGCACTGTCATTTCTGCTGTCCTCCTACCAAGGAGTTGACTGCAGTACTTTATGGCTTCCCTACCCTTCCATCAACCTTGGGATGTTTATTTTTCTTCAAACATAGCTGTTTGCAGCATGCTAACAAGAACTGAAGATCTTTTAACACTGCTATTTGTTTACTGAAAACATCAAAGCCTTTTTTTCCACGAGCCTCCTTTGAGCCGGTACGATCTGCAAACAGCCGTGCAACACCGAGGTGTGTTTTGTGCCGCCAAAATAAAACCACAGTGCGCTGTGAAGATACAGGTATTTTCTTATCTCAGGCTCTAAATTTAGCTCTGCTTCATCCCTCAGCTCCTGAAATTGTTTGTCCCCAGCCCAGAGCCCTGCAGTTCCAGCAGACCTTCCTGCTGCCTTCCAGTTGGGTGGAGGGAGGCAGCTGCCAACGTGGACTGTGGCAGGGACAGCAGCTAATCTAAAACAAATATTTTGCAACATCTATGAGCAGAAGCATTTCTCTGTTTCACTTTGATGCCCAAGATGCTAACGGGAAGCGGCGCTCCATTATTTAGTGTTAGGTCCTGTCAGCTTCCAGTTCAGACACAGCCTGTGGGTGCTGGGAAATACACAGTGCAGGAAATGACAGATGTTGGCAGCAAAATAAATAACAAGAGCTGCTGAAAATAAAGTCCTAAGAAATGCTGGTGTATCCTTTTTATGGATTTCCTAGATACATTGAGGCTATTTTAAGGCAGATTGAACTCCCACTCCTTGCAGTGTAAACAGGATTATTCCCTCTGTGGGACATATGGCAGCTTAAACGTCATTTCTGCATCACTGGTATTCCCAGTCATGTTTCAAGTTTTGCCTCACCCTAAATGTGTATCCCACCATTCAGAGCCTCCCAACAGCCTCCAGGGAGTGTTAAGCAGTGCCAGAAATCCCAAAAAACATCGCCATGGAGGACAACCTAAAGCCTGGCCATGGAGAAGGACCTACAGGAGTGGAAACAACAGATCAGCTCCCTCAGGTCAGCTGTGGTAAGGACAACAGGAGGAAAAGGGCAGCAAAGGCACAAGGACTGAACAAGGGTTTTATTCCACAATGAAGAAACTCACCCTGAGATGCATTGGTTGAAGACAGAGCAGGCAAAGATCCAAGGTTTTCCAGGAATGGGGAAGGGTGATGGGCAAGGTCAGTGACGGTAAGGCAGATCTGCATGGGCAAAGTCCAGGTCATGAGAAGCTCCGACTGTAATGGGAAGGGTTTGTGTTCTAGGGGCATTTTCAGGAACATGCAACTTACTTTTCTTTCATCTGCCATGGGTGTCATTCACCCCATCGCAGGGAGACATCCTGCATGGCCTGATGCTGCTGGCAGCTTTGGAGACCTGTTGGAAGGAGGAGACCCACAAAAGAGGGGCTGGGGGCCAGAGGATGTGCTGTTCTGCAGGTTTTCATCCTGAAAACTTGAAAAGGAGATGTAAGGGGAGAGCAGTACAAACGTTTCTCCATCCACTAGCTTTAAACCAGGCAAACAGCGCTGGTACAACAGGGTGCAGCCAAAGAGGCTGCAAATGCATGGAGCACACTGGAAGTTTTGGCCACTTCCCTTGAACTTTGGGTGCTTTGAAACTCAGGTACAGTATGTGGCTCAGCAAGGCAGGGCTCAGCCTCCCAGAGGTGTGGGAGGAGAGGAGGAACTGTTCCCCCATAGGGTCCCCATGGAGTTGGGAGCAGAGACAAGTGGCCCTTGGTGACACAACTGGGCTGCCCCTGCAGCCCCAGCACTCAGGTGTATCCTGCAGAACACTTCCAAAGTCTTGCCTTCAAAAACAACAACAACAAAAAAGGTAGACCCTTAAAATAAAAACACAAGGGTTTTAAGCACATCCAACTTTGGGATAGAGCGTAAAATTTCTTGCCAGAAAAATTTAAAACAAACTGGAAACTGATCATCTACTCTTTTAAACGATGTGCCTGGAGCTAAACCAGCAAGACTGAATAATCTCTGCTCCGCTTTCATCTTCCTTCAACTTTTCCTTTGTTCCATCAGCCACATGTGTGTTAAGTGTAAATTGAAGGGCTCTTTGCTGGAAAAAAAGCAGATTGTGTAAAGGGCTTGGCCTTCATCTTATAATTCAGCTTCAGTATTACAATTACTCTTAATAGCACTCTTGTTTTCTTGTATTATTTATCCTGGCTAGAACCCTCTAGGATCCCCTGAAGGGTTGGTTTTTTTGTTGTTTTTTTTTTTTCTGGTTGATTTAGCCAACATCCACTCATGAATCCAGATGTTTCTGCTTTTATCCAAGGGAATTTAATGGTATGGACATGCCAAGATCATAACTTCAGGCTCAGCCTCAAGACAAGTATTTTTCAAATTCCCTAAATCAAAAATGGAAAGTGCCACAAATCCCCCCCTGGGTCTTACTGCATTTTAGCATGCCAGAATGGAAAACAACCACGGGACAATGCTGCTCAATGTTTTTTTGTTGGTACAGTCTCCTACTTTGAACCAGAAATCACAGCCCAGATTGTGCTGTTGTCAGACACAGACTTTGCCTTTAGCAGAAATTCAGCTCTTCTTCCCCTTCACCAGCCTGAAGCCAGGAGCACAGACACACGTGGGTCCAAGATGCTTACACTGGGAAAAAGATTCCACCCCACCAGGCAGAGCCAGTGCTGCTGTGTTTAAATGAACACGTGCCTGTGTGTGCCACAAATACTCTCCCCAGACAAAACTGGCTCTGAAGTAAGGACAGGGATGAAACATACCCTGCCCCTGATGGGGATCCAGTGAATAACACAGTGACTGCTCAGGAAAAATAACCAACCCCAAACTCATTCCTTGTCCACAGTGAAAAAGCAGCATAAAGCAGAAATTGAATCAACCCTAATTACCTTTCTTCTGCACTGCCTGGGGTTTCCTTCAGGCAGTCCTGTTTGTGGCATCCTGAATTTCTTCCCTGCTCCCCACTTATCAGCATGAGAATTAAAGTTGGTGTGTGGTGGTGGTCAGTGCCAGTGTGGTGGTGTGGAAGGTGTCCTGTAAGAGATGGCCACATCTTCCAAGTGCCCAGAGGGTCCTCAGGGTCAGGACACCCAGAAGCATGGAACACAGGCAGGAGATGCACAGAACAGTTTTCAGTGGCCTTTTGGCAGCCAATACTAAACACCCTCTGACCATGCAGTGCGCAGCAAGGACACAGTGTCATGTCTGAATCCACAAAAGGTGAATTTTAGCTTTTCCTCCAAGGCCCTCCCAGCTGGCACTGAGTGCTCACCAGCAGAACCATGGTCCTGCCTTTACTGTGCACATTCCAATCCCTTGTAAAGCCCTCCCTGAGCACTGGACAGGGGAGGAGCACGGAGCAGTCATTCCAGCCTGGTAGAGAAGAGTCCCTTCTGCTCCCCAAGAGGCTCCAGCACAGCAGCCAGGTATTTGTTGCCTGCTCTAACAGCATTAGCTTTCTACCTGCAGAGCTGCTGCATCAAAGGAAATTTAAATTATTCCTAAAAGCCCTTCTAAGCTTTCCCCCAGCATAGAAAAGCCTGTCAGCTGGCACAAAGGGTGGAACTGGCTCCATAGCAAACCCCTCCAGGGCAGGGATGTGCTGGGACAAGGAGGAGGCACAAGAGCCAGGGAAGCTGAGCACCCAGCAAAGCTTTGCACCCACCTACCCCAGAGCTGAGCTCAGCCACACCAAAATCCTGCTGAGGGCAGGGGTAGGTGATGCCATCAGGCAGGGGGACAAGCCCAGGCATTGCTGGGGTGTCACACACAGGAGGCGGGAAGGGAACAGCAGAGTCAACCTGGATAGTGCATTTGAAAAGAAAACCATTTTTCTTGTTAATATTGTGGGTCACATGTGCTGTGCAGGGCTCACTGAAGATGCACATTAAATGTCCCACCAGCACAGTCAGTCTCCCACTTCCTACCACATCTTCTGTTTTATAACAAAGAATTCTTTTGTATTCAACCATGCAATTTAAATTTTAAAGGCCACCCAATTGTCCTTAAACACTATATGACAAACTCTATACCTGTTCCAACATTCTTCTGGTATTCTTCATAAAATATGGTTTCAATGACTTGGTCTTCCCTGTAAAAAAAAATCTCCGTTTTTCTCTAATAAGTTCATGACATTCAAGCGACTAATTTTCCTTACCATCACATCCTTTTTTTGGACACAGAATAAAGGAGATTAATTTTATTTTTTTTGAAAGAGGGTTTATCCAAGTTGGAAATGAAGAAACACAAAAATACTCTTTAAAGAGGGGGTTTTTTTTGTTGTTGTTTTTGGGCTTTTTTTAAAATAAATAATCACTCAGCAGGTCATAAAAGTGATAAAATGCTTTTGTCTCCATTTCAGTGGGAAGCCAGCTTTGCCTTTAACATCCTGAGCATCATGGGAGCCTCAGTGCAATTTGCTCCTTTTGTTGCTTCCCTGCTCCTTGGCCCATACTGCTACTGCTCCCTGGTTGGGATCATCCACCTGGGTCACAGTCCTGCTCCCTTTTCCCTGCACTGGCTTCCCAAACCTCTGCAAACACCCATCATGTTATGGGTGGCACCCCCTCACCCTGCAAACAGTGGGTTTGAGTTTGGCTGTGTTCTGTGCAGCTTTGGGGTTTGAGAGGACTTTTGTGAAGCTGCTCCAATTTGCACATTTAAAGACTCAGTAATGGCTGGGAAGGTGGATTGCCAGGAGAGTGGCATGGCTGGGCAAGGACAGCTCCTGAATGCACTCACATTGGGATCAGAAGTACTCCTGAGGCCATGTGGTTCATTCCATTAGATCATTTTATGAACCTTTAATTTGGCCCTTCAGACCCATTACACCTTTTGCCTGCATAGCCTGGGCCTCTGAATTTAAAGGCTTGGCAAAACTTCATGGAAATTATACAGCTTGCTATTGACATTACAGAAAGCAGAACATGAAGATTTGCCTTTCTGCTCCTCCTTGTGACTGTCAACGTTGCTCTGCCAGTAACACCCAGAGCAATCAAAAGCTGCACAGACCTAGATCTGGGATAAACACAGCAACATAGACATCAACAGCAGGAGAGGTGTAAAAAATAACCTCCATTCAGCATGTGCTATCTCTGCTCCAAGCAGAGCCTTAGGCAGGAGCACCCTGACAGTGCAGGAGGAAAAATGGATGAGGCATGGCATTGATTTCCAGCCCTGTCATTCCTCCAGCACCTTGGAGGACTTGCTGTTGATTCAGATAATCACAAGTCTTGCTGTGCTGAGGGAAATCTCACCGGCGCCTGCCACCCCTTGGGGTTTTTTTCCCCTTTAACCTTTGTTTGGAGCCAGTGTGGAAAACCCCAAAAATAACAGTGTTTCCATGACAACAGCCCAGCCATGGACTCCTCTGGGACACCTGAAGAATCAAACCACTGCCAGTGCTTTCTCCTGCTCCAGCATCACAGCCCGTGGTGCCACAGCCACATCCTGTCCCTCCTCTGGTGCTGCAGTGTGCTGCAAAATGCTTTGGGCAGAGCTCTGTCTGCTGTGGCATCCCTGCCACAGGGATGATGCTGACAGCTCACCCTGCACAGGGAGTGCAGAGACAGGTATTGCTTGTGGGGGAGAAAGGCCAGAAGGGTCTGCAGCATAAAGGACTGGACAGCTGTTGTATTTTATAATCCCCCTAAGCTTTTTAATCAGATTCATCATTTTCATGCTCTCCTTGGTGTTTTACAGGGGATATATGAAAGGGGTCCTTTGTTACTCAGTCCCTGCTTTGCTCCCGGCACACAACATTTCTCCTGCCTACATTGAGCAGAGCTCTGGAACTGCTGGGCTGATGTTACTGTCCCAGCAGAGCACCCTGGGACATCACCAAGACCCAAAGCATCCCCATCTGCCCCCTTCCCTGAGCAGGGCAGGGCACCAGCCCTCTGCAGAATCAGGCCCTGCTCACCCAAGTGTTTTCTCCCTGTAACTCTCCCAGAGACTGGCTCCAGCTGAGTGCCCCATTGATCCACCACTCCTGAGGCAGTTCCAAACCCTCATCCCTTCCCTGCAGCACTCTGTCTGCCCTCAGACCAAGATTTACGAGGCCAATCCATGGATGTGGCTGCGAGAGGAGTCCAAAAGCTTTTGCTGCAATTCCACAAGCAGCACAAAACCATCAAAGTGCTCTTTGCATACCTGATCCTCACTGGAGGGATGGGAGCAGGACCCTTGCCTGGACAGCAGGCTCTGGAGAGGGACCCAAGGAGGCAGAGTGGATGTGTGCCAGCCTGACAATGGGGTTTCATTTAACAAGCACAGATTTAAGTGTGGAAATCAAATATGAAACAGTCGTGGCCAGCATTGTCTGCATTCTTGGAGGGGCACTGAAGGAACAGAAAGAAAGGAACTGAGACACTGGCCCAGACATGCTCCAGCTGTCTGTGACTACCTCTTCCCTCCTCCACTGAATGTAACTATTCAGCTTGTTTTCATTTCATTATTGGATGTTATTTTTGCAACCTGGGAAAAGAATAGAAAAATAGAGGGGGGGAAAAAACATCCTTCAAATGCTTTTGGGTTTATTTTTAAGAACTAGACCATTTCTTTCCTATCAGAGATAAGTACAGACTTAAAAGTGCACAGGGCCTGGGGTATTATTAGTTAAGCATTTGTTTCTCAAATAAGATCCTTTATCTCATAGGCAGCAGCACTTGTGTTGCTGTAGTTATTCATGTAAGTCTCAGTCATTTAGTACTGAGCAACATGCAATTAAATAGCCATATAAACACCACTAGGCTGAACAACAGCTGCCTACAGGTAACCTTCAGCTTCATGCACTCACTTGCCAAATGTTCCAGCTCTAGCCCCGAAAATCCTCATCTGCCTGTGGGAGCAGGACAGGCCCTTTGCTCCATCACTGTGGGCACAGCTCAAATCAAGATTTTTACGAGTTAATTTAAAGCCTGATGCTGCAGATCCCTGTAACACAAATGCTGTTCAACTCACCACCTTCCCTTCTCTGCCTTCTTCCCAAAAGACACATTATCCATCTTTAAGGTTCAAAATCCCACGCGAGATCTGATGCTAATTTGTTTTCCCACTTCTTTCCCTTCAGTTTTGCTTGTGAAGGACATGCCAGCACACACTGCCCGTGTCTCAGCTGGGACACTCCACCCTCTGAAACCAGTCACCAAGGGAAGGACCAGGGTTACAGAGCTTCCCATCGAGGGCAGTGGGAATGCTCAGTTGTGCTGGACTTCTCTGGGAGGCTCTCTGCTCTGTTTTGATGCTGCCACACTTCAGCACAGCAGTGGTGTTCCAAGGGAGACGTAGGATTCAGAGTGTTTCTTGCCATTTATCTTTCTCCTCAGGACCTCCAGTAACCCAGGAGCTCTCTCCATCTCAGCTTTTGCACACTCCTGCATTATTCCCAGCAGGATAAGGTCAGGTATGCTTCAGAGAGATATTGTCTCTCCATACATTGTTTTGCAACATCCAAAGCAGGTCTGTAATTTTAAACCTGGATATCTTAAGCCTCAACAAGGTATTTTGAAGTGCACATGCAGTAACTTCTCACTACACACACATCATTCCTTCCTAATGAATGGCATTGATCTAAGGATCTGCATAATTTTTGCCTTGTTCCATCTAGTTTTTCAGCACAGGAAGAGTTTTATATTTTGTTAATGAAAATTAATTCTCATACTAGAAACTAATTTCCACTCACTAAGGGTAAAAGATGATTTCAAGAGACGAGTTTCACCTAATCCAGAATCTGTAAACATCTGCTCAACACCAAGCCCAGAAGCAACTTCATTTACCTTAATGTGTGTGCTTATCTCTAAGCAGGTGCTTAAGTGGTTTGTTGGCAAGAGCTGGAGTGCTTGTGCCCTTCCAGGTGACCCTATTTAATAATTATCAGTATTAAAATGTTCAATAACTATATTTTTTCAAAGAAAAAAACCACCCAGCATGGAATCAGCTCTACACAGAGTTTTTCCAAACATGATTTCTGCATTAGTCAGGAGGGTCAAACTGTTCCATGCTCAAAGGATGACCCCAAAAGCCACAGGAATCAGTGGAAGGGTGTTGACCAGTTCCACCAGTTTGGGGATGGGATCCCCTGTGAGCAGAAACACCTTTCTGTTTTGGCACTGTGACTAACAGGGACAACAAAGGCTCTGCGCTGACATTAAGAAAATCTGTTCTATGAATTGACATCCTGTTAACCTCCAGCTCCCTCAGAGGAAGCTGTTAATTTAATGGTTGCCTCAGGAAGATACAGCAGTGAAGGAAACCTCACAGCCTAATGTCAGTATTGACACCTGCACTGACTGCAGGGAGCTCTGGACAGAGCAGAAATTGAAATAGCCTGCCCTTGACAAGGAGAACATTTTCAAATCTGAGTGATTGTAGCTGATGCACACCCTAGACACAAAGTGTGTCCTCCACAGCAAGGCCTCTCCAGATTTGACAGGCTCTTCCAGTTGAATTCAATGCAAAAATGGATTCATTAATCCACTCCAAGGGGTGGGAGGTAAGATGCTGCACACAGAGTCTTATCTCACCCTGATGCTAAGGGATCCCAGCAGAAAAGTTTATTTTGTTATTTGATTTCAATGCAGTTAAATTTGGCTGTAGGTCGTATCCATTTTACTGAGTATCAAACTTATATCATGCAGATAGGCAAAGGTAAATGTGGAAGGTAAGGGTAAGACACTTAAATACACCTAAGTGGTAAAACACCCAAAGTGAGATGCTTGGCCTAAAAATAAAGATATAAAGGCTCTGACTCCACAAAACTCATCAGCACAGACCTACAGCAGACAGGGCTGATGCTGCTGAGCACACCCTGACACAACTGCTGTAACTAATATGGCAATAATCAGGATTCATTGCAAGTTGGAAGGGATCTAAAATGCAACTATGCTGTAAAACTGTGGGTTTCATCTGGGAATGCCAGTACATCACCTGAAGCAATGAAGTTACAGTCTTTCCAGTGCATGCTCAGGCACAGGCTTGTATTTATGCACCAGAAAACACCTTAACTTACAGCAGCAAATTACAAAGATCTGTGCTGTTGCATTACTTCCAGGAAGAAAACCTTTATCTCTGGGTGTAAGGCTGGCACTTGCACTCAAGTCCCAGGTCACTGCCTCACATTTTGATACTTCTACAGATTTGAGCACCACCTTTCAGGCATGAGGTCACAGCTCCAAACATCATTCCAGACCGTGGGTTCCTCCCAGCTCTGAGTCACTTTCTGTGAAACAGCCCATCACCTTCATCCATTCTGTCTCCCACACAAACATCACTGTCCTTCCCCCAAATCTGCACTCTCTGACTCTTCAAGCTATGGTTCAGGGTCAGCATCATCCTGGAATCCTTTATCCCACTGCTTATATTTTCCATCCACCAGCTCCTAAAGAGAAATGCAAAGGAAAGTTCCTTGCAGCTTCAGCCAGACTCACCTCCCAAGGTCTTTTTGCCCTGAGGGACAATAACTACAGCTCAAGCCAAGATACTATCTCGTCCAGACAAGGGAAGTCTGGAAGCCCTGATAGCTAATGACCTACGTAAGCCTGTGTTACAATTTCACTCTCCATAATTCAACTGCAGTTTTAAACCCCGTGGAAATGCTGTGTGGTGTTTATGGAAACATTAATGTTACTTAGATTTTGGAAACAGCAATGCTGTTTTCAGTGGTCTTGGTTAACCACGATCTTGAGCTATTGTAGTCACTGGATAAATCTTAGATGTGTTGAGAGACATTTCTGCCAAAACAGAAAGGTAGAATTTGTGAGGCATTTCAGGAAACAAAAAAAAGTCATCCCTGAGTGTGGGTCCTCCTCTAGCAGCAGCCAGTGCAGGTGTCCATCTGCACACAGAGCAGATGGCAGAGCTAAAGCCAAACCTGTAATCATTAGTCAGGCAAAATTACAGCAGGTGATGGTGTGCACAGTTGAGTCCAGGGTTTTATGGCAGGTAATCCGCACACTCCTGCCCCATAACCCCTGCAGTCTCTGGGGTTTTGAGTCAGCAGTTCTGCTCCTGGGGGCAGCAAGCTTACAGAAGCCATTTTCTCTGCAAGTGTTATAATTTCCATCTCAGTTCAGTATGTTTCCTTATTGAGCTGTCATTGACCACAAATGGGTTTTCTGGGTAATTAATACCACCAGGGCTCTAATGAAGATGCCACATAAGACTCTGCTACAGCAGCTCCAGGTGACATGACCAGTCTGCCACCCTTTTCCTGCTCCTCAAAAACAGAAGTAGGACAATCAGAATCTGAATAGTGCTACAGCACTGAGACACAGGTAATTTTGCTTTTCTTTAAAAAAAAAATACCTTCAGCCCTAAATGTGTAATTCCAGACAATAAAATCCTGCTTATCACATCAGGAGGAAATCATTAGCAGCAGCACCCCAGCTTTCCACAGGATGCTCAGGTGTCTCTGGGTGGTGTTTTCATGAGCACCTCACCAACCATGGTCACCTGTGCTGGTAGCAGGACAGTAAAAATGAAGTGCTGGCAAGTCCTGTTCTGGTCAGTGCAAGAGAAATGGAAGAGGCATCTGAAATATCCCAGCCACTGAGTGAATGTAAATGGCAGAGCAGGAAGATGACAAGTGTGAGGGTTTGTGAAGGGAAGGGCTGGAACAAGTTGCCATGACACATGTCCAGCGCAGAGGACTAACCTGAGACTACTTGCTCCTCACACAGACAGAGAGGTTTAATTCTGATAAAACAGCATGTAAATAAACAAAGCCAAATAATCTTTACACAGGAAAAGCACTAAGAAAGCTGTTGTCAGCAAACAAGACTTGGAAATATTGGACATATTTTCAAGTGTATGAAGTGCAGTTGTGTTTCCTTGTGTGCAGGGAGGTTATAGGAGTTCACATTCCCCACCCCTGGCCTTCAGCCTTCCACCACCAGCCACCACCAGCCCCCGGCTGGCTGCTGATGCTTCCATCCAGCTTCAAGCTTTTACACCTGACTCACCTCAGAAAACATCACACCAGACATTAATCCTACTGTGCAGGTACTAATAAGGAGGCAAAACACCACTGAAGCCCCTGTCAACCTTTTCCTCCTTGGGACACCTGATTTATTACTGACAAAGTGCTTCCTGCTTTGTGTTAACATCCAACTTGATTGCAAATGCCCATCAGAGCCTGGGAGCAGCTCATCTCCTCATCTCCTACCTTCAGGGCAGTGTAGGTTAAAGTCAAACCACATGAAAGGAAACAGTGTGTGGCTGATTTTACAGCTCTTTAAAAAAAAATAATTGCCTTTTTATGATATTGGATGGAAATTTTTATAACTGCCTCTGATAATTAATTGCAAACCAATCAAAGAACAAATAAGTGTGCGTGCCACAAACTGTACATGGGAGAAGGACTACAGATGAAATTCAACAAAACATTTTGCTGGCAAAGATCAAAGAAAAGGCATTAGTTAATGGCCATATTTTCTTAAAAAAAGGAGCCCTGTCTTTGAAGGCAATAGCTGAATAATAAGAATCGATAAGATGAGGTACATGTACACACTCAGAAAATAATTTCACAACACTGGCATTATTATATATATCTAAAAACTATTACAGTAACTTCTCTGTTGTGTCAGTAGCCTTTGAGAGAAGGATATACACCTACTCCACAAACAATCTGATGGCAAAGCTGGCTTAACAATTTCTGTTTCCTGAAAGTTGGCAGTTAGGAGATTTCGCTCAACCCTACTGAAGTCTTCTACTTGCCTTCAGTGAGCTGATGACTGGCCCATTTGTGGCAGCTCAGACCCATCAGAAGACCAAGATGCCAGCATAAGTGGTGCCTGGCTGATAGGTGTCTGCTTCCCAGGGCAAATTCCCACTCACACCAGTAACACCAAGTTGCTGGAGTCTCCACATGCAGCAGAAGTCATTTACCTTGTAGAAAGCCCAAAGCCCCAAATACTGAGCCAGGCCACAGGGGCAGAAGGATCTTGTCCTGGTTTCAGCCACAGTAGAATTGTTTTCTTCTCAGTAGCTGAGACCCACAGAGACTCTTGGTCTGAATCAGAAACTGCATTTTTGGTGTCTGAGCCTTCCCCTCTGTTCTCAGCCCAGCACTTGTCTCTAAGGGTGTCATGATGTGCCTGAGTCACTTTAACATCTCAGTCACCCACACAGGTTATGTTGGCCCAAGTCAACTATTCCTACCACTTTCACCTCGCCTGTCTGACCCCTGGGCAAGGTGATTCAGCTCACTAAACCATCCAAAGGATTCAGCCCTGTGCTTCTGGAGGGCTCCTGCCCATGCTCTGAGGCACAGGGCAGAGCTGTGTGACACAGGCACAGCCAGTGGGCCAGCTCCAAAACAAGCACAGCTTGGCTGGGACTTGGAATACAACAACCTAGACAAATAATACAGACCTCAAGCACTTTTTTCCTTTGGAGGATTAAAATTCCTCCCTGTGTGTTGAGTCTTCTGCAGGCATAGGAGATCCTCATAAAAAAAATGAACGCTTGATTATGAGGGAACTCCTGTCTCTTCCTCCCTCACCTACGTGCCTCTCTTGGAAAGATCATGCACCTTTTCTTGCCTTTCCTAAAAATACTTCAGAGAAAAGCCCTTCCTAATTTAGAAATCGGCCTCTCAATCCTTTCATGCAAAGGTCAAAAAAGAGCATAAGGCAAGCCTGGCACCTTCAGCTAAACCTCAGGCAGCTTCCAACAGTTTGGTTGCCCCACCCAGAGAAATTCCCAAAGTTTAGTGATGTTTTTGTTACCCTCTGCTAGGTGCAGACATTTCTCTTCTCTTTACACTTCCAGGAAGGGCGCAGAAAACAGAAAAACAAGCCCCAGAACCCAAAAGGAGTTTGAACTTGACATGCCTGCACACACCCTTGTTACTGAGCACTGCCAAGTGAGGCTTCCCAGATTATCACAGGAGGCTCATACTAGGGAACCTATCCCAAATTTGCTTTTATTAGGAATCACCATCCTTCTTCCAAAGTGGAAATGTGCACTTGGTGGGAATGTGCTAAGTCTCACACATATTGTTGTTATTGTGTGGCTTTCCTTTCCTCTCACAGCTGCTAAGACTTGCATTCAGGTAATAAATATCATGGAATGACTGCAGTCAGCTACAGCAGGGTATTAGAAAAGCCTCAGATAAACCTCCAGTGTCAGACATTTGTACTCACTGAAGGCCATTGAGAAAGACAGGCTTGGAAAAAGTGAGCAGAAAAGATGAATATGCTGGTTTTTATTAGTCTACACATACCAGGAAAGCACCAAAACAGTGATTTCATGAGACTGTCTAAAAACAGACATGCAGGAATAGCTCTGTGCTGAAGGATTCCCACAGATAGCTAGACAAATACCTTATAAAAATACCAGCAATAAAATAGAAGTGAAATGTCTGTGTTGATACACAGAGCACACATCATTAAGTAACAGTGGTATGAGGTTAGTGGTGAAGGGATTCTCTTGTTTAAATCTAACCTGGAAGATGTCTTTCCAATTTTAAAAAGCCTGAAGGACTCCTGGGGAGACTCAGATACCAGCAGCTCACTAGAAATGTCACTGCTAATTCTTTGCTGCGCTTGAGGCTCTGACAATATTGTTGAAGGATCAAAGACAACATTTATCCAGGTCATCTCTGTGGTTAACTCATGGGTTTAGCAGTCAATATTCAGATTTCAAGCAATTTCTGATGAATTTGAAAGTTTTTGATTTTGAGGTAATATTCATGTTAGGGCTGGGAACAACTAAAACATGAATTACAACTTCAAAGTCCATTCCCATTCTTCCTTTCCATACCAGTGCTGTCGAGGTTACAGCTACACATGGACTTAAGAGAAATCTCAAAAGGAGAGTGCTTTCTTCAGCTCACCTTTAGAAACTTCAAAGAGCAGAGGTGACTGTTCTCCACAGTGTTGAATCACCAAACCCTCCCTGGGTGACTCAGCACGATGAGAGATGGGTGACAGGGCAGCTGCCTCAGCCCTGGGGACACCAGGAGCATCATTTCTGCAGCTGAGCAGCAGCACAGTCCCAAATCAGAGGGGAAAATCCCACCTGGGGTGCCCACAAAGCCACACCAGGCTGTGCCTCACACCTCAAGCCATGGTGACTGTGCTGCAGACTCCCACTTCGGCTCCTAGACCTTCAATTTCACCTTTCCTAAATGTGCTGAAGTTTAAGAATTTAACAGAACCAGTAGTGCTAAAAGAAATTCAGCTTCCCAGCTGAATAGTGACAGATACAGAAATTCCTGTGATAATTAAAAAAATGAATCTCAGAACACACCAAGCACCAGGAGCTTCCATTAATGTGCTGAGTTTCTCTCTTCTTCATTCCCTGCTTGCACAGATTGGGGCTGAAGGAGTGAGGGACAGCATCCTCCAGAGACCTGGAAGTTGTATTGGTGCTCACAAGACCAGAGATCCTTCTCATAGTAATCAATATTACAACAGTAGAATGTTCACAAGACTGCATAGACACACTTATTCTGAATTTCACATCCTCTGTGGGGCTGTTGTATCCCACCTGGTGGGTTTGCTAAAGCCCTGGCAGCCCTGCCACATGCTGCTCTCTGCAGAGCTCCTGAAGTGAAAATTCCTATTTGGCTGTTGGATCAACACTGGCTACCAATATTTGGAAACCCGTCATGCTGCTCACAGCAGGGATTGAGGGGATCCCTGCTCCCAGCTCTTGTGGTTGAGGGGCCTGGCTGGTGGGCTCCTCACATGGCACAGCAAAGTCCCACAGCAGCACTTGCTCGCACAGTAGTCTCTGAGCACAGCTAAAATGTGAGCTGTGTTTTGCTGGGGATTACTGTGTTGTTACTGCTTCCCCTGATAGCATCAACTCCAAAGCATGGATATGGCCACGGGGAATGCTTAAAGAATCCAGATGCAGTCCTCAGCCTTAATGTGTTTTCCTTTCCTCAAAGCACCACTACACTTCTTCTACAGTGACAGCCATGACTCAGATACCTCAGCAGGAAAGAGGAAGAGGCATTTATTTGGTGCATGCTTGCAACTGAACCCCAAAACCATGAGTAGAACACTTAGCCCTCAGGACACCTTTTAATGGGAATTATTTTAATATAGTGCATGGTACGCAGCAGCCTCTTGCCATCAAGAAAGCAACTTTTCTTAATATTTAAGGACTATAAAGTGGAACAACATACATATTGCCCTGCTGAAGAGCTTTACAGAACACCAAGATAAAGTTTTGTACAAGATGTGACTCTGGCCTAGTTCAGACAATCTTACATCTCTCCTTTAAGACCCAAAATGAATTTCCACACGGACACAGGAGTGTCACAGGAAAAACAAACAGACTAGGAGGCATTTATATGAAAAGCACTTAAATAATCTAATCTCTGTAGCTAATTTAAGAACTCCCAGGGAAAGAGAAGGTAGAGATAAGGAATCTTAATGAGGCCAGGCCAAAAATCAACACATGAGCAGCAATCAAATGCTTGCTGACTGCTGTCTGTTCATTATACGTGATGAGTTTGACAGTTTCTCAAGAGGAGAGACCACTACAAAAATAGTAAAGACATTCCACTAAAAAACCCACTGAGCCACTATTAAAGACTTAGTCAACAGTAAAAGCCTCATAAAGCATTGTTAGTCACTGCTAAAGTATTGCTAAGCAACCCTTTATCCTCCTTCGGACTGGATTAGTTTCATCACGGCAACAACCAACAGCCTCCATCCTCACAGCTCCCAGTTTGAAGTGCCGTGCAATTTTCTTTGAAACTCAAGTGAGAGTTGCCACTCCAGCTCCTGTTGAAGAGTGAGGGGGTTGCACATCAGCAGGGGAGCCTGCCTGCAGCTCCAGGGGCTTCAGGAGCCAGGCTGCAGTACACCAGTTAATTCACTTTAAGAAACGAGCAATATTTATTCACTCTCACACTTTAATTCTTTGCTGATTGCGGTAGCAGCTGATATCCTTCTCAGTACTGATTTTAAAAAGACCAGCCTTTACCCAAGCCAGACCAGCTGCCATCAGGATTTCCACTGAAATTCTATTTAACTGCAATAACTAAAACCAGGAGGCTCCCAGGCACAGACCTTGCTAGATTATTTCTCCCAGGTAACAGCTCCCTGCTAGGCATTGCCTCTATCTTCCTCTCTATTTTGTACACCATTTGCATTTGTATTATCTCAGCAGCAGCTCCAAGAAGTTCCTTCCATGGATATTAGTAATAATCCACATAGCAGAGCCAATTCAACTGGGTATTAACTCACCTAGTCCAGCCCCTCAGCAGTTACCAAAGGAAGAAGAGAGTGATAAATAAGGGACACAACCTGCCTCAACATGACCTGGAACTCAACACAATGAGCAGCCAGCTAGACATAAAAGCAATAAAAAGAGACTTCAGAAAAGCCAAGGAGCCCAAGAAAAAACAAATCAGATGGGTCTTGTCTAGTGCTGCCACCACTATAGTCCCAGGTGTTGGAAAACATCCAGCAACCATCCATCCACTTTCCCAGACTACAGCCTGGAAGAGGTAGGAGTTCCCAGACACCTCCCCATCCTCTCTGTCTCCCATTCCACTCCCAGGCTGGCATGCATACACCCACAAGAGCTCTCCTCAGCCTGCATGGTGCTTTAGCAAAGCTACAGCCACTTCTTTAGCCTGACAGATGTGGCTTGTCACCAGCCAGACCCACAGCTAAGAGCCACCCAGAGATGTGTGCTTCAGTTGGGAAGATGGGGACTTTCCCATGAACTAGAATTATTTGTTCACTCCAGAATTTAAAGCCCATGTCTACAAAAGCATTGTTTGCTAACAGCAAGTTTTATAACATTAAAAAAACCCCAGTTAGATGGTTAGAAATGTCACTTGTCACTCTGTGAAAGCAGAGTGACAGTCACAGAAATGCATTCAGAGACCCTGACTCTGCCAGAAGGACCCTCTCAGAGCAGGAATGAGGCGCCATATAATCCAGAATTCATTACCTACTATTTTTGGCTCACAATTAGCTCAAAAAAGTTATGCATTTCATAGAACTACTTACAGCAACAGCCCAAGAATCACAGACAGCACCTAAACTGCAGCACAGCTCAGACACAGAAAAGGGCCCTGGGCTGAGCTTAAATAGGGCCCAAGGCCAAGTGGGGCTGAGGTCCCAGGTGAGGCTGCTCAGGGCATCATGTTCACATGAGGTCCTGACAAATAAACCTGATGGTGATGTTGATTGTAAGCACTGTGCCTGAAGCCAAACTGATTTATTCCTGTGTGACACCAAAGGCAGACAACAGCCATATATCAGGGCCTCTCCCAAAATGATCCCATGATAAAGTCCCATGGCTCTGCTGTACCACTGGGCTCTGGTGGCAGCTGCCTCCCAGATTACCCAGGATTATCAGCCACTCTGTTGATGGAAATGCTCAGCTGGCAACAGACAGTAGGAGTGTGTGGTCAAACTTTGTGATTTTCCAGCTTAATGTCACCTTAGAAAAAGCACATCACTCCTTTTAAAACCTGAGACTGTTTCAGTTGGTTTGATTTCCTCACATACCAGTTCCCTTGGGGCAGAGCTCAGAGGAAAATAAATGCCTGGCTTTAGGCAGTCAGAGTTTAATAAGTGCACAATAAATTTATTTTTCCTAAAACCCAGCATGTGTAGTCAGTGTAGCCCACCCTTCCTTCCACATCTTCCCTGTCTGGTGCTGAGCCTTCCTCCTTATCTTCAGCCAGCAGCTCTGACATTCTCCAGATACACTCATGAGGTCAGACAGAGACTTTTTGCCTAAGTACCCTCCTTATCCACGATGTTTGCACGTAAAGGAGGCTGGGGACATCTTCCCATATTTGAACCAAAGGGAGAGTTTTATCTCTGTGGGAGCCCCAAAGACACAATACAAGTGTTTGCCTTGTGCTGCTCTGCTCCTTAACAAGGCCCTTATGGCTTTCAAGGGAATAGATTGCAAGGCTGTGCCAAAACTGGCAGCTTCCTGCAGAATTTGCAGGAGATAGCTTAAAACAGGTTGAAGGTGAAGAAGACACTCAGGAAACCACGAGAGGCAGTGAAGTGGAATGCTAAAACACAGGACTGGGAAAAACTGTGTGCTAAAGAGATGGTTTTCAAACAACACTGATTGCTAATTAAACTGCTCCTACTCTTTGTCTTTTCTTTTTACAAACTTGCTTCTCTCTGGTATAGAGACAATAAAGAACAAAGCAAAAAGCCAATGTGCCAAATTGTGATCTCAGTGAAACTGGTGGAAAAGCACATAAAACATTCCCTTAGGGGACTGGGAATTGTGGGGTTCGGAAAAGAGCCCCGGTCACACAAATGGAGTTTCATTATTTGGTATGTGAGTTCATTATAAGTGGGTTCAATTATATTTCATCAGTGAAGAGAAAATGGCCTTTTCATCCAATGTATCGAGTGATGAATTATGCTAAGCACATCTAAGCAAATGCTTAGCAGCTTTTGGAAAAAAACAAAACAAGAACAGTAGCCATGTGAAAAAACAAACAAAATGACTAAGGCATCTCGGCGCCTGGGCGAGCTCTGTTTCTCACGGAGCCATCGGATAAAGAAGTGAATGAAGTACAGTAGCTTAACATGCACCACATGAGTGTGTGCGGTGCCACATTCGCTGATTTACTAACTCGTTTTGTTTGAGGGGCACTTGAAAGGCTTTGACATTTACAGCTCTGTAGGCAAATGTGAAAGGAAAGAATAGATGCTGTATCTCCGAGCTCCCAGCTGCTCGTAAATGTCTGCTCAAAGCACCAGCAATCCACATGAAATCAGGAGCACTCTGCGCCCCCGAGCTTCCCAGGTTCGTCTGCAAACGCTATTAGAGCAAATACATCAACAGTCAGCGGGGTTAAAAATGTAAATGGGCCTCTCAGCGAGATGTGAAGTCTCTCAATGGAAAGTTGTGATGCTTTTCCCAAGTTTTCTGTTTGAGCACTGAGCAGGCTGGATGCACAGAACAGCCCAGTGCCTGCACTCAGCAGCCATGGATCAATTATTGAGCGCGCACCGGGTATCCTGAGATCCCTCAGTCAAAGGGATTTAGGATGCTTTCCTGGGCTTTAATTGCAAGAACGGTTTTGTTTCTATGTGAGTCACTCACTATACAAATGTTTATTCTGCCCTGTGTCTCCTGCTTCACACGGGCCTCGCTGTTTTCAGGGAGGTGACACACACAGAGCAGCAGGAGCAGGGCAGGCAGAGCCTTGGGAAGTTCCAAACACTGCACTCAGCCCTGTCGCTTCTCACGGACGTCGCTTTGCAATTTTGTTTGTCAAGCCTGAAAGCTTTTTGCCTTTCTGAATCATTCAGTGGGACCCCTTTGATAGCGTGGGTGTTTTGGAGCTCTTCAGTTCAGCCTTGGCAGCCTTGGCTGGGATTCATGGGTACAGCATCATTTTCCTACTCTGCCATGCAATGCAGTCCCTGTTTCCCTGCCACTTGCTGACAGGCAGCACTGTGACAGTCTCAAGTTCTCTGTACATCCAGATATCCTCTGCCAGTTCCTCCTGCCCGTTTGGCAGCATCCTGCCTATTCCATTAAGATTTTTCACCCACGTGAGGAGTAAAGACTGAGGGAAGCAAGGGAAGGAGCAGGGTGGAGCAGGAGGGGAAATGAGGTGGGGAAGAGGAAAGAGTAGAGATAACAATGGAGTAGGGAAGCAGGGGAAAGATCCAAGGGGAGAAGGTAATGATTAGGACCAGCAGGGAGGGACAGAGAGATGATACCTGTTTTCATGAGAGGAATGGGGTGGTGTTCATTCTGGTAACGTGGATACTGTGTGTGAAATACTCTAAAGATTTCTCGTGGGGTCTTGTTCAGCTGGAAACCTGCAAGGGGAATACTTTCCTGCCTTTCCTTTCCATGGAGATTTGAACACAGAGGAAGAGAGTAGAAAGCTGCTTGGATGTAACCCATAATTGGAAAGCACTACTGGCCCTGTAGTTTGGGCACAGTCTGTCTTAAATCCGCTCACATGGACCAAGCATCCCTATCTTCTGCCAAGCTAATTTGGAGACTTAATCTGAAAGCTGGTTTAAAGATGCTTTCAGAGGTCACTAATAGTTTCCATTCTTCCAGTTACACTTTGTCCTCCCCATCATCTCAGAGGCTCATGTGGAAGACAAACCCCTAATGAAAGTACAGGTCAATTTGCACTTCTGTTCCTCCAGGAAAAACTCAGCTAAAACCACTCAGCTACAAAACTCATTCAGCCTCCCATGGACAAGGCATTATTAAGATTCATTACTTTCTACAGAGTCACAATCACTACAAAATCAGTGTCAGAGGGATGCCACAGGGCATATAGGCATGTGTCCATTGTCCTCAGATTTTTTTCCCCTGATTTTTCTTTTTCAGCCTCACAGTTTGGTCCCTGCCCTTCCTGTGTCCACTGGTCCTGCAGAAGAAAATTCACCTTAACCCTTAACTTTTGGGGATGAGGCATCAAGGGGAATTTAATACCCTCCCTCAACACTGCTAAAACAATCCCCCATTTCTCACCCTGTTGCAGATGAAGACAGTGTAAGTTCATGGCTCATGTAGTGCCAGGTGCAGTATGGTCAGCTGTGACAAGGCAAAGTGCTACAGATTTCATTTCTATTTCTATCTAGATAGTTATTTTTAAAAAAATAAGGATAAACTCCCCGGAACTGTTTGCTGAACCACAGCTCACACTTAGATTGGATGATTATTAAAATATTCACTTTATTTCTCTCCTTAGAGGTTCCTATTTATCACATCTCACTCCCAAAATACTTTTAATTAAGGAACAATGGTGTCACTGCATCCTTTTGCAGATTGACATGACACAGTGGAAGGAAAGCTGCTTTTCCCTTGCAGATAAATGGCGAATGCTGAGAATGCTTTTTGAAGCACACAGTTGACCACTGCCACCCACCATGCACAGATCAGTTTTGATTCCCTCCATGCACAGATCAATCTTTAGGCTTTATGTTTCCTGGAAATCTGTGTGACGTCTTTAGATTGCAGAGAAGGTCACCACTGCATTTCTTGCCTCAGATGATGTGTTTCAAGGCTTGATCCATGTTGACTTCTATTAAAAGGGAATATAAAATAGAATTGTAACCGGCCTGATAGAAAAAAAAAATAAATTAAGTAAAACAAATCATTCTTTTCTTCTGCTCCGATGCTGGCAATAAACATCACTGTAGCTGTGAAATGCAAATGAGTCAGGGCTTTCACTCCCTGACAGCAGACATCACATCACCAGAGAGATGGCCTTGAGATCCCTGCCAGTCGCAGGCACAAGGCATCCCTATGGCAACTAAAGCAGAGTAACACTGGGAAAAGGCTTGTTTAATATGCTCCAGCAGCTGAAAATCAGAGAAAAGTCAGCACCACAGGAGCAGCCTGCCTTCTGCAGATCACATCAAGGGCTTTGTCCCCCACTGGCAAGAAGGGCTGCTGCTACCAGGTGACAATTCAGCTGAGCTGTGGGGATACACCTCTGCATGTCCTGTGGTCTTGGACCTTGGTTATTCTGCCCCAGAATCTGATTACAATACTCAGTGACCTTAATCTGGCCCAGACATACAGATTTCCTTCCCCTGGAAAGGAAAATACAGAGAAAAGCCTGGAATTTGGGCACTGAGCTGACAACACACCCAGGCTGAGGAGCTGTCTGGATGCTTTGAAACTCTTATTCCTCCTTCCAGGCATAAAACTGCTTCCAACGTGTCCTTTTACAGTCTGCTTTCCACCCCACTGATACAGGCCTTTGCAGAACAATGGTCAAAAGCTGAAATGCTTCAGAATCTCAGAATTCATTCCTGAGCTGGAAAAGAGCATATATGGGGTCAAGCAGAGCAGCCAAAATCTGTCCTGGATTTCATGTTGATAGAGGGTGCTGCCAAGAGAACAGGAGGAGTGGTCCCACCATGTGATGCCACCACCCTTCAGAGAATAAAGGTTTGGTTTTTTTCCTCATGCTCCCAAGATCTTACAGCCAGTAATTGCCCTATGGATTGCTTTTTCCATACCTCCACTTGAATACTGAACAACAGGTACTTATAAGGAGCCATTGTTTTTTCAACATCCTCCTCTAATTTTCCTATTGTCCATTACCAATGATTGTAGGAAACGTGAACTTCTTGAAAGGCAGGAGTAAGATAGATGTGTAAGGAGGAAAAATGATGGACAAGAATTAATTAAACTCCCATAGGAAAACTGATATTTGCTCTTGATATTCTAAATGGAGGCTTCAATAAGGCAGGGGCTTAAATTTGCCATTGTGTTTCAGTGTTAATAGTTATATTAATTATACAGTTAAACAGTTATATTATTAATTACAATACATATAACAATGTAATAAATGTAGGTTTAATTAATTTGCTTTTATCATAATATATAACAATATAGTAAACATTAGCAAGGAATTAGCTATATAGAAGACAAGTTTAATTAGGAGAAAAAGCTCCTAAAGAAGAAAAAGAGGGAAGAAAACAGAGACAAAAAATAAAGAAAAAAAGAAGAAAAAAAAAAAAAGAAGAAAAAAAGAGAGAAGAAAATAAAGAAGAAAAAATTCCAGCCAGCTGAAGTATTTGTAGCAGTTTAAAATAAAGCAGTGAGATGTGAAGTGATCACCAGGGCAGTCCTGGAACCTTCCCCCTGCTCGCAGCTCAGCTCCACTCTCTGCAAGGAGCAAGAAATCCCAGAGAAATTGTGACTGGCCAATGACAAGAGTGGTGGAGAAGTGAGTTAGGTAAGGAGTCCAGACACATTCCAAAAGGAAGTGGAGAACCAGTGTAAGGACTCTGCAGTGAATCACCAGCCCAAGCCACCTTGGAAAAAGGGTTTATTATCTGATAGCTGCAAGAGCTGGGGAGGGACTGGATCACCAGAGGACATCTGCACAGTGTTTTCATCAGCCTCATTGTGCCAACATTAACATCAGCCAACAGGAACTGAGCTCAGTGCATTGAATAAACTTGCCAGTATTGACCTGTTAAAAGTCTGAGTGCTCAAGTCCTCTCTCTGCCCACCTGGAGCAGCACATGGCACCGGGGACCAGATTAATCCTTCTAATCCGTCCATTGTGGCAACTGCCAGTGAGACACAGGGTTTTCCACTCTTTCTCATTCACCCCTTGTCAGTAATGGTTTCCCATCCTTGCTGCCTCATGGAAAGCTTTCCTGAAGTTATTCCAGGGACTCTTGTGACTTCATTTCCTCGCAGACTGGAGGTTACCAGTGGCAATGGTGGCTCAGTGTCTGAGGCTGAGTGTCCCCAGAAGTGACAGTGGCTCTCCAGCCTGTGGGCTCCAGGTCAGCTCACCAACACAGGGCACCAGGTGATGAAACTCCAGAGATTTTTCCCAGCACTGAGTCCATGGGAGCTCTCACTTCTCCTGGGAGAGACGTGCACCTCTCTGGCTTTTTCACGTGCATCTAAAGGTGCATCTTTTGCCACAGTTACCACCCCTCCTCTCAGTTCAGTGAGCACAGTAGATGTGCTCACAGAGAACAGAGAATGGAATCAGCCTTTCCTGGGAGTGTGGTTTTTCCTTTTTATCTCTAATTGTTTGTCTGTAATAAAAGAGGTCTTTCTTCCAATGGCAGAGCTCTGCTGTATTGGGAAGGAGAAAATGGAGCTTCTCTGGAGTAATTATTCTCCCATGCCATGTATACCTGTTAAAATTCAGTTTTGTGAGACACACACCATTCACAGGGGAGCTTTGGTCTGAGGACAGGTGAACCAAGTTTGCTGTCTGAGACCGACTTCATTGTCAGGGACATTAAGTAGAGAAGGAAAATGACAAGGAGGAGAAGTAAATATTTAATCTGACTTCAGTGTCCTTCCCAGAGAAACAGCCTTCTCCTCTGTGGCCAGGACTGGCACAGCCAACTTCCTCCCTCAGTCTTGGTTTTCTTGGCAAAAGCTGTTTATTAGATTGCGTCATTTTTCTCCCAACAGGCCCAATCCCTGACTTGTTTCGAAAGTATTTGGCAATCTCTTCCTCATCACCCTTTTGGTTGCCTCTGTGTTCTGTGGCTGCTCGTGGGGTGATGCATTGCTGCTGGGTGACATTTGCAGACACGTTACTGTCAGGAACAGGGAGCCACATGATTTCCTGAGGTGAAACTCCCTGCTAATCTCTGTCTGTGGATGTGTTGTCTCTTATTTTTCTTTGCCTTTCATGTGATGTCCAAGCTGTCTCAAATTACATCACCATCACCCTGATATAAGTTCCAGTTATTCCCACTCCAGACAGCTCTGCTGCTCATATCTCAGGGCTGGGGCTGTGGAGTTTCTAATAGTCTTGCCCCAGATTTGAGTACTTAATTCAAGCCCATGGTCTCTTGAAATCAAGGGTTATCTCTAAAGATAATTTTGTCAAACAGTAAGAATACAGAAGCAGCAGTGTCTGCAGGTGACAATTTTCACAGTTTAGTTAATCTCTTTAAATAAGGCTTCAAGATACAATTTTCATTTTCCTTGCAAAAACATTCCTGTAAAAGATATCTTTTATTTCTAACTTGGCTAGGGCTGTGGTGAAACAAGGGTGGTGCTGTGGGAGACTGAGATCACTTAACAATGGGCAAGAGCAAAGATTTTTTACATTGTGTGGTGTTCAGCAAAATGCAGAGGAAGTGGAGTGATGGCTACACCATGTGAACAGAGCTGCTGAGCTGCTGAGCAATCCTGGAGACTGCCTTCCAGAGCAGCTAGCCTAGAAAAAGACTTTAAATTGGATGAAAAACTCTGTTCCCAGCAGGAAAATAAGGGGTCCCTTTCAGGGCTTGATTCATTGGATGTATCTATATTTACATGATAAATCAAGATGACAGTATTTTATATTTATGTATACCATATACTATATGTGTAATTTATGCAAATTCTAATATGGGGAAAATTGGTAAAAACAATGAAATTTTATTTTTTTTATGGTTGCAATTTACCAAACTGATAAAACCCAGTATCCAGTGCTCTGCCACTTTGTCCCAGATCTCTGCCCATTTGACCCCCTTAGTCCCCACTAAACCCTACATTAATCCCCATGAAACTCCTTTTCTCATAAACATGAGGAGCCCTTGAGGCTCCTTCCAAGACCCAGATTAAATCACACACGTATCAGAAGTCTCCTCCTTGATGAATTATCTAGCTGAGAGATTCATGCAATAAAGACAAATTCTATTAGTAAAGCCAGAAAAGGGTCAGTCTTGAAAAACCAGAAAAGAGATGCCCTGGGTTTATGTTGTTTGACCACAGTGTGGCTGCAGTAATTTTAATGTCTATGAAACTGCTAAATCTTAAAGAAAACACTGAGCTGGTGGCTGCAAGTGGGGGAGGAAAAATGGAGAAGAAGTGGTACCACGTGTTTTTTTTTGACAAGTGTGTAAAACATATTGACAGTATAGACTGAACTGAAGAATACTGAATTATTGGTGGGCAGAAAGAGTAAGATTGAACATGGTGTAAGGTACAACATGGTGTGTATGGGAATTATCTTCATAGTCTAATTTTTTTATGTGCAGACAGTTTGGCCCAGAATTAGGAAACTAAGTTGAGATGTTCTAGAATTAAGAAAGTAAATTGAGGTGTTCTAGATGATATTTAAGGCCCCTTCCAACCCAAGCTATTCTATGATACTGTGTTTGAGTCTGCCAAGGTGAGCTGGTAGCAATGTGACAAGGGATGAAAACTGCCTCGGTTAAAAAGATAAGCTGTATTTCACTGTATTCCTCCAGGAGCCAAGGCAGGCTGGGGGGAAAGCTGCAATGATCAAGTGCCAGCTAACAAGAAGCTGTTGAATGAGAGCTGATCCATGGCCATGCTCATTTGTAACTATAGTTTCATAGCTTTCATTTTCTGTAGAGGTACAATGATTTTTCTATGGGAAGAACACATCAGCCTGGAACCAAGAGCCCAGAGAACAGCAAACACTGAGGTGACAGCACTGACTGTTCCAAATACAATCTACATTTTCTCTTTGATTGCAGATCAAATTGCAAGTGGTAGTTAAGGTCATTTCTCTTTATGTCTGGATGAGTCTTGCATCTCTCTCCAGCTGTTGGCCTTGCCATTTCCATGAAGAGTTGCTAGGACAGCAATGTCTCCTGCAGCATATTTTAGGCTTGCTGTCACTGCTGCCCCTGCAGTGTGTCACTTGCAGTCCATTGCTCCCATTTTTTCCTTCCCTATTCTGAGAGACTTTTCCTAACGGAGATGAAGTGCTGGATTTGATAAGCCAAATCCATTTTCTTACAGACAGCAATGTCATGACTGTCATCCACTTCTGCTGAGTTTTATAGAAACCCAGGCATTTCTTTAAATGCTCAGTCCTCAGGCCTGTCTATGCACTTTGTTTATCCCAGTAAATAACAAAACAAAACTCTCAACAGCCTCATCTGCCAGTATGGGAATGGCACTTTTATTTAAGAAGAGAGTTCACTGCTGCATCATTAGGAAAAAAACAAGAAAAAAACCCTTGTTTTCTTAATTGTATATGTGGGGGGATTTGGACATGAATTTAAGGCATTGAACTCTCCTTTTTTTTTTGGAAGCACAACTTACCAGACTTGCCCTCTATGATTCTTCCAAATGGAACTATCGTACAGGTAATATTCAAAACAAAGATGTTACCAAGAGAGCATGAAGCAAGTATAGATTTTTGTCAATGCTCTTAATTAGAGCCATAAAATTTCAGAGGAGAAAATTTCCATTTGAATGACTCATGTTATTAAGTACAGGACTATAAGTTCCCATGGCTCAGCAACCTTAGTAAATATATCATTAGTGGTCCACAGAGAGAGAATGGATAGTTTGGTGCTGGTGTTCTTATTTTCAGCAGCTTAACTCTTCAATGATACAACTGCCATTATTTTTCCATAAATGTTGCTGTTCTCCCTGCCAGACAAATGTTGTGTGATCAGAGATGCAAGGGGAAGGGATTCACATGATTCTCCATGATTTCCATTAAGACTGATTTTCCACAGCCTGTCAAAATCCAGGCCACATTGTGGAAGGCTGAAAACAATTCATACAACACATGTAAACCTTTAGCATCCACTGTGTCCTGTAGCAAGGGGTTCCATATATGGTGTAAAGAACATCTTATTTGGTTTAAACCTCATATCTGATCCCTCTGTGTGACACCCATTGCTTCTTAAAGTGATATAATGTGAACAATTGGGTTTTATTTTCCTCCTGTGTGCCACTTTACACTGTAAACCTCGACTGTACTCCTTAGTCATCTCTCTTGGGGCCAAAGAATCACAGTTTACTTAATTATCATTATATTTACATCAGAAATGGATGCAAGCACAAGCATATGTGCACACACTCTTCTGCTTATTGCTATTGTAATTAATTGGGAGTTGAGGGATGCTTGAGACCTTGTGGTGATTTGGTGTCCAAAAGCATGTGTTCACTGGTGTGGGTTTAAACTCCTGCAAGTTCTATTATGCAAAGCAGACTGAGAAAAGTGCAGCAGCATCACTTATTTACATCTGCCTTGGCAGCCCTGAGAGCAGCATTTGGGGAAGCACCAGCTTCTCCCCAGTCAGTAGGGGCTGCTGTCTTTGTGGGATGTGTGTTCCCTCCCACTGTTACCATGCAAGTGAAAATTTGGAGGAGGAATAATGCAAAGTTTTTAAACATTAATAATTAATGCATAAAATGTAGAGTCATTTTTGTTAGTAGTTGGTTTCTGGGCTCTAAGTGAGGAGCACACTGAGTATGAAATCAAATCTAAAAAGGGCATAGAGTGTATGTGACAAATCAAGCTCAAGTACAGCTGTTCCATTATGTTTCCATACATATATAATTTTATATATATATATATATTTGGTTTTGGCGAATGCAACACAGACCAGACTTTGAAGTTGGATACTGAATTGGTTGGAAAAAAAACCCCCTGTATTTGGAACTGCTGTATGCTCAGTTCTAAAGGATTAATGAAGACAGTGCAGTCTGTGCTGTCCCAAGTGTTCCATGTGAACACACACCCTTGGGAAGGAGGTGATGGGCAGTGGGGCAGCATCAACACTGTGCTCCTGGTGGGGACAAGCACCACTGCTCTTTTCCTGCTGGCACAGGACTAGGGAAAGCAGTGCAGAGCTCTGTCAGCCTCTGCAGCCTGTGTGCCATAGTAAATATCCACTAATATTCCCATTCCAATGGAAAAATAAAGCCTCTCTGACTTAGGAAAGAACTTGTTGGCAGCTGTAAGTTTGGTTTCATGACTGAGCTGTGTCACAGCAGCTCAACAGACCTTGCAGCCCGAGGCTGATCAAAGACCCCTTTTCCCCAGTTACCTTATAACTGTGTAAGTTAAAATAACTGCTTCCTATTCCTGTCAGGGATGACCCAAGGCTCCTAAAATGAGTGGGACCTCTTGCTCTGCTCCACTCCTGACTGCTGTTGCCAAGCTCAGACTATTACAAGCTCAGACTCTTCTCTAATGAGACACTTCAGAGGAAGGAGAAGAAAACAAAGCAGCTGCTGGCATGAAATAACTTTGCCATAGCTGCTTCCTGACCCTGGTGAGCATAGCTGGGTTTGAAGTATCTGGCAGAAAACCTTGTGGATCTGGAAGAACTACTGCTCCTGCATCATCTGACCTACATCCATCTTTTGGCAAAAGTGAAATTCTCTGTGTTGTGCCCCACTACAGCTGCTGGCAGTACCTGGAGGTCAGAGCCATGGTACAATGCTGGAAGTGAACTCTTGCTCATGGTATTTAATAGTAGCTAATAATGAGGAAAAAACAATACTATAAACAAACCAGCATCCATGGCAACACAGCCATTCGCTCTTGAACTTTTCAAAACAGGAATAATTAATTTAACCTTTTTCTTAGTGGTTTTGTGTTTTTTGCTTTTTGGGAGTTTTTGGCTTTTTTATATTATAAAATCTTACACAGGCAGATGTGGGTGTGTTTTGGCAATTAGTAATCAGCTGAGTCAGAGTTCTTCAAGGGAGCTTGTAAAGGATCTACCTCTTTTACATTTAAGTTCTTCTATGCAGAGTTCAATCTGAATTGCTCAGCACAGCAGCTTTGGCTTTAGGTGGCTGTATCAAACAGCTCCATGCAATTGTTTCTAAGGAAATGCTTTTCCTATTGCCTTTGACATTTAAAGATGAGGCAGTGGAGTGCTCATTTGCTGGAGTATCTGAGTGTGGAAGTCATTCAGGTCTGATCTGGTGACACTTTTCCCCAGGGAGGGTGTTTCCTGTCTGTTGATATGGTCCCTACAACTCGACCTGCTCACTGCATTTGTCCTGAGTAACAAATGAGCACAAAGATCAGCCAGCTCATGCTTGGAGTAGGAAGTGAATACCTACTGATGGGTTATAGCCTAATTCCCAAAACTGCATCCTTCTTTCCAGCTTCTTAGGTGGGCTCCTTGGCTGCAAACCAGACAGAAACATGAAAGGGAAGGTTGTGCTGCAAATGCTCCACTTCTGTGGCATTTTATCAGGAGAAAAAGGGTACAAGGCTCTTCAAATGAGGGTTTTATTCCAGGAGACCTGTATTTGGTGCTCATGATGTGGATTCACACTTCCAAATGCACTAATACAACGATAACTCATAGTGCTAGCAAACTAATGGCAATACTGCAGGTGTCTGAGACTAACTTTAGGAATCTACTTTATAGTTTTGGGGGTAAAAGATCTGCATCCCTGAGTAACTGAGGGTTATGGAAATACATGGATTAAATCTGGGCTCAAGATTTGAAACCTGCTCTGCACTTCACTGACCTGAATAAGGTAAAAGACAGTGTGATCAAGTTCATCACTTGGCTCAAAGCGTTTGCACAGCTCCTTACAGCCTTTATCATCCAGGCCTCCTTATCTTGCTCCATCTGCTCGATTCCAGTGATATTTTTAGCATGCATTCACCGTACAGTTTTTCCAGTCTGGCTGCCTGACCCTTTGGTTTCCTAACAATGCAACTGCAGTGGAAATGGTGCATGAGCAAAGGCTGCCACTGAAGTGGGATTTTTTTCCAGCTCCCAGAATAACTCCCAAATTTGACCAATCCTCTCACCTTGGAGCTGTTTTTAACAAGTCAAGCTGGGAGGTTTTTTTCTGTAAGGTTCTGTTAACCTAGAAATGGCTCCAGCTCTGCTTTGAAGTTAACACTTCATTAAGATTAATTGGGGAAGTTCACACCTCTGCTGGGAGTTTGTCTCGCAGACTGTGAGACAGGAGCGGGCTGATTTACACGCCGATGCCTGGCTTTGTAGCTGTAAAAGGGAGGGCAGTCACTGCTCCAAGAACAGTGCAAGAACTGAAAAATGACCCTGCTTCCACAGCTGGGCTCCTCCTGCTCCTGGACTTATCACAGGGAATGGACGCTGATTGCAGCTGCCTTGAACTTGCAGTAGAGTTCCAGGTGCCAACCTCAGGACACAAATGGCAGGGGATATATGATTAAACCTTACATTACCAGTGGTGGATAAACAAAGAGGTAAAATTTTCCATTTGTCTACTGCTGCCTGGTATGAGCTGGGGATTATTCACCACAAGGAGGAGAAGGAAAACGGGGCTGGATCCTGCTGACGCATAGGCTGAGTCCAGGGCTCTGTGTCCATGGAGAGGCCTCCAGGAGGATGTGGGGGTAGGAGGGCTCTGAGAATCTGTCTCTTCCCTTTGTGTCAGGCCACATGATGGGAAGAAAGAACCCTGCAACATGTCAGATCCATCAGAACCAGGAAAGCTGATGTTCTTTTAGCTTCTTGGATTTGCCTGGGTTAGGTTTGGGGGTGGACTCAATGATTTTAGAATCATTTAGGCCGGAAAAGACCTTTATGAGTCTGTGGCGGTGCAGGCAGGTGAGCTGCCAGCTCTGCTAGGAAGGCAGTAGCCTCAGCAGCAAGGTGGCACATGTTCTTTTGTTTCCTTGGCTCTGTCTTCTTTCTCCTTGTGAGGATTCTCTTGGGTAATCATCACAGTGTAAATCGTCAGTCTTTGTTCCAGGTCACATGGTCACTTCTTGATGATTTCTGGGAGACAATTAAAGTTGGGCAGATCCCAAGTAAAATAGCCTCAAACAAATGGATGCTTCATCTATGTGTTATCTCATGTGCAGGGAGTCCACAGAGCCAGAGAATATGATGAGTTGGAAGGGACCCACAAGGATCATCAAGTCCAGCTCCTGGCCCTGCACATCACCATCCCTGTGAGTCCCACCATGTGCCCAAGATCATTGTCCAAACACTCCTTGAACAGACAACTGTGACCAGTAATATGTTAAAACCACCAGTGCTTCCCTCAGATGCCTCTGGTAGAACAGCACAGTGTTAATGGTGTTGGGGAAAGCTGTGTGATGGAACTTTTTCCCTTGCCAAAGTATGGACACACAGTACATCAAAGCTATGGCAGTGTTACTTATGGCACAGTAAATGAGTCAGATCTTGCAGTCTGTCAAGGTCCATATTCAGAATAGTTTGTGCCCTTAATCAGTTTTCATTCTGAAGATCAGATGAGCTGCAGTGCCCTGAGGTGGCTGGAGTGAGCTCTCCCACTCAGCAGCGTTTACCTTCCGCAGTTCCGACTGCGCAGAAGATCCGCTCAGCGTTCTGCAGGGGCTGTGATGAGCTGGGATGTGACAAACAAACAATGGTGTGTAGTGTTTGCACAACAGCTTTGGTACATACCGCTTTGTGCAAGATAATCCTGCGGCCTGAAGCCTGGAGAAACCTCCCTTGTAGCTCAGTCAGCTTCTTTGATACTGCTTTTATCTTACCCTTTACTGTGTTTATTGCTGGCAGAAAACAAGAGTAAATGTATAGATAAACTTCAGGGTCTTATCATCTTGGCTAGAAGGGTAATCCTGGCTCCGTTCATGTAAACAGCTAAATTCCTTCTGATTTCATTTGTACCAGGGTTTCATCTCTTTGAGTACTTTTTTCTCCCTCTATTTGCAGTCCTTGAAGCAATCACAGACTGCTGTCTACCACCTGCATTCCACCAGGCACAGGGATTGCAGCTGAAGGCTCAGCACAAGGGGGAAAAACCCTCCTTGGAAACTTTCAGATCTTTAGACATTTCTGGGACAGGGAGCAAGGTGGGAATTCATGGACCAGGGGCTGAAAACCCATCAGGTACTGGAGGGAACAGCTGGGGGAAAGGGGCAAGGCTGGCTGCAAACTCCCCCTCTGATGCAGCTGCTGAAATAGGCACTATTTCCTGCAGTGCCTGCAGATCAAAAGGCTAAAATCTAATATTAAAGAGACTGTGATGAGCATTACATCTTGAGGTTTTAGTGTTTTAATGTTGTTTCTGTGGTACCAGTACCTGGAATCTTCAGAAAAATAAAATAGAATTTAATGATAGCAACCAGAGAGCCACTGCCCTACTTCTATATATAGAAGCCCTCTGTTGCAATATCATGATTTCAAATCTGATAAGGGTGTTTCCAGTTCCGTGAAATGATTTTTGCTGTCTGTGGCTCATACAGGTGGAAAAACAACATGTACATTCATAATTTATTTTCTGAGGTAAATATTCTACTTTACTGGACAAATACACGTGAAGATTCAGATACTGGCTGTCCTAGAACTTCAGATCTCCTGTTTGTTATAGGTCAGATATACACCTGACACAGCACAAACCACCCTAGCACTGACCTAAGCAACCAACGGTGATCTAATCCAGTGGAATCTGGGCTAATACAAGTCACTATAAATTTGCCATAGGAATCCAGAAGCACTGGAGACCACACAGTTTTATTTATATCTCCATCGCTTGGAAATTGAAATGCAGCTTATTTTAGAAACAAGTTGCTGCTGCAGGACATCAGTTAAGATAAACAAAAAGTAATGTCCTGTGTGAAATATCATTGGAAATGGAGGTTCAGCTGCCCGAGTTCGAGTTCATGAGAGACATCTGGCTCTGGAATAACTTCAGTCATAACTGCTTGAAGGTGAACCTGTGGGATTCACTAGCCCAGACTAGGCTAATCTAATGGAAAGGTCTTTCCTGATCTCGAGGAGGAGACTTTGTGATTAAGGAAGAAGTGTCCTGTGCTACACATTCTGTCAGAAAGACAGCACTTGCCCAAACATGATACCCCTGGTAGCATCATAGGAGAACATCTTGTGTTTAGGCTGTGGTGAAGAGTCTCTGGGGTTACTTACAGGTGTTCCTCTCAGGGCAACAACAGATGCATTTCTCCTTAACTTACTTGAGAAGTCTCTTTCTGTGCCTTCTGACCAGTGGGCAGCAACACATTTCACTCCAAAAAATTCTTTCCATTTATGAGGCTGCAGCAGAACTCAGAAATACTGCAGACAAGTTGTTTAACTGCTCTTGAAGATCAGACAGGAGGGAAAAGTATTCCCTAACTGACATGATAGGTTGTCCCAACAGAGTCTTTATTCTAAAATCGTTTCATATTTCCAAATGTAAAAATCTCAAACAGTGGTGAAGAAGGCTAGGGTTTCTTTTTTGGCTCAGCCAACCAACCTGGAAAGGTATATCTGTGCAGTCAGTCAGGAAAGTAGCGAAATTCCTGGTTGTAGATCTTGGAAATCATTGCAGAAGCAAAGCCAGGTTATTTTAATAGAGGTTGTGTTATCATCAGAAAGAGTCTGGAAGGAGCACGTTAAGATGTGGGTTTGATTTATTCTAGGACTTAGGGTTCAAGTTCAAATCCAAACCAGGATTAAAAAAGACTAGAGTATTCAGCAGGAGATTTTGGCTTCAAAAGATAGAAACAGTGAGGGATCTTGCTGGCTTTGGTGATAGGTCAGGTTTTTAAATTACCTTGATTTTTGCACACCTCCTCTTACAGATAATTGAAACCATATTGTGTTACATATATGCAGCATGAATTTCCATTGGTAACGTCTTTATCTTGAGAAATTACTTCTTTTTTCTCCTGTAACTGAGACAAAGAAGCTCCTTTTCTCTATCCCTGTCATCTTCCAGCTCCCGTTGAACAATCTGGGCCTAATTTGAATTCCAGTGATGAGGAATAACCTGATATTTTGCTTACCTTCGTGAATGAAAGGTTAATTCTGTGCATCCAAGATTTATACTGCATGCTAGTTTAAGGGCATTTTACCACACAGCTGGTGAGGGATTTTCACAAATACAAGAGAGGACTGTATGTAATTTAATTTTTACTTTCAACTGTCTTTTTTTTTTTCCATTAAGTTCCCAGCTGACTGCATACTCTTGAATGCAGCAATCTGTTTAATCTAGTTTTAGCCTTCCTTTTCCTGTTTTGCTGTTTACTTTTCTTCCCATGCCAGTAGCGATTGAGGCAATACTGTGGGTCCATTATTTGTTTCAGGCATCTTGGAATATATGTGTTGGCTTTGCTCTGTGTGTGCATGCATGAGAGAAAGGGAATAAACATACATGTGGCCAATTTTAGTACACTTAAATTAATGAAGAGCAATCTATGAATCTCCTTTTCCTGAGAATTTGGAAATGCTGGGAACGTTTGCCATGTAGCTTTCAAAAACTTCAAAAGCAGCTATAAGGTCACAGTCTAATACTCCCTTCTGTATACTCATGTCTTTTCTAAAAATATTTCCCAACTTAATCTTCAGTGTGCGGAACAGGAGGGCAGAGGGGGAATGGCAGTGTTTACGACCAAAGTGCAAAGATGAGGAAGAAAATTAAATCCACAAAAAAAGCGAATCTTTTGATCTCTGCTTCATTTTCCTCATTACCAACTTAACAGTACCAGCAGTTATGTTTTAACTAAACACTGAGTTTATGGACCCATGTCTCTGTCTACAGATAAGGGAAGGTCAAGAGGAGCTAAGCTAATGCTGTCTTTGCTTTTGCACATTTTCCTTGAATTGGGACACCCAAACAAGTCAGTGGGAGTCCAAACACCACCAGTGATTTGGGTGTGTTGCTTCTTGTAGTAGGTAAAATACAATCAAAGACGTCTGCACTGGATAGACAGAGTCCTGAGAAGAAAGAGTCTCAGTAATATCACAGGTGAGGAGGCCTCAAAGGTCCATGAAACTTGAAAGAAAATACCACAGTAAACCAAACAGCAGCAAAATTAACCCAGTTAGAAGAGGTTGGAAGGAAGTGTTAAAAACTCAAGCTTTATGTGCCCCCTGCCCCCTTTCTTTTTCCTCTTTCATTCTTGAATTGTGAAAAACCCTCAGGGGTTTTCAGAAAAGCTGCAAATGAGAGGAGGAGGGAGGTGTATGGAGGATCTCTGTGTTCTGTAGGAAATCTCCTCTGTCAAACAACCCTCTGGAACAGTGAGAAAAATTCCTGTTTCCAGCCATGTTTCTGCCTCTCATTCCATAAAATAAAACCAAAGGAGAGACTCAGTTTCACCTCATCTCTTTACCTTCAAAACTAACCTTGCTTCCTCCTGCCCACCAAAGGAGTTCCTTGTCAGGTTGATAAACACATCTGTTGTTTGAGAACTCTACAAAGTGATCACATCCTCTTCATCATTGTCGCTGTCCTGGCCTCACTCCTGGTTTCTCTGTTCCAAACACCAGTAGAGATGGTGAACTGAGCTTGCACAGTGTGTCTGACAGCCCCAAGGGATGCCTTGAATGGTCCTTCCAAAACACTGACCTGTCACAATTCATCCTCCAGGTGGGACGTCTGATGTCCTCAGAAAACCCAGGTGCACCAGAAAGGTGTGCAATGCAGAAGTCCAAGAAAATCCACGGGTCTCAAAGAAGAAATAAAATATGAACCAATCTGCAACTAGCACTAACACCATCTGAGGAAAATAAAAACCTTTTTCTTTCTGTGGTCTATTCCAATGTACAGAAAAATTATGTAGCCCCCAGATTCTACCCTCCTGAAACTACTGAAACACATAAACAAGTAACCTGGTATTGGACATTAAGGAAAACTTACATTAGGGCAGTTCCCAGAGGGAAATAGCTCCAACAGGTGTGTGTGTTGGAAAATAAGGTATGTCCCTTAATACTGGTACCATTTATAACTTCAGGTCTGAGTACACAGCTAATTCTGAAGTAGTTCCAAAAACAAAAGGCAAGAAAAGAATAATGATTCCTGAGAAGCCAGTATGCTGGCTCTGACTGCTGCTGGCTGCAAACATGAGTCTGGAGTTTAAGCACAGACAGGTCATTTCAAACTGTCCTGCAGCTAAGTAACTTTTCACCCTGGGGAAGTCTCCCTTCCAAACATTTCCACTGTTCCACACAGGCTTCCTTTCAATGTTGTTGTCTGCTCTCAGTGGGTTTTCTTCATCTTCACTCTTCCTGAAGATTCTGGGATATTCAGAGAAGCTGCTGTATTAATTTTTTTCAGATGTTTTGAGTTCTAAAAGTCTTAACCTGCAGAAGATTTACCCTGATAAGGCATTAACTCCAGCTTTATTTGAAGAAAGAGAACTGTACACAAAGTGAAGGGTGCTCGGCTGCTTCTTAAACACTAACATGAGCAATTCTGAATGGAGATCTGTTCAGGTGTTCTGGACATTTGCATGTCAGCGTGCAGAAAAAGCAAGCAAATGCAAATGAATGTTCCTGAAGCAGCAGTGGAAAGAAAATATTTTTTTACATACCCTAAAAAGACCTTGTTATAAGGATCATGATAGCAAGAGCCCAGTAGCAGTGCTAAACTTCCAGAGCAGGAGATGAGAACTGAGCAATGGAACTGGGGCCCTTCCCTTCTGCATCACCACAGACTTCGCTGAGATCCTTAGCTCAGTGTTTTATTAAGCATCCAGAAGCACTTAAGCCCTAGAAAACTCTTTTAGGTGTAATTTGGGCTGCACAACTCTGAATGCAGGAAGCCTTCCTGAGCCCCAACAGCGTGTTGTTTCTGCATGTGTGCATGTGAATGCATATGTGTGCTCATCAGGGAAGCAAACAGAGGAACTGAGGCAGCAGACACATGGCTAAGGGTGTGTGGGGATTGGTAATATAACCCTGGTATTGCAGCACCCCTGGATCTTCTTTCTGCAGCACCTGGGCTCCCTCCCAACAGAAAATGCTGCAGGCTACATTTCTGCTTAGCAGTTAATTATCCATGGGAGCAGGTAAGGGATTAGTGACCAGGTAGAGTTTCACACCTGCCAATGAGGTGAACACTGTAGCTGCTCAGAAATATTTGGCAAGAGAGAAAATAAGACAGCTTTTCCTATGCTAAACCATAAGTCCCTTCCACACGAACTGAAGGGGAATTGTCTCCTGTTGGTGGAATTTGGTATGTGACGTGCCTGGACAGAGATGAGGTTCAAAGTCATGTTGCTGCATGTGCCTGGCAGTAATGCTGGCTCAATAAATATCTGTCCTCTTCTTACATCCATGCCTACCTGCCAGGTACTGCAGCCCACACCCTGCCATTGGGAACCAGCCACGGAGATACCTGGTTTGAACAGCAAAAATAAACCCAAACCCTTTTAGGAATGCTGGCTCACAGCCAGATCAATACCTTGACCTGCTTGGCAGTGCTGATGCAAACCCCAGGAAGGCCAGCAGGACCCAGAGGGCAGAGCACAGAGGTACCAGCCAGCAGCGAGGGGCAGGAATAGCTCAAGCCTAAATTCCTACCAAAGACTTTGCATCGTGACCCTGGAGCTGGAGCCAGAGTTTGGGGAGCAAAGCTCAGCCTAATCCAGTCTCTGTTTAGAACAATGCAGGGATACCACAGGTTTAACCCAGCTTTTGCTTTTGCCTTTGAATTAAGCAGCATGAATTTAGGTTTGCATCTTACACCCAAAGAAATCTTATTGGGCAGCTTGCGTCTGCCAAGGTAATCAGGAGGTGGCAAAAGATCACTTTGTTTCATCCCAGATTTCAAACCCAATTTCTCTACTCTTCCCTGGTCTGTCAAGGTTTTACCACAATCTGTGTGTTCTGGGCATCATATGGTGTCTAATTTTTAGCTGTAAGTGATTGCAACACAGACCCTTCAAAGAATTCCCGCTGACACGTCTGTTAGTATTCGAAACCTATCAGGTGTTAATAGGCTTATACAAAAGTTTGCCTATTTAAATTTTTTCTGCTCTCACTTGCTTAGCTTTCCTCCTCATAATCTGTGGCACAAGTGAAAAGACACCTGCTCACTGGATTGACCAATCACAAAACCAAAAAGAAGGTTCTGGTTTTCCCCTTCATTAGCAGGATCTTTTGGCTATTGAAAATGTAGCACTGGTAATCAGCTCACTTTAACTGTATTTCCTCCATTCCCTGATTAACACATCTAAGTGTTGGTTGCATAATTTAAAGATAGCAAGAGTTTACTCTTTTTAGATTCAGTAAATGATATTTAAAGTATTCAGGTGTCATTTTTTAGTGCTAAGATGGAGTCATAGTCAGTTGCTGAATGGAACTGAACAGTCTCCAGGATCAAGTTTGACTTGTAAAAGGAGATGAGTTACTAAAACTTAAAAATTCTCTGAAGCTCAAATCTTTCCTCAACAAGAGTAGAATCATAGCACTCTTTCTCTCTTTCCATATGTGGTATTATACAAGAAATGCAAAGCAAGATATAGGCATCTCTTGAGCATTTGTTGAAATTAGCATTCTGGTCATCTCTGGATGTTCTTTGTGCCTGACAGAACTACGCTTTTTCCAAATAACTCCATCTTGGCCCCTGATACTGCTTGTGCTTACTTGATTATTCTGAATACTTCAGAGTACTTTTATAGCTCTCTCATAATGAACTGCCAAGTCTGTTTTGAATATGTTAATCTCAGGATTAAGCTGAATATAAATACATGCCCCCAGCACTCTGGAGGATTGATGCATTTTCAGTTTAATCTCTGAGGATTTTAGTGCCATTCAGAAGAAATGTTCAATATCAATTCAGCATTGCTTCCAAGTAGGTGCACATTTTCATGAGGAATTTATATGAATCCCTTTAGAGATATGCTGTGATCCCTATTTTATAGTTACAGAACAACCAAAACACCAAAGGATGAAGGGAGTGGTGTGACAACAGAATACATTTATTTTTTGGACAGGACAGGATTAAAAAGTCTGCCATATGAGATCAAGTATTTACGTGGTCTAAACTCTGTGACAGTGACAGTTTATTTTAAAAAAATTCTGCTGGATAAACTCTGAACAGCCAAGCTTTATGCCAGATCAGGCCCTGTGCCTCACTTCCACCCCAGCTATATGTTGAACCCCAGGGCAGAGGTGGGGTGAGCACAAAGTTGTGGCAGGGGCACAAACTGCACCAAGCACTCTGACAAGTCCAACAGATGCTCCTGCTCTGGGATAAATGTGCTGAGAACAAATTTGGAACTACACAGATCCAGTTTTTTTGCTCATGTAACCATGGCCTTACAACTTGGATTGAGAAGAGCTGTGGTCTGGTCAGGGAGACCACGGCTCCTTGGGCATCTCTGCCCTGTCCCATCCTCATCCTGGCAAGCAGAGCTGAGAGAGACCAGGGAGTTACAAAAATCATGGACAGACTGTGAGACCCTGAGGATATTTGTGAATTTGGGACAGTAAAATAGCCTTGGTAGCAAAAATGGAGCCAGTGAACAGCAAATGGATTGCTGAAGGCATTCCAAGAGTCTGAAACCCAGGTGTTGTAGTGCTGCCTGGCTGCATCAAGGAGCAGAGCTTGGCTGGAGGGTGACAGCTCTGGGCTGGGGGTCAGGGATGAGAGGGGGATTGCTGTGCCCTGCTCCAAATGTAGACTGGCTGTGGGCACTGGGAATCAGCCCTGCCATTCTTACAGAATTTAACTCAGGGAAACAGAACTGCATGCTCTGTGGTGAGGAGCTGGTGAAGAGTGTGACCTTGCTTCTTATTTTCTGACTCCATTTTTAAAGCCGAAGTAGTGTGGGGAGAGAGGAATAAGAAACATCTGAAATATGTGTATGAGAACTTTGGCAGTCCTTCTAAAATGTCTATTATATTTATCTTTATTGTATATGGCATAAAATTTATATTATAACTGGCATTTTTATGACACCTTTCCTCCATAACAACTTTCTTCCATAAATCACAAAGCATATTTACAAATGCCCATCAATTAAGCCTCACATAATCATTATGCGAGTATTGGAAATTATTCTATTTGCTTTACCATCCCTTCTAGATTTGTTTAAATCAAATGAATCTTCAAGAACTAAGAAAAACAGCAGCAGAAACCTATGAAGAATCCACTGTTTGGGGTTTTTTTAAT